>CM059601.1:13347500-13680000 GCA_030412105.1 Cyclura pinguis | reverse complement strand
TATTATAAACGATATAGCACATATACATAAATATAGCATGGCTTTGTTGACTTGTTACAATATTTTATGTATGCATAAGCCATAAATTACCTTGTTGATATATGATAGGTTTTAAAAGTAGAACAGTGTGTGGAATTGCTTTAGTAAAGAAAAAAAAAGTTAAGAACATGCACGTGCCTAATAACTATGTTGGGCAGGAGGGAATTAATTGTTGTGGGATTTTTGTTGTTTTTGTTTTTGTTTTTTTTGCTTGCTGACTCCCTCCCCCCCCATCTGTCCTGTTGGGATCCTTGAAAAAGTGCTTCAGATATATGGCAACAAAATATTCCATTGAACAGTTAGCTGCTTTTGCTTTGTCAGTGCTTAGGAACCTAATGATAGGATGACAATAATGGTGATGATGAGATTAAAGTGCTTCCCACTTCAATTGGTGCTCCTTGTTTCTGTAATTAGAATTAGAGGCCTGGAGGACAGGATTACGCCTGAAGGACATATACTCCCACTCTGGAATCATCAGGATCATTTAGAGTAGATTATTTCAAATCGATTGGGATGTATTATAGAACAGTATAGCCAACAATAATCCAGATCGTTGAATGCCTCTGGAAGGACCAGAGTGGTATGCCTATAGGAAATGAGCCAGTGTAGCTTTAAAAAAGGGAGGGGGGGCAAGTGGGTCCCCCCCCTTATTCAGGAAGAAGTTCACATCTGTACCTCAGATATAACAGTTACGAATGGTTTCATTTGCCCTCTGGTTCTGACTTCTCATAATAATTATTTCTCATTCTTTTATGCAAAGATGGTTCAAGGGGACTGCAGTAGTAGAGCTGTGCTGCTACCAGATGTAATCCACAGGTGGCAGATGTTGCATCTAGCAGAAGCCAGCTATGGGTAAATGTAATTAATATGAGTTAACAGGTTCAATACAGGAAGAGTATATTTGAATGAGTTGTGTGGCACTGTTGTCTTCAGGAGGTTGTTGTTGTTCTTTCCTGTCATTCATCTTTGATTTACAGACCTCCAAGAGCTGTCTTCATCAATGTTGCCAGTCAGGTTTTGAAAATTCGGGGCTGTGGCTTCCTTGATTGTATCATTCCACCTATAATGCAGGCTTCCTCTTTTCCTACTGGAAATGGGGTCTTCAGGAAGTACTATGACCTGGTGAGTACTGCCGGATGGAAATAGCCAGCATTCTGTGGAAACAGAGGTAGGTGATAACTCCCTACTCATCAATAACATCCCTCTTTAGGCAAGGTGCTCAAGCATGTGATAACTGGCTGTCTTCAGATATTCTTGCATGAAACAGGCTGGCTTCAGATGAGGTATAGTACCAAAACAGTCTTGGTTGCCCTTGGGAGAAAAAGAATGATGCCCTGGATCTCTCAGCAACTTCCAGTACCATTGATCATGATAGTCTGTGGAAGCAGGGGAGAACACTGTGTTACTGTGGCCCTGTGGCTGTTTCGAGAAAAGCATTAAGCCCTATGGCTCTCAAGATATGGGGTGCCATAGGGTTCCATCCTTTCTTCTATACAGTTTGCTATCTAGATGTGGTTAGGAGGTTGGGGTTGGAGTACCATTGGGTTGGGGGGTGGGGAGCATGTGAGGAAGGGGGGGGAATGCAGCACAGCATAGGTAGAGAAGTAATAAGGAATACCTGGCTCAACTAGATGAATTCAAGTCTCCAGGGCCAGGTGAATTACATCTAAGGATATTAAAAGGACTGGCAGAAGTCACTTGAGAACCACTCGCAATAATCTTTGAGAACTCTTGGTGAACAGGAGAAGTCCCAGCAGACTGGAAGAGGGCAAATGTCATCCCCATCTTCAAGAAGTGAAAAAAAGAGGACCCAAATAATTATTTCCCAGTCAGCGTGACTTCAATACCAGGAAAGATCCTAGAGCAGCTCATTAAACAGTCAGTTTGTAATTATTTAGAAAGCAATGCTGTAATCACTAAAAGTCAACATGGATTTCTCAAAAATAAGTCATGCCAGACTAATCTTATCTCTTTTTACAATAGAGTTACAAGCTTAATAGATGAAGGGAATGCTGTGGACGTAGCAAATCTTGCCTTTGACAAAGTTCTCCATGACATTCTTGCAAAGAAGCTAGTAACATGCGGGCTGGACAGGGCTACTGTTAGGTGGATTTGTAATTGGTTGACCGACCAAACCTAAAGGGTGCTCATCAATGGCCGCTTTTCATCCTGGAGAGAAGTGACTAGTGGGGTGCCACAGGATTCTGTCCTGGGCCCAGTGTTATTCAACATCTTCATCAATGACTTGGATGAAGGAGAAGAGGGCATGCTAATCAAATTTGTAGATGACACCAAATTGGGAGGGGTTGCTAATATGCCACAGGACAGGATCAAATTTCAAAATGACCTTGACAGATTGGAGAGCTGGGCCAAAGCTAACAACATGAATGTCAACAGAGAGAAATGTAAGTCTTATGTAAGGCAGAAAAAATGGAATACACAAAGGTAGAATGGGGGACACGTGGTTGGATAACAGTACGTGTGAAAGGGATCTAGGAGTCTTGGTAGATCACAAGCTGAACATGAGTCAGCAGTGTGATGCGGCAATCAAGAAAGCCAATGCAATTCTTGGTTGCATTAATAGGAGTATGGTGTCTAGATCAAGGGAGGTGATAGTACCACTCTACTCTGCTTTGGTTAGACCTCATTTAGAATACTGTGTCCAGTTCTGGGCACCTCAATTCAAGAAGGATTTCAACAAGCTGGAGCGTGTCCAGAGGAGGGCGACCAAAATGGTGAAGGGTCTGGAAGCCATGCCCTATGAAGAATGGCTTAGAGAGCTGGGTATGTTTAGTCTGCAGAAGAGAAGGTTAAGAGGGAACATGATAGCCATGTTTAAATATTTGAAGGGATGTCATATTGAGGAGGGAGTGGGCTTGTTTTCTGCTGCTCCAGAGACTAGGACAAGGAGCAATGGATTCAAGCTGCAGGAAAGGAGATTCCTAAACTTCCTAAACTTCAGGAAGAACTTCCTGACGGTCAGAGCTGTCTGGCAGTGAAATATGCTGCCTCGGAGTGTGGTGGAGTCTCCTTCTTTGGAGGTTTTTAAGCAGAGGCTGGATGGGAATGCTTTGAAGTGTGTTCCTGCATAGCAGGAGGTTGGACTGGATGGCCTCTGTGGTCTCTTCCAACTCTATGATTCTATGATTACTGTGTTGATGTTGGTGATATTCAGTGCTGCTACTTCTTCTTGTCAGGCTCAGCTTGTGCTATGCAGATGGTGGACCAGTGCCATAATGAGCTGGAATGAGAGCGGGGGCAAAATAAACTGAAGATTAATCCCAATAGGGCAAGGACTCTGTCCATAAATTACATTAAGTGGTCTCCCATGGGTGGGGGTACCCCTGAAGTAGCAGTTCATAGTCTGGGGGTACTCTTGGATCCCTTTCTGTCACTGGTGACCTAGATGGACTCTTTGGTTCAGGATGCCTTAGGACAGATTTGACCATCTCATCAACTATGGCCTTTTGAGGGCAAAGATAAACAGGTCACAGTAGTTCATGTTCTGATTACTTCCTGAGTAGAATAGTGCATTGCAGTCTCTGTAGGGCTGCAGTGCTGTTTGGAAGCTGTAGTTTGTGCAATACACAGCAGCTAGACTACTGATGGGAACATTGAATAGAAACCACAGGGCACTGCTTTTAAAAGAATTTCACTGACTGATAGTACACTTCTGTTCTGAATTCAAGAAGCTAGTGATGACATGTAAAGTGCTTAATGGCCTGGGACCTCAATATATAATTGAATGCTTCTCCCCACCTCCTCTATGCCCTACCAGTGGGAGCAATGAAAGAGAGTGAGGACATGCAAGAGAACCTACTCTGCTGTGGCACCCCAGTTGTCAAATGCCTTTCCCTGGGAGGCCTGATTGGCACCAATGATGACTTCATTCTGGTGCCAAGTTAAATATGACTTTTTATAAAAGCCTTTGCGGCATAACAGTTTTTCCCAAATTTGTATTGGTACATGTGTTACTGCCCTGGCTAGCCCGAGCTTTGGGGGATATAAAAAGATATCTATTGATATCAATAATTCGGCTTCACATACCCATTCTCTTCCACGTGCTTGCGAGGCCCCCAGACAAGCACTCATACAGGCTCGGCCGATAATCGCCATAATATTCCAAAACAATACAGGCAGGCCAGAAATAGCCGACTCGCAGCTTTAGGAGACCTCAAGGCAAGTACCTTCATTAGGTATGCATGCAACTTTCAAAAGATCTTCTCTCAAGTACTCTGCGTTTGCATACCGGCTATACTACTGACAGTTTGGCTATAACTCAATCATTCAAATTCTGACCTTTCGGAGGCTTTGTCTCCAGCTCCAAATCTATTGTTTTCCCCAAGCCCGACCTAGCCTGTGGTCACAATTCTCCTTATAAAAACCCCTGACTTTGAGCGCTTCCTTGGATCGCTCTTGGCTTCCATCCCGCCTTGCTGTCGCTTTGTCCAGCGAGCCTTCCCCTCAGCTCCACATGCTGAGATCCACGCTCCCCAACTTCTCCGCTTCCAACCGGGCTTCAGGACAGATGAAGTATCACCCAAACCAGCAACTACTCTAAAAACCCTTCTATCCCACTCCAACCTTTATTTCCTTAGTTATCTTGTGTGAGTGTGCCGCATGCACTGTTTGATTGTGTTTTTAATAAAACCACATTTATTATTTCAACTTCTGCGTGCTCCTTGACTCGGCCTGACCCCGTAGACAGAGGGCTCAAGATCCTGCTAAGTCACCCTGCCTCTCGTAACGCTAAAGCAGTGCTCAGAGCTAATCTCCCCACCTATTGTTGAGCACATTTTGGTGTTCCTCACGGGACCCCCAGTAAACAGGGTAACACATGTTTCTCGACTGTTTTAAGTTGTTTTAGTTAAAACATGTTAAATTGTTTATATGATTTTAGATGGTGTCAATTAGTTCCACTGTTTTATATTATGAATTGATTTTATTTGTATACTGTCCTGAGATCTTATAATACTGGGAAGGATGTAGGCATTGTGAAGAATAGATAGATGATAGATAGGTAACCTAATTTTCCCACCGCACCAGGGGTTAATCTGAGGAATGTTGAAAGGTAAAGGAATTCATCTGTACCAAAAAAAAAATAAAATTAAAAACTGCCCTGACATCAGAACAGGGAGAATGAAAAAAAAATGGAAATGTCCTGTTCTTGGGAAAAGAAGGTTGCCCTATTGATATTCAGATGGACAATGGAATGGTCATGCAACTTCCATCAGACCGTTAGTATTAAATCACTACCATGTATACTGGCAGCTGTCATTTCTTTGGATTTAATGATGAGGACATACATCCCGATCATTTGCAGACAACTGAAAGGAAACTTCAGCCTTATCTTACCAACATAGGACCCATGTAAATCAGGGAAACCTAGATGAGATTGAGATACTCTTGGTCAGGTGTTAGAGAGACAGTGTTCAATCTGTTCTGGATGGAATTGCTTATTTTCTAGAAGATCAGATTCACAATCTGGAGTAGTGCCAGGAGCTTATTAATCCAGCTGTGTAGTCAGAGACCCAAGTAGCTGCAGTGGCACAAAGTGCCTTTCACCAGCTATGATCCCTCCTATAAAGAGATAACCCTTGTGATGGTTGTCCATACTGTAGTAACCTCCAGGTCTGGTTACTGGAAAACATTGTACATGGTTCCAAGATGGTCTGGAAACTGAAGTTCAAAATACAGATTTTAAGCTAGTGCTACACAAATTGGTGGTCCACAGATCAGTGGTGGTCCATGAGCCAATAACTGCCAGTTCCTTGACTTTCCAGGAAAGAAAGAAATTGCTTTAGTCAACAGGCTCAAATATGATCACCATCACCATTACACTAGGAAAAAGCTTGGCACCAGCTCTGACTGGCACATTGGTCACCATGGGCATGATAATGAGCTGGGCAGAGGTTCTGTTGGTTGGAATTGTGTTCAGAATGTTCTAGATGAGATCTTATTCCCCTTAAAGCAGGACAAGGTCTTCTAGATATTTCTGGACAAGTTCCATCAGCCCTAGCCAGCATAGCCAGTTTTGAAGATGCTGGAAGCTGCAGTTTGACATCTGAGTTTCCCATCTGCCCTTAAGGATAGAGTTCTCAGATCAGGGATGCTTATTGGCTCAGTGTTCTCAATGGAGGTTTCAGATATCTAATGTGGCTAGAAGCTCCTTTTATGAACTTACATAGATAGAAATAGTTCAGTCACCATTCTCCATGCTCTGGGAACCTTCTGTTAGGACAATTGCACAGTACTATAGAATCATAGAATTATAGATTTGGAAGGGTGCCCATAGGCTGTCAAGTCCAACCTCATGCTCAGTGCAGGAAATCCTCAGCAGGTAGCTGTTCAGCCTCTTCTTGAACACTTCCAGAGAAGGAGACCGCACCATCTCTCTAGGTAATTCCTTCCAATGTCAAACTGCTCTTACTGTCAAGAAGTTCTTTCAAATGTTCAATCAAAATCTACCTGCCTGTAACTTAAAAATATTAGACCAAGTCCTACCCTCTGGGGCAGCAGAGAACAGACATTCACCCTCCTCCTTGAGGCAACCTTTAAATATTTAAAGAGTCCAATCATGCCACTCCTTAGTCTCCTCTTCACTAGACTGAACATACCCAACTCTTTCAACTTTTTTGTCCTTTGTTTTGCTCTCTACACTTCTTATCATCTTGTTCTACTTATTTGAATCTGCTCCAATTTATCTGTATTCTTCTCAGAATGAGATACATGGAGCTGAACATAGTACTCCAGATGAGACCTGACTAATGCAGAATGTATTACTTCCCTTGAGAGCCAGCATGGTGTTGTGGTCTGAGCATTGGACATGACTCTGGAGAACAGGGTTGAAGGCAAACTCCCTCTGAATAAATGTTGCCGGGAAAACCCCATGACAGTTTGTCTTAGGGTCAACATAAGTTGGAAACAACTGAAAGGTACACAACAACAACAATAACAATTACTTTCTTTATCTTGGAAACTATGGTTTTATTGGTGCAGGCTAAAATATTACTTGCCTACTTTGCTCCAGTATCACATTGCCGGGTCATATTCAACTTTTGATCAACAGTAATTCCAAGGTCCTTTTCACATGTACTGCTGCCATACCAAGTATCCCTATCCTGTAAGTGTGCATTGTTTTTTGTGGCCTAAATGTAGAATTTTGTATTTGTCTCTGTTGAATTTCATTCTGTTAGTTTCAGTTAGCCTAGTTTTCTAATTTATGAAGGTGTGTTTAAATTGTGGCCCTATCTTGCAGTGTGTTAGGATCCCTTCCCAGTTTTGTATCATCTGCAAACTTGATGAGGATTCGCTCTAACCTATTCTCTAAGTAATTGATAAAAATATTGAACAATATCAGTCCCAGAACAGAACTCTGCAGCACTCCAATCGACATTTCCCTCCAGTGTGAAGGACAGCCATTGACAGTGATTCTTTGAACAAAGTTTTTCAACCAATTAGGGCTCCATCTGACAGTGTTTCATCTATTCCACATTTAATCAGTCTGCTAATCAAAACATCATGAGGGACTTTATCATATGCTTTGCTGAAATCCAGATAAACAACATCTACTGCATTCACACCATCTACTAAACTAATGGCCCAATCCAAAAAAAGATGTGACAGGATTTATTCTTGACAAATTCATGCTGGCTCCTACTAATCACTGGATTGTCATTTAGATACTTGCAGACTCCATTGTAAGCCATCCTAATATTTTTCCCAATATTGAGGTCAGACTGCTGGCCTGTAGTTTCTCAGGTCTTTTTTTGCCATTTTTGAAGACAGGGACAATGTTGGCCCTTCTTCAGTCCTCTGGCACCTCACTTGTTCTCCAAGATATCTCAAAAATAACAGCAAGTGATTGAGAGAGTACAACAGCAAGTTCCTTCAGTACTCTAGGATGCAGTTCAACTTATCCTCTTGATTTGATTTAGGTCAACAAAATGATTCCTGTCTCCTTATCAATCTTGATGTGCAATCTGGATCCCTTATCAAGCTCTCTGCTGATGCATGGATGCACACAGTTCTCTTTTTGGAGGAGAAAAACTGATACCAAATAGCTATTGAGCAGTTCTGGCTTTCTGTTGTAATCAGTTAGCATTTTACCATTTTTACTGAGCAGTGGCCCATTGTTTCTTTGGTCATTCTCTTGCTTTGAATGTATCGGCAGGGGAGGGGGTACATTTTTGTTACTCCTTGCTTGCCTAGCTAGACTCAGTTTATTTGAAGCTACTCTTAAAAATTGTAGTTGGTCCTGAGTAGGGCTACCAGTCTAGATTACTACCAGGAATTAACTTATTTCTCTGCTTTACACTTGTGTTTGTTATTATCCTCATGGTTCCGGTTGTAAATTTTAAAGCCTTAATTGGCTTTGAACCAGGTTGCCTGCCTGATGAGATGTTTTCTTCATCCATATGTTTTAAGTAACTCATGGAGTTTGAGCCTCTAAGTTTTAAAATACTTGGCTGAGATCCTATATGAGACATCTAGCCATGATGTCATGGCTATGCTCCATTTCGTAATCCATCCCCCAAAACCCACCTTAAAGTCCAGATAGTTCTACTGAGAGACAGAATTCTGTAGTGCTGGTGAGTGGGGCATTGAAGGATGACACACACAGCCCCTTCCTAGCATCAACCAGCTGAAGCAGGGGCCCCATTTGGGGTTCTGTCACAACTCCTCATCACATCTTCACTTGCTGGTGGAGGGGGCTGGACACATCATCCTACAGCACCCTGCTCACCAGTATCTCAGAATTCCATCCCTTGGTAGAGCTGCCTGGATTTTAAGGTGAATTTGGGGAGCATTTGCAATTGTGGCAACAAGGCCATGATCGTAAATGTACATACCAAACAGTTACAAGGTTGTAAGTCTAGCTTATGACCCTGTAACCCCTTAACAGGATGCCAGTCTCTGTATTTGATTTTAACACGTTGTGAACTGGCATATTTTATGTGGCTTTTAGTTGTATAGTTTTGCATTCTGTTGAAATGGCTTTTATGTTTATTTGTTGTAAGCCAGCCAAAGATTTTGTTATTTGGTGCCATACAGATATCATTAATTAATTAACTAATTAATTCTTGGCTCTTCTCTAACAAGTGTTTTACCTTTACCAGTCTTACTGAGAGGAGAGGACTTTCAGTTTTTGCCATTATTATTGAAAACCACTAAGAAATCTACAGCTAGATATGCCAAATGGTGCTATATGTATTTTTCCCTCTAAGTTGCCAGACAGCATGAGGTTTTGTGAGAATCTAAGACTAGTTTATCCCAACTGGTTAAAATATCATGAGAACGCAAATAGTATTGTGTGGTGTAAAAGTCTTAAAATATTGCAAAAATATTTTTAAAATTACAATAGTATGCAATACTTTTTAGCTGTGAGCATGACAGCCATGAAATTCTGGCTCAGGATGAAAGAGTGAATTTCTTTGAAAGCATTGCACTTCTGGGCCTGGTCATCAAAATATGAGTCGATTTAGCTATAGCACAGTCTCAGTATTTTATCTAACTTCCAGTTAATTGTATTGGGTCTGCTCTGGAGATCTGACAAATGGAGTCCTTCCTTCTCCATCTCTCCTTCTAGTAGCCCACAGCAAGCAAGTTTAAAATACACAGAGAAATTTATTTCCAGCCAACTGTTAAAATGAAACACACAAATATAGGATGCATGGCACTTGGCTTGAAAGCAGTATAGCAGAATAAGGGTCTTAGAAGACTACAGTCTAAACATCAGTCAGCACTGTGATGCACTGTCTAAAATAGCCAGTGCAGTTCTAGGCTGCATCAACAGGAATATAGTATCCAGATGAAGGGAAGTAGTAGTATCACTCTATTCTGCTTTGGTCAGATTTCACCTGGAATATTGTGTCCAATTCTGGATGCTACATTTTAAGAAGTATATTGACAAGCTAGACCCTGTCCAGAAGAGGATAACCAAGATGATCAGAAGTCTGGAAACCAAGACTCCTGAGGGTTCCTCATGGAACTGCATCTGTTTAGCCTTGAGAAGAGAAGACTGAGAGGTGATATGATAGCCATCTTTTAAAATCTCAAGGGATCTCATTCAGAAGATGAAGTGGACTTGTTTCCTGCTTTTCTAGAGATTAGAACTTGAACCAATGGGTTCAAATTACAAGTAAAAAGATTCCACCTAAACTTTGGGTGAAGGTTCTTGACTGTAAGACCTGTCTGACAGTGGAATGGAATTCCTCATAAAGTCATGGCATCTTCTTCTCTGTAGGTTTCTACACAAAAGTTGGATGGCGATCTCTCAGGAGTGCTTTAATTGTATCTTTTTGTGTAAAAGGCAGTTGGACTAGATGGTCTTGTGGTCTCTTCCAACTCTATGATTCTACTCACTTTGAGAGACTCATCTTCATGTTCCATTCACTTTAACAATGCAGTCAAACACGTATATAAGCCCCAGTGAATTCAGTGAGACTTACTACTAGGTAAATATGTTTAAATGAGGCATTCTAGAAGTCTATTGGAATGTATTCAAATGCACTGATTTCTTTATTGCAATGGTCTTTCCCCCGCCTCCAGGGATTTATCTTCTGAAGCTAAAAGTATTGCACATTATTTTCTTCTGCCTCATTTTTATTTTAATAATCTGTGAAGTAAGTTAGATTGATTGGATCGAGTTGACCACATGAGTTGGAATTTGACCTGATATATAATGTACATTGTGGCAGAGTATGGTGGCTGTGAACCCAGTACTCATGCAGTGACTGTGGATCTGAGAGAAAGCTTTAATTTTGAGCAGGGCCTAACAAACACATTTTTATTTTATTACTATATAATATTACTATATAATATTAGATTCGTTGTTAATCAATTTGCATGCATACCTGTACACAAAGATATAGCATCGTATTTGTTGATTTGATTTTTCCCTCAGGCTTTCCTAAATTCATCACATGAATTTCAAGGTTGCTTCTCTTAATATTGGAGTGTTACACGTTCTTTTGCATTAATAAATTTGCCCTCTTGTGGCTTGGCCAATCTTTTGATGTCACTCCAGTTTTGCTCAGCATCACACACCATACCACACCATAGTTACCATGCTGGCTCCTTGTATCGCAGTGTAACTCCCCCCTCAAAAAAACCTACCTTTTTTGCTGCCTGCCAACAGGACAATTTCCAAGACACTGGGAAGTCGGGCAGTGTGCTGTGACTCCTCCAGCCATCTCTCGACAGTGAAGCATTTCTCCACAGGCGATCTCAATATGAGCCCTAAGGGGTCCCTTCCACTGATGTCACAAAATGCCTTGCTACTGGGAGATATCTGGAGGCATCGTAGCACGCTGCCTTGCTTTCCAGCTGCTCAAAAACCCTCCTGTTGGGAGGACTGTGCTACTGAAAAGGCTTTGGGAAGGACCTTCAGTTATTGCACTGGTGCAATGACCATAAACATGAATTTCAAAATTTATGATGCTATAAGTCTGACTTGTGATATCATATATACCTAACAGGATGCCTGCCACCAACTTCAGAAATTTTCTATAAATCCAAATGTGTGCCGAACTGTATTTTTCTGTCTGTTGAATAAGTGCCTTTAAAGTGTTCCAAAGAGCAAGTAGGTGCAGATTAAGTACCATAAAACCATCATGAGCAGTATCCAAAGGCACCCATAACAAGTCCTACTAAATTTATATTCATTGTAGGCATTCTGGTTGAATTGGACACAATTGGTTTCAGCTCTTTCCTGGTTGTGCCTGGAATATTAGAGAACCTGCCAAGCTAATTGGTCTTGACTATGTCGGGATGACCATCTTATTTTTGCTGGAACAGATTAACATCCTGGTCCTTTACGCAGTGATAGCTTTTTAGATCCAGTTACGAATCTCCAAATGGTTATGACTTGTGTGCAGTCTAAAAATGCACAACCAAGCATAGTGTTGTGTAAATTACCATGAGTGCTCAGATGAGAAACAGAGGGAAAGACAATTGTGACTTGAAACTTCACCTCATGCAAGGACAGCCTGTTGTTTATGAAGATAGCATCTATGTAGATGAGGTTGGTTGTGCAGCTGAGGCCTTCTAAGGGACAGAAAGACTTAGATTTGGGAGGGTAGCAAGTACATGATCACCTGATCCTGTCCAAAAAAGACCCTGTAGAAAAACTGATGTCATGACAGGCATGGCTTGAAGAGCTGAATTAAAGGTGTATATCAGCTTACTGCTTCTTGTGCATCATAAACTACATCAAGTCTTTTTGGAACTATGAACCTCCACTGTCTGGGTGCGACTACTTCAGAGCAAGGAATCAATTTGGTGAACTCATGAGATATTTGAACTTCGGCAACCAGAAGATGAAACTGATACATAGAGCCACTGATAAACCAACTGTTTTGAGACGATGCGGACTATGCTTGGACAAGCTTTAAAGTGTTATAGACCAGGAATGCATCTAGCCACTGGTGATCAGCTGGTTGAATTCAGAAGTAAATTTCTATTCCATCAAACTATGCCAATTAAACAGGAAAATATGGCACAGGTGGTGTGGTATTTCTATGGTGTTAAGACAGCACATCCTTTGAAGGGAGACCTTTACCTGGGTAGGATGCCCAATACATCATGAACACTCAGCTTTCCTAAAGTGCAGTTACAACATTGTTTGTACCACAAGTACAAAATGGGCTGGTAATTTTTTTCACCGTCTTTGAACTGGTGGAAGGTCTCCTAAGCAAAGACCAAACTTTAATTCTCTCCATTCCCAAAATGTAGCCATATTGTCATCAGGCTTTGTTTTCTGATTAAGATTAAACATTGGTGTCCTATGTCCCCTGCCCCACCTACCAAGACACAAGGCTATATCATCATGAAGTGGTAATGAATGGCTGTCTTATAAATCTTATGTCTTTGTACATTACAGTGAAATGATAAGTGGAGTGGATAATCTCAACCACCTTGCCACAAACTACAGGTATTATTCTAAAGGCAACAGTTGTTAGTGGTGTAATTTTTCCAATGTGGTGTACCTTTCTGCTGTTGCTACCAACATTTTTTGGATCCAGAGCTATTCCAAGAGAATGTGTACTGCTCATGGATGCAATAGCTACCTTTTCCTGATAGATCTGGAAGTGAATTGATCCATTCTGAGATGCAGCAAAGGACACATGGTGTGCCAAATATAAACCAAACCATCAAGAAGTCTGGAATAGTCTAGGTTAAGCACCCAAATGTCAGCTTCTATGTCCACTGGAACAGACATCTACATCAAAAAGACACTGTTACATTTGCAATAGAGTGATGGATCAGAAAGCTAGCAGATGATGCACTGTAGTTAGGGAATTTGCTTGCTTGTTCCTATTCCATTAATTTGCCATTTCACATTTGCCATATTCTCCTTTTTGGTGTCTTCTTAGGGTATGCAGTGGTTGAGGCTATCCAGGCAAATTGAATCTAGCATTTCTGTCTTAGGTGAGAATATAGATCTGGAAAAATTAGCATTATAAATAATTGCCATGCAACTCTTAACAAACAATAAACGAAAAATTATTTGACACGTTGAAGCAGCCAGAGCCTCTGCTTTGCATCTGTGTGCGTGTGTGTATAATGTGTGTGAAGAGAGAGAGCGTGCTAGTTTGAGCTGTTGATTCGAGGGCAGCTAACACAATGAACTAGTACCATGAGCATCACTTGATGTGTTTTTAGCTAATGCTCTTGAACACTGTTGCAAATTACAAAATTTAATTAGCTATAAAAATGCTAGGAGGAACAAACATCACACTATTGTCTTGATATCTTTCCTGAAATTAGTCTTTTAAAGCAAATTTGCCATATTAATCATCTAAAAATATTTTTGATCACTGAATTATTAGTCCCCCCAGCCTGTTTTCAGGTATTCATTGCCATAGGTGATTGCCTCTTAATTACTACATGGGCGCTTTCTATTCAGTCGTATTAATTCATGTTTTCTGGCACAGTCCCAAATGGCAGCCTTGCCCTATATCTTCTAATTACTTCTATAATTGAATTTGCCCACTTTTCCTAACCTATTTTTTTAAACTGACTGTGTTTGTTCATGGTTTATTGTGTCTTTTTTGTGTCAGCCCTCCGCAAGCAGAATGTACATTGATTCTTTCCTCATTTCTCATTAATTTTCAAGAGCTCTGCTGTGTGTCTGTTTTTTTCACCCTGTCAGGCCTATTGCTAGACCAAAAAAGAAAAAAAAAGAAAAAGAGTCTTATTATTAAAGGTTAGGTAAAATAGACTGAAGTTAATTAATTCATTAGTAACTCTGAGCCAATTACTGAAGCCTCTTCTTATTTATATACTTGTTAACAAGACAGAAATGAGAAATATCCATTATAGGCATCTGTCCTTCACAAGCTGGTCAAACCCTTTTAGAACTTGTGCATTTAGTTCCACTTTAAGAAGAAATTAAAAAATTGATTGTGCCTTAGATGTCAAATATACTATGAGCTGTTAAAAGAGTGTTTTCATGTATGATATTTGAAGGACTCTCATCTTTTCCCACATCTACCATTTCTGTACATATATGAATGTTGTCATTGCAGACCAGGAGACAGAGGTGAGGCATTTGTCAATTGCCAGATGGATAGCCATGTAAGTCTATTGTAGCAAAAACATCAACAGTCTTGTGGCACCTCACACCTGAACAACATTCATTACAGCATGAGTTTTGTGGGTTCTAGTCCACCACATCCATGAAGTGTTAGTTAGTTAGAGTAGGATTGTAGACAGTGAGGATAGGAAAAAATTAATTTCTACATTTAATCTCCATTTGACCTTACTGTCTACAATCCCAATTGCACTCATGTATGCTGTAGGTGTGTGGGTGGGTGTACACATCTGATGTTCTGTATAACCATGCATCTGAGGAAATTAGCTTTGGTCCACAAAATCTCATGATATGATAGCCCTATTAGTCTGTAAGGTGCCAAAGACTGTTTGTTCTTTTTCAGTTGTTAGGTCATCCTGGCTAATTTCAGTTGTTAGCTCAGATTTCAAGCATAAGAAATTCAATTGACGCAGGCCTTATTTAAAAAGCTAAGCAGCGCAATCTGTTCATATTTAGTCTGAAACAGGGCCTATGTGTTTCAATGGGATTTACTTCCAAGTAAGTGGGATGGTTCCATTTTGAAGGAAAGACCACACTGTTTTTGCTCCAAATTAGTAAAACAAATATTACTGGATATTATTTCCAAGTTTCATATTAATATCTAGAAGTACTTCCTTGAAATGAATTATTTGCAGAGATACCAACTCTTCTGGAAGAGGGCAATTCTGATGAATTTACACACATTTATTTATTTAAATGTATGTTGGGCAAGATGTATGTGGGAAGGACTCAAAGACTGGAGCCCTTTCCACATGACGTTGTCATCCTGCACTGGGGACGGGAGAAGGACGGGACCCAGAAAATGCTTATGCATGACGTTATCTGTGTCCCATCGTTCTTCTGTCCCCAGGCAGCACAATTGCACTGCAAATCATTGGCAGGTTCTTTCTGTCAATAACCGGCGATCACACAGCCCTCCTGCTGCCCTCCTACACTTACATGAGCTATGGAGAGTCAGGAAGTGCAATGCCCATGCTCTCTGCCCCAGTGTAGCCTGGGACAGTGCCTGGCTGTGCTGCGGAAGGAAGGAAGGAAGGAAGGAAGGAAGGAAGGAAGGAAGGAAGGAAGGAAGGAAGGAAGAGGCATGGCCCTTGCACCTCCTCCATTCCCGCAGGCAGCTGGTATGGAGGGGAGTACTCCTATCGCACTCCCCTTCCGAGAGAGGCGCTACCAGGATCCCTGTGAGATGCTGCTGGGATCAGGTAGAGTGCGGAAAGGGCCTGGGGATCAGAGTGACTAAAAAGTAGACAGTTGTATTTTAATCACTCTCCATCCACAGTTCAGTTTAAGCCAGTCCTCAGTCTCCTTCGCATATTTTTCATACCAAGGCTCAGCTCTGAACCATGTAAAAATATCAAAGAGAAAAATATCTTAGAACATATGCAGAGCACAAGCCTGTGATCTGGGGAAAGTTTCCAGGTCAGAAGTTGCTGCTTCCAAGCTGGATCTGAGTGTTTCTCTTCTTAAAAACTAAATATGTCATACTTCTTAACCATGTATCTTCAAAGCTGATCAACAGCCATAACAATATGAGTTGTATACAGTTATTTTCAAATGGGGCAGTTAACCCCAGAGCCTCTTCACACTAACACGTATTCCTTCAGCTAGGCACCATCTTTTCCTTTTCAGCTGTATCCTTTCTCTTTAATGAATCTCTTCCACTACTTCTATCCCTCATCCTAGAGAATCACCCCTTTTATGGTACTCCTCTAATTCTTTCTCAAATTCAGCTTCCATATTCTCTGAAATCTCCAGTAAAAATCTCTGTAATAGTATTCTGATAAAATTGCAGTATGGTTCTGATAAAATTATTGAGATCAGCTTTGAAAACTATAACAGATAAAGAACATACAGTTAAAATTGACTACAGTCAGCCCTCCACATGTGCGGGTTTCACTTTTGCGGATTTGATTATTCACGGATTATTTGCTGTCCCCTCTATGGCCTCCCTGTGCCATTTTTAAGAGGGACTGCAAGCCTTGTAAGGCTGAGAAACTGCAAACGCAGCTTGTAAGTCCCTATTAAAAATGGTGTGGGGCAGCAGCGGAGGTGGCAGTAAGTCCCACCAGCCACCCACTTCTGCCTTGTGAAGGAACCCTGATGCCTCAAAGGAATCCATGGTGGGTTGAATATGGTGATCATATCTTTGTGTGTATTAAATATGCCTTGGGAGGGCCTAGACTTATTCACAATTTTTTTCACTTTCACAGGAGACCTGTGTCCCTAACCCTAGCGAATGTGGAGGGATGACTGTATACCATTAATACATCTTTCATTGTTAAAATTTTAAATGAGAGGAGTATTCCTTAACAAGTATGTAGAATTTTTTAAAATTAATTTTATGGTTTAAAAGGACAAATTAGTCCAGTTCTTCTGTCTCTGTACAAACTACACTATAACATGACATCTGGTACAATTTCCAACTCTTCCAGCTGTAAGTGTATGTGCTTTCAATTCACCTGTCAATTTACATTGACCCCATGAATTTCATAGGGTTTTCCTAGTCTAGGAGTCTTCACAAGTTATTTTGCCTGTTTCTTCCTCTAAAATATAGCTTACACCACCTGATAATCACTGTTGGTCTTTGCTACACAGACAGTTCTTATATGGAATGCTATTGAACCTTCCTTCCAAAATAGCTGAGAGCGGAACACTGAAGAGAATTAATATTAATGTTGTCCTATATTTTGAAAGAAATAATGACCTGCAGTAATTAGTACAGCCTCCTTGTGGATTCATAGTGGTCCCAAATGTAATGGAAAACAAAGCTTCTTGATGTATATTATAGAGAGCTGATGATCAATATCTTTGACCTATTGAAACAAACCAGATTTTGCCTTATTGTCGCTGAAAGGGGGAGGGATACAGGATTTCACCATTGTAAGTACAGAATCTGTTTTCCAGGAGATTCTTGTAGTCACTTCTGTGAGAGTCTTCATTCATTAAATAAAACAAGTTAGAAGTAATCTAATAATGAAAATAACAGCTAGTTAAATTCCAACTAAAAGCCAGTTGTTGCCTTCCACTGAAATAAAAACCACTTGTTATTTAAGGTGCTGATGATGTTCCCCCATCTACAGACTATCTTCAAGTCTAGAATCTGCCTTTGTAATCATCAACATCTGCATCCCACATAAAACATTTCTCAAGAATCACGAAAGACCAGAAGGTCAATAGGACAACCCCCCCCCCCAACAAAATTTGACTATAGTCTTGGCTTTATTGGATGCATTATATAAAGAGGTAAAAAAAAAAATCAACTATCTTATGTGTTTGGGGCCCCCCCCCCCAAGAAGACTGAAATATGACACCAAAAAGCTTAAATTTTATCCCTTGCTCTATGGGATGCCCAGCCAAGACCCATCAGTTTCACAGTTTCTTAGCAGGGCCGCACTACTTAGAGACCATTTAGTTTTCCTAGGCCACTTGTTACCTATCCAGAATTTATCCTAAGATTAACAACTGGTTATAACACGTACAACTTAACCCCAGGCTATCTGACAGACTGTATCTCTCCATATGAACCTGCTCAGATCCTAAGATCCATAGGAGAGACCCTTCTCGCAGTGCCACTACCCTCACAGGTATGGTTGATAGGAACACAAGAGAGGGCTTTCTCAGTGGCTGCCCCTAGACTTTTGGAACTGCCTCCTTTGAGAAGTTAGAGTGGCCCTGTCCTTACTTTCTTTACATTGGTAAGCTAATATATTTTTTATTTATACAGGCCTATAGAACTGAAGGCATTTAACAATAAGGCTATCACCATTTCCGCCCGAGTCTGTTATAGCACGATGATTCCACTTTCAACCTCCTATGGAATCCTGGGGTTTGCAGTTTCGGGAGGGACCAGGAGGCCCCTCCCGAAACTGCAAACCCCAGGATTCCATAGGAGGTTGAAAGTGGAATCATCGTGCTATAACAGACTCGGGCGGAAATGGCCTATAAGTGCTATTTTCTTTTTAAATTGTATTGTTTAACTTTTTAAAATCTTTTTTAGAGTGTATGTTTTTAATATGGTTAATAGTTTAATTTGATTTTGATGTTGACTTTTTATAATGTTTTTAATCGTTATCTTTTAATGTGTAAGTTGCCTTGAGATCCAATCTTGGTGAAAATATATAAATAAAGGATCATCATCATCATCATAAAATAGCAGCAGCAGCAGCCTTTATGCTGGAGAAGAGCTTTCCAGTGAGAAATTCAAATAAAATAGCGTTTATATTAGAAACTTCTGTCAAAGTATTTTTCTTTGTCAGTCAAGTCTGAGAATTCTATTATGGAGAAATGCCTTGATTCATCTCCTGTGTCTCTAATCCTAAAATGCCTATAAGGAAACATTGTATGCCATGATTTTTTTATATGAAAATATATGGACTGTCATAAGGAGATAATCATCTTCCAGTCATTCAGCAGCACTGAGAGTATTTACATAACTGAACGGTAACACAGCTACTAGTGCATAATCCACATTGCTGCTACTTGTCACAGACTTGTAAGTAAATTCACCTAGAGATTGCACTAGTTGCTAAACATTTCTTTACCGTGGACCCACCTTGAATATCTTTTGCTGCTGCAAACCACTGAGACTAAACTCAAGATTTAAAACCCTGAAATGCATCAAATATTTATTTAAAGTAGCTCATGAAGGGTCTTTAGATTTGGAGAGAAGGGGGAAATAAGTAAATGCACACACTCCTATTATAATATTTTTATTGGAATGATTCCATACAAATTTGTCATTCATTCATTCATTCATTCATTCATTCATTCATTCATTCATTCATTCTATTTTAACAGTAAAAACTCATAACATTTCTTCAAGTCTTCACAGACTCCCTGCGAGGACATTGTGACACTCCAGGGGTCCACAGACCACAGGTTAAGAACCATTGTAGTAGCCTAAAAGTTATTGAACTGTGATCAATCTGTGGACTGTTGAGTTCCCGTACTAGTGTCTATGGCAAGGTTGCAGAGTCATTGTTGTGAATATCTGTAGTAGGATCTGCCTTTCGCTTAGCTTATTTTTTCTCCACTAAGATGACTTACAGAATGGTTAAAATGACAATAAAATATAGAATAGAATTCTGCCAATTCTGAGCTGGAAGTCAAGATAATAAAATAACATCTTTCTGAATAGCTCACATATTTCAAGGAGCAAGTTAAGAGGCAAGTGAATTGTTGGGATGAGTGGCTGGCTCCTCCCTTCGTTTCAAAGCTTTAAAGGCAGTTTCCAAATGAGAGACAGAGAGGCAGTGGTGTAGCTTGGCACAAGTGGGGTAGGGGCATGGGGCGGGAGCAGGAGCGGAGGGCAGGGACACAGTGTGCATGGGTGTGGCTATGGTGTGCATGGGTGTTGGCATGGCTACAGCACATGGGGGCAGGGCTATGGTTGGTGGGAGGAGCTATGGCACATGGGGGCGTGGCTACAGTGTGCAAGGAGGCAGGCAAGGAGTGGCAGTACCCCCCCAAAAAAATACACTGCCCAGGGCACACCACCCTTCTTGCCCCCTCGTCCCTACACGACAGCAGACAAGGAGGGAACTTCCAAATCCATAGTGTTTGGGAAGAATATTGTAGAGCAAATGTGAAACAAATACTGAGGAATGGGGCCAGAAAATGCAAACTAAGAATGGAACAGCTGTGGCTAGAAGGAATGCACAGCAGTTGTGTTTCATGAGTATATCCTTCCAGGATGGGAGTTGACAGAGAGGACTTGCTGAAGTTGTTCCTGTCTTTATTTATTTTAGCACAAAGACTGACTTTGTCAAAACATAGCACTATGCTCCAATCTTAGAGGCTGTTTTCATGCATTCACAGTTTCCCAAGTTGATGAAGTGGTCTATCAAGGCCCACAGAAATTTGTAGATGGACCACAAACAGATAAAAACATTGAAAATCACAATTCTCCTTCAGACTAGATAAAGCAATTTTATGAACTGGAGCATAACAAACTCTAGCATGTTATTCTAATATCCTGTGACACCTGTTCATGTCTTAAAGTACTACTCTTGACCTTGTACCTCCTTTCCTACTTGGATGTACTGATTATGTAGCCCAGCAACTGCATTTAAATCATTGTTCCAATAAGCATTAGGATTCTTACTCAGCTAGGTAGCCTATTTATTTCTCCCGCATAGCATTCACTTACTCATTAGTGATTTGAGGAAAAAGATAAGCACAAACCACTGAAAACTGACATAATCTAAATTTAAGCAAGGGTTTCCTTGTCTTGATCTATAATTTGGTAGGCTTAAGTCCATAGAACAAAAATTAAGTTAGCCAATTTGGCCTTGTGTCTGTCAATGTGAGATGACAACTGGGCATCCAGTTTCAATAAGGTGTAATGATCAAAGACTTTTGCATGGCCCTAGTGCTCTTCTACACCTAGTACACTGCTGTACGAATAACCTCCTGAACTTGTCAATAGCTTTCCTTACTATAGATTCTACCTGAGGGTTCTATTATTGTGGCTCAAAGTAGCCCCCAAGCATTTTTGAGATATTTGACCTTCTTGACTTTCCATTTCAACTTCATTTTTACCCATTCCTTCTTGTACTTTTAAAAAGACCTCTCTTCTACTGAGTTGAAGTTGAGTGTAGTGTACTTTCTTGGTAGATTCCCAAAATTAAATGTGCCTACTGTTTCCAGTTGCCTTAGACATTGCATTAGATTCCAGGTACCACTTCAAATTAATTTCTTGGTGTCCTTCCATCTGAGGTGTTCCATGATCAACTACTGTTAAGATACAATCATTTAAAATATATAGAAGTTTTGTGTCTTTGTTATGACTGGATTTATCCAATCTATGTAAAGATAACTGAAGTCACTCATTTAATACAACACTTTTTTCCCTTGGCTATCTCACTGATTTCATTCCTCATCTCAAAATCACTCTGAACATTTGATCAGGGGAACAAAAGGATTTATCCACCATTGAAGTACTTTGATGGACTCATATTTTCACTGCAATGATTTGGTGATGAACTCTTCCTGTTTTGAAGTTTCTGTTCAGTTTGCTGCAAAGTAGTGCAATTGTGGTTCTCTCTATTCAACGGTATCTCTGTTACATTTTTTATATCTGTGTGCCCTTTTCAAACTAAGTGTTCCAGACCTCACATTTTGATTCGGTGAGTTCTAGCATTAGGAACTATGGTGCTTCTTCTCCTATAGACTCTTGGTGCAGGTTCAGTATGATTCTGGAATTTATTTGGGTAGTAACCGAGGCATATTGTGATTGTGTTTAAGAAGATGCGACTGGTGTGAATTATGCTGCTTCTTTTCAATTTGAATTAGAAAGGTTATTCCCCACTTCTGTCAAAGGTTAAAATGCAATAGGAAAACTGGTACCATAGATCATTTGTAGACCACATGCTTTACTGGCAGCAGTGGTGGAGCTTGGAATGCATAGAGAGGGGGCAGGTGGGAGGCATGGCCACGGTGTGTGGGGGCATGGCCATGGTGCATGGGGAGGCGCTGTGGTGCATGGGGGGGCACGGTGCAAGAGGCAGGGCTACAGTGCATGGGGGCATGGCTACAAGCTCGGACACCCCCAAAAATTTGCCACCTGGGATGAACCTCCTCATCACTCCCCCATCCCTACACAACTGACTGGTGGATTCCAGGTCCAGCATCCAACATTTCCAAGTGCTGCATGAACAGTGATCTAGATGGTCCAATGATTTGACTCCGTATAAGACAATTTCTTATGTTATCTCTATTTCATGTGAACTACACCAGTCCCCAAATGGCTACAACATCTGTACAAACATTTTATTGTCATCCAAAATTTTTCTGATATCTTAATAATTCTGCATGCTTTCTGTAACAAATGAAGAAGTTCCAATGGTATAAAACACAGTTTGAGTAGTGCAGTTGCTTGCAAGAAAACAGTAATTTCTTGAGTTCTGAGCTGAACTGAAAAATGGGATTGGTGGGGGGGCTATGTGACACATTCTGAACAATCATCTTTGGTTTGAACATCAAAGTTTGCAAGTAGCTAATTTTTTCTGGCCTAGATACCCTAGAGGCACCAGATTCCATCTCATCTTGGAAGCTATGTAGGGTCAGCCCTTCTTAGTATTTGGATGGGCAACTGCCAACAAATTCCAGTGCTGTAGGCTATATTTCAGAGGAAGGAAATGGCAAAAACACCTCTGAGTTTTCCTCAATTAAGAAAAGCTTGTGAAAATCATGGGGTCACCATAAAACAATGGGACTTGAAGGCAGAAGCACACACACAATTTTCCTCCATGTTTACCCTAGACATAGAAAATCCCTAAGCTTTGTGCACTCAAAGTCCCCCAAAGCAACCGGGATAGCAGGATATAATGCCTCTGTGCCTGTCCTTTTCACAGGTCAGAGTAAGATCGGAAGGGTGATCAACCTGCTCTAGCTTTCTTGCTTATATTAACTCCACACTTGAGGAGTGAGGATATAATTGGTTGCTCTAGAGATGATGATATCATCACAAGCAGATAATTATTTTATGTTTGGGGAGAAAACAGAAGCAGTAATTAATTATGGATTTATAATTAAGGCTCCATTGAGAATATAATTTTCAACAGGGATAACCCTGTTTATTATGTTAGAATATTGTAATAGAGCCTCTCAACTTCATGGCACTTGTTTTGAAGTAGAAAGCAATGTCTGTGTGTTTCTTTTAATGGATATATTCATGTATTTGAGATATCTTTTGAAAGGAGCCTTTTGGTCTTCTAAGCTTTTCTCTCTACCATGTAAGACATCAATAACCCACCAAAAAGAGAGAGAAAGAGAGAGGGAGATTGTAATGAAAAAACATATGTTTAATTGTTATTTCTTCCTGTTTATTAGAAATATGAATGTGCTAGTGCTATGATTGTGCACTAATATTCTTAAGCATACTACTTCTGTAGTGAAGCACATTCAAACCCAGTTTGTTTCAGTGAGAAAATTAAGTATGTACTTTTGTTTGTTTTTGTTAATGACTCAATAACTGCTTAATTTTGCTTGGATTGTTCCCCTACTGTTGAACTATTTTCTCTATTTATCATGATCAAATTATTTATAATTCATTGCTTAACAGGTATATTAATACCATATTCCAAATGCACCTTTTGCAATTCTTTCAAAAAGAAAACAGAAGCTGGAACTAGAACACGTGACAAAAGCAGCATAAGACAGAGAGGAAAGGTACAGGGTAGAAAGAGGAAAAAGAAAGGGAAGATGATGCCAGCCAAACAACATTCAAATACATAATAAGTCTGGGTGAACCACTGACTATCTCCAGGAAAGAAGACCATGCATTCACATGAAGATTTTTCCCTACCTCTTTCTCTTTTGTGGCCAGCTTTGTATGATCTTCCAGCCAGGGCAATAGGTATGGTGTAGCTGGGGACTTCCAGGATGTGGCTGGCTACTAAAATCACCTGTAGAATCCATTGAAATCCAGAGATGCATCTCTGCAGTGCTTGCCCTAGAAGCAAGTTGTATGTGCGAAGCCCAGTGCTGTCTCAGGTATAAATTGATAAGTTTCATTGCTGTTGTTATGTACCTTCATGTCCTTTCCAAATTATGGCCACCCTAAGACAAACTTTTTCTGGGGCTGAGAGTGTGGGACATGTCCCTGGTCACCCAATGTGTTTCCATGGCCCAGTTCAGAACCAAACCCTGGCCTCTACGGTCATAATCTAATATTCAAACCACTATACCATGCTAGCTCTCAATAGGTTTCATTATCTCTTGCCAAAAGGGGCTATAGGATATGGATGAAAGTGCCTCCATGTTGAGGGCACCTCCAGCATTCGTTGTGCACCAATATGTTCAGTAAGCAGAGTATTCCAGGTACCCTACAGGCAAGGAGATTAGTTTTTTTCTCAACCTACTGGCAATCTCAGAACCCACTGAAAAGTTTTTGATGTTTGCAAGAATACAGTCACAATTGGAAATTTACTCTCAAATGCAGTAGCCTATTTGGTCTGTGCTCATCTAACAGGAAACCCAATTCAATTGTCATGCAGCAATATCAGCATCTGTGTGCTTGTGGAGAAGTCTTTCCTCTATGGAGGAATCCAAGTGCCCTTGGATTCTCTGAAGCAGCCAGGACATCTAGACTGAACATAGTCCTTAGTTTTTAAGTGTTTAGTGTTTTCAGTGTTAGATATTGCCAGAAGACAATTTGAGGGAGCTGAAATTTTGCCAGAGTGAGTTCAAATGATTTGAAGTAATATTGCTTATCAATCAGCTGTACTGGGATATTAATCCACAGATGGTATGGCATATGGTTTATTTCCAGTATGTTAGGATTGTCCCATACTGTGAAGTATCCACATGTGTTCTGATCAAAACCCTAAATTATCCTAAATTCCCCCATCCTTTCCTTGTTGTCATGATAGTAGAAATAAATATGTGGAATTTCTGGTAGTGGTTTGGCATTTAGGGCCTACTATTTCTCTATTGACACTATTTTCTGTCTTTTAAGGGCCTTCTATCCACAGCTGCTTACCAATGCAGTACCATGAAAATATTATGATAAGATTTGGTCTTGAGAAAGCTTCTTAGTAATTTTGGATTTTTTAGTAATCGTAGATTATTATAAGCAAAGCTGGACTTTTGATTGACTCCCCATATACATGCCCCAAACAATAGACCTTCTTAGGTGAAACATTTATTGGAAATGTCAACTGGTAGTCACCAAAGGATGTATGTAATTTGAGGAACCACATTTCATTTATTTCCTGTGTTCTATATCTCCACTAATATTTCTAATGATGTGGAAAACTTTAAAGTTGCCGTGGACCTGATGTTGCTGAGGATCAGGATGCTGAGTTACTTAAAATGTGGTGCTGCCTATTAGAATGGGCAGCCCTAGTCTCTCCCCACCCCAACTTTTTCTGCCAACTTGACCCCTGAGTCGCTCCTGTGTATCTGGTACCTTGGATTTTTTCCAAAGTCCTTTATTCATCTTGATACACTGATATGGGGCCTATCTAAAAGCAACAGCATGTTTGTAATACTACTCTAAGTCTTGGGAATAGATTCCTCTCATTTTTGGATCCTGACAAATAGTGCTGTTCCTGAGCAACATCAAACAAATGTGGAAGACAAGGATCCAAATATACCTTCATATTTTTAACATAATGTATGATTTATTTAAGCAGTGAGGTCAACATGCAGCCTAGGGGCTGCGTGCACATGCATAGACATGACTGTTTTTGTGACCCTACATCTGTGCTGTCAGACTTGAAAGACACCCTGA
The DNA here is from genome assembly GCA_030412105.1 of Cyclura pinguis. Taxonomy (NCBI): domain Eukaryota; kingdom Metazoa; phylum Chordata; class Lepidosauria; order Squamata; family Iguanidae; genus Cyclura; species Cyclura pinguis. The sequence goes on along the minus strand of CM059601.1, from coordinate 13,654,129 downwards.
GTGAGGTCTTCAAAAAGAGCAGAAAATGCTTGTTCTACATAGGTTGTTGTGAAAAACAAGGAAAACCTCTTTAAATGAAACTTTGCCTGCTTTTTTTGAAAGGTTTTTCCCAGTGTGCCTCTAGAATTCGGCAGCACAGTGGCATCAAGTTGTGTGGAGCCAGCGTTGGGTTCTGGGGGCTAAAGTTCTGGCCTGAGGCCCACTCACATGCTCATCCCTGGTTTAATGGCTGATACAGAAGAGAATAAAGAAAGTATAGTCCTCCCTCCACATTTGTGGGCGTGACCTTTGCAAATTTAATTATTTGTGATGCACATGCTTGCCTCTCCCCTCTTTTCCTCCTCCCATTCCCTTGCATTCCTCACCCCAGGCTTGTGAGGCTTATATTTAAAATGGACTTTTTTTTCCTTTTGGGTGAGCAAAGCCCCCTCCTACTGCTGAAGGTGTGGCCTCTCTGCCATGTGGTTGTACTTTCTGCTGTGTATTGGCTGCTGATTGGTCAGGGGCTTTCTTTGCCCCTACTCCACTTTTCTCAAGATGGCCACTGGAAGTAATTAGAACTCCAAAACTCCTCTCTCCTCTGTCTAAGAGGAAAGTACTGGTAAGCCTTTTAGGTTGTCTATTCCACCCCCTCCCTGAAATAATGGGGCCAGAGGCAAAGGAGGGGGAAGCTCCAGAGAGGAATTGCAGGGGGGGAGTTATTCGTGCTTTTTCCACTTTCGCAAGGGTTCTGTGACCCGAACCCTCACAAATGTGGAGGCGCTACTGTAACAGTAAATTGAATAATGGGCAGTTGTTCGCCCATAAGAATGACAACAGAGAAAACTTCATTCCATAGATGGATGGATTCACTGCTCAGAAATGCACAGATGAATTGTCATGTATATGAACGAATGGAGAACTTTCAAAACCTTTCAGTGCATAGAAGTTAAGATGCATAGAATTTATGGTTGCATGGGCTACCACTACCAAATCAAAATATACATTTGAGCTGAGGTCCAAAGTGCTACCTTAGGTACATCACAAGACTCAGACCTGCTCAGTGAAGTTCTTGATTTCCTTCTTTGAATGACTAAGTAGCCATACAACAATAGTGAGCTATTTAGAGGCTCCTGACATCCCAGATTATCCTGACCTATGGTGGTGCAATCCCATATCAAGTGGAAATCACAGGTCCTTTTACCTTAGTCCTTGTGATAGATATACTGGCATATGACTGATCACATGTGTCAAACACAAGACCCGCGGGTCAAATCTGGCCTGCCAGGCCATTTCATGTGGCCCTAACACCTCTCCTGCAGCTGCAGCTGGGGGGCAAAAAGAGGAACAGGGAGGGTCTGGGAAGCAGAAAGTGGCAAACTTTGGATATACTGACCAATTCTATGTCACTTTACAGAGGCATAGGGACCATAAACTACGATCAAATAGTCCCAAAATGCCCAAGAAAAGAAAAGTTGATGCAGAGGGAAGGCAATTTAAAACCAGTAATAATTGAATGCAGAGGCAATTATTTAATATGATAAAAGAGTAGATACATTTTTATAGTCTTACAGATACAACCAGCCCTTTGAGGGCAACCGTAATACTGATGCGGCCCAAGATGAAATTGAGTTTGACACCCCTGGTTAGGATAATGAACATACATATATTAGCATATGACTAGTTAAAAGGAGTTGACCTTTCGAACAATCATATTGGGGTAGTACATTTCAGGGAGACTGAGGAGTTTAGCTGATTTTAATTCTTGATTCTTTTATTCAAGTGAAGATCACTAGTTTGGACGCAAGGGAGTAAATACAGGAGATACACATATACCATTTCTGAGAAATGACCAACAAAAGGGAGAGTTCATTTCTTTACCATGGGATGTTGCTCAGTAGTGCAGTGAGGAGTGCTTCATACAGGCATTTAATGTTCAGTTTCCAGGACCATCCGGTGCCTGCCCCCAATGCTGGATCCCTTCAACAACTGTGCCCTTGCTTTGAGCTACCTCTTATATCTGCCAGCAAATAACACCTAACAGAAAGGCTATAGGATTCTGCCCTCTACTTTAGTTTCTGCTGAGTGTTGGTGGCCACATCTACCTTTGGACTCCCCATGTATGCCACAGTTGGATTTCATGTTTTAAAAAGTGATAAGGAATTATAACTGCATGCCCTGCACACATTTTACTTTGAATTTGTCATTCCATTTGATTCATTGGGTAACTTTGTGGCCTTGGCATACAAGAGAAACTACAGAGGGTGATGCAGTAGAGAGACCATTAGTCCTGGATGCGGAAGCCCAAGGTTGAAATTAAGGCCCTTTTCGCACCTTACCTGGTGCTGCTGGCATTGCACGGGGATCGCGTCCCCTGCACATTCCTCCACACCAGCTCCATGCTGGACAGAAGGAAGCGTGAGGGCTCCGCCCCTTCCTTCCCGCAGGGCAGCCGGGTACTTTCCCAGGTTGAGCTGGGGGAAGAAGCACGATGGCCGCGCTTCCTGACATTCTGCACACAAGGTAAGTGCGGGAGGGACACGCAATCACACATCATTTTCGGCAAAGAGCTGAAAATGATATACTGCGTGATTGCTGCGTGATTGCTACAGGAGCGATGCGCGATTGTGAGGACATCAGGCAGAGCCATCCTCGCAATCCCGCATCGCCCCCGTGGCCATTTCGCATGGGAAATGGTGTGCGAAAAGGGCCAAAGTCTTCACTGTTTAGTTGATAGATCAATTAATAATCATTTAAAGGAACTAAAGTGGAGACCCAGGCTAATCACATCTCTTTTTAAAATATATTTAATACAAGAAATTACAAAAGATCTCATTTAAAAAATTACTTGTACCATCATTTGTCTACAATATTCTGGCATAAGACTGCCCCTGAACATATATAAAATCCCTTTTCATCACTCACATGAATGCAAAAACAAGTCCTGGAGGAGGAGGAGGAGGAGAAGGAGGAGGAGGAGGAGGAGGAGGAGGAGGAAGATAGCAACAACAATAACAAGTTATTTATATTTTCCTGACCAAGGAAATTAAAAATCTACTAAACTGCCAGCCTTATTAGCTGAATTCATGTCACTGTAGTTCCAGATCAAGACTGTCTTGATCACCAAGATTAGAGGCCAATTTTGATAGAAGCACATGAGCAAAGTGACAGTGCTAATCCTACAGGAACCTGTAGCAGCTTTTGGTACCAACCACCATAGTATAATTTTCCAATAGACTGTTTGTCCTAGACTCTGTGGGCACTCTGTTGCAATGGGCCATTGTGATGATTATTTGTAAATGTTGACATAGAGATCATATTAACTCCTGAATTCAGTGTCCTTCTTGAATTCAGTGTCCTTGTTTCTGCACAAAGATACACCCAGGTATTGCATGTTGCCAGTGGCAGTTGGTCCAGCCGTAGCTCAAAATGCTGCTTAATGACCTACAGAGCCCTATAAAATTTGAGCCCAGAAATAAAGAACCACATTATCCCATAGGAGTATGCCTGGGCTTTGAAATTTTCAAGGGGTGCCATGCACTCAGTCTTGCCACCTTCTGAAACACATCTGGTGGGGAGGGGAGGGAGGGCTTCCTCAGCTCTGGGACTCCTTGTAAAGGGTTGCCAGGTGGGGCCTGTCATCTTTCATTTTCAGGTAAAGGAATTTTCATTTAGATAGGCCTTAGGCTGCTGGCATCAGCAGCTGGAGAAAGCACTTTCAGTTGGGTGAATCTCATTTAAAAACACTGATGTGTTTTTAAATTGCATTTTGAATTTTCCATGCTTAAACTTGTTTTAATTCTATTTGTTTTAGTTAATTTTAATGTTAGCTTGCTGAAGTCTGATTTTTGGTAGAAAGTCAGGACCTAGATCCAACCAATATATATGATAAATTTTAAAAATGTATGTCTCAGAAGAAAAGCAAACTATTGGCCCACAAAAACACTTTGCTTATTTTCTGAGACCAGTGTAACTGGTGATCCTTCACCAAAGTACATAAAGATTTTAATTAAGTCTTGAAGACTTCAGAAGTAATGGCTAGCACTGTTTTTGAGCACAGAGTTGTTGAGAAGACAAATATATTTCTGTATCATAAGACATGGAATGAGTTGTACAGATTTGTGATGGTGTCTAGTAATGCTAGGTCAATATCGTCAGGTATTGTCTACACATTGGGAATGATGTGTTTTTCTAGCTACAGTAAGTGCCATCTTTCAGAATGCCAAACCTGTGCTTAACACTGTGCCAATTTTTCCTTGATAAACCCTGACAGTACATTGTTCTCTTGTCAAGGAGCATTATCCTACCAATTCAGCCAAAAAACCCATTTTTTTCTAAAAAAAAAAAATCTTCATTTGGACAGTACATCTTACGGACATTCCCTTCTTCTATTGATTTGTTTTCTCATGCCCCTTTCTCCTTCTTTTGTTTTCTTATCATAGCTTCAGGTTATTAAGTGCAAAGTATTGATGGGAATGGATGGGTTTTGGTCGATGGAGAGCTAATGCATCCCTAATCCGGCCATTGTTACAGAGTTGTGCTTTACTCTGGGTTCCTGATGGGGGGGAAAGGTGCAAAGCTGTTGATCCTCGTTTTATTTGTCACAAACCCATCCATCAATCAAGCACAGGCATGTCTGCATGCTGAATGACATGTGGGTCTCAGCTGAAAAAACTCGATAACAGTGTATTGTCAGGTTGCTCACTCTTTTTTTCGATAAGAAATACATTTGACTGAAATAGATAAGCATGGGACTACTAAAGACTTGAAGAGAGAGAGTGGCATACAAGGCAACAGGGGTTGTAGATGTTGTGTGTGTTAATGATACTTAAGAGTAATAAAATGGGGGAGAGCGCTTTACATACAACATACCTAAGTCACGGATGTGCTCAGAGAATGGGTTCTGTAAGGACTTAAATCAATAATCTTTCATACCTTGCTGCCTAGCCTCAAACAGTTGTGAAATTTATCCTCTTCAAATACATATGTTGATCTTTTCACACAGGGAAATTGGGAGGGAAGCAGGTTAAAAAAGACACCCTTTTAGAAAAAAAAGGAATTCCAGCAAAGGAATTTACCCATGTGTGTTAATGATAAGCATGGAAGTCTAAATTTTTATCTGCTTAATTCATATAAAAAGTTCTTTCCGTCCTTCTTTCTTTCTTTCTTTCTGCTTATATATGTGCACCAAAGATATTTATACTCATCAAAATGATCAAAACAAATACCTCTGTTATTATTTCATTCTCCTTGTCATTAATGTCATTGTGAAAAATAATCTCTCTCCCTCCTTCCCTTTCTCTCTCTCTCTCCATCTCTATCTCTCTTTTTCTCTTTTTTTCTCCGTTCCACATCTACAGTTGCCTTAGAATAAATAAAAAAACATTTCCTTGATGTGGTTTTTGCAACCAATAGCCTACACAGTGAAACATTTTTAAAAGTGCATTTATATATATTGACCATAAAAGGATACTGGGTTCATACTGGGAAGATGACCTAGAAATTCACTGGCAGTGGTAACTGTATGGAAACCCTGCTTTACGACATGTTGTAGCCCCAAGAAGTAGCGCACTCTGTGAGTGAGCCATTTCCCCCTCTTTCTGCTTAGTGACTAGGGGCTAGAAAACTGCAAAAATCAATGTGGGAGTGCTTTAGATTTGTTTGGTAAATTACTTGTGCTTGGCTGCTCTATTGTATCTGGCCCATATTCCATACTAGATATTTTTAGATGGAACTACCACATAATACATGGACTCAGTATTGATTTTTATAGATTTAACAGCACTTGAATTGGACCCCTTGAGAAACAAGGAGTTACTTAAGAAATACTGCTACTTGAACCTGGGGACATTCCCATTAATGCTGGTAAACGTTTCTGTCTTGAGAGGTTTTAATTCTATTTTTTTATTACCCAGACAAAATCCAACCAAGCAAAGCATTCAGAAATCAAATAGTCTGTGCACACATTGCAAAAGCCACTACTGTTTATTTTTTATTCATGTCAATAGTTTTAAATATATGCACTTTGAAAATGATTATGCGGCTAGCTCAAAGGCTGAGTAGAAGAAGGGTGTGAATCAATAAATATGGACATTTTAAAATCAGACAGAATATAACTTTACTTGTCTATTAACCCATGAATTAATACCCAACTAATATTGCAAATAAACATAAAATATTTCTGGATCCTGGCAAACTGCCTGTTTAAGAAGGAAGATCCAATTCTTAGGGAGAATTCAAGAAGCTTTTAATTGGTTCAGAAAGGAACAATCTTTTTTAGCTTGGGGTAGGTTGTCAAAGGTTAGGACATCAACTTTATGTGATCCTGATTTGCTGTAGTGATTTTCTGGATCCAGTTCAAGCTGATGGTTTTGACCTTCAGAGCTTTGGCCCAGTCCATCTCTGGGAGCACTTCTCTCCAGCCTATCTCTTAAATCGACAGGGAAAGCCTGTAGATCTAATGTCCTAATGTCCTCCTGCCATGAGAAATGGCTCATGGTGTTTCAGTGATAAAGTTGTGCTTTGAGATTTGCAGACATCTCTCCCGAGACAGAGCAACCTATGCTCAACTTTCATTGTCTTGACTCAGCAAAGAAGAGATGTGCACACAGAAATAGACTTCTATATGCACATTACTTGCAGGAGCAGGTATTCAGAGTTTAAATCCGATGTTCATGAGATCTGAAATCAAAGTCTGGTGTCATCCATCCATGCTGTCTAGTCTTCTTGAGAAACATACTCAAACATTTTTATAAAACGTGTCATGTTTTATAAAATATCTTTTAAAAGTGTGCTTAGAGTTGGACTGAAACAATTGTCTTTTACATACAAGGTAAAAGCCTTCCTGTTGAAGTAACTCTTTCTTTCTGCTGCTGCCTAATCTATCATTTTATGTAAGAGGTTTTTTTAGTGGTTTCAAGTACTTTTAACTGCTTTTCATATAATTTGCTTGTTTCCATTTTTCTGTAAACCATCTGGGGCTAGGACATACCATAGTCCCTGAGAAGGGATGAAGAAAGAAATATCAGTAACTACAACTGCTACTATTACGCTTAACAGTTATGTAGAGCTTTAGAGTGCTCAAGTTGATTCACATAATTTTTTTGTAATTCCTACAGGAAGCCTGTAATTATATGAGGTGGAGGAAGCAGATAAAAAATGGCTTGCATGGCAGAGGTGAGATTTGATCCAGAAACTTCTTGGTTTGTATTTACAGTTGACCGTCCTCTTTTGTAGAGGTTAGGGGAGCAAGACCTCAGCAAAAGTGGAAAAACTGTGAATATAAATAAAAATCATGAACTCTATTTTTTTTAACATGGCAGAAGTTGACCATAGAATTGCCCAGGAGGACCTAGAGATTCCTAGAGAGAACATACTAATCAAATCCACAAATCATCAAATCCACAAAAAAGGAAACCAGTCAATGGGGAGGGCCCATTGTTGTCTCTAATTCACTACAGAAAGAAATAAAATCTCCCTCCCCTTTAGTATAAAGTGACCATGTCAAAATAGACCTATTGGTCTTGCACAATTTGTCTTATACTTGGCACATGTCTCCAGTTAACATTTCTCTAAAAAAATTGACCTTGCTTCGTTCTTATACCATTTTTGCTGTGCAGAAATTGAGTCTAAGGCCTAAGTATACTTTCTGACAGATAAGTATCATTTCTTCTTCTGAGTATACATGCATATGGTACTGGATGGTTACAAACCTGTAAAAAGCAACAAGCACTGCTAACACCCAGTGAAAGGGATAGAGATAAAAGTCTCAGGGTATTGAAAAAGATTGTTTTATTTTTTATTTTTTTTAATGTTTATTTTTCTAATGGACACAGTTATTATACGGGACTTACTTCTAAGTAAGTATGTGCAGAGTTGCACAAGGTCAAAGGCAATCTGTTAGGACTTGGGCAAAATATTAATATCTGAGGCTGGAAAACAGAGATAAATAGAGCAAAATGGTGGATGGAGTTGCCCAGATGTTCATGTGGTGCTATGAAGATCAGCTTACAGCCAGAGCCATTTATAACTGAGTAGCAGTCGGATGATTGGATAGGTACCAGCTGAATACGGTCTCATTTGCTGTGATAAAATTACCAAGCTGGCCTGACTTTCTTAAAATATTGGGACAGTATTTTTATCTTGCTTTCTACTCAGATGTTGCTATCTTGCCCAAGTCATAATAGGTTGCCTTTGATGTTTTGCAGTCCTGTATGTATTTTCACAGAAGTACATATAATAACTGTGCTTGCAAGTTTGTAACCATACAGCACCATGTTGCATGTAGACTCAGAAGAAGGAAAGTTGCTTACCTCTCAGAACCATGCTTAAGACTTACGAAGCCTTAGAGTCAACTTCTGCAAGGTCAATATTATGGAAAACTAGAGACTCATGCCAAGTGCAAGACACGTCTGTATAAGACTGTGTTCTAGTTTGCTTTCCCTTATTTTAGCGTAAAGTGACTTGGTCAAGCATTATACATAAAATGGGAGAGGGATTTTATTTCTTTCTGTAAGGAAGAAGAGATTACATTTCTGCTGCCTAAGTTATTTTTCCTTATATTGTTTTTGAAGGCCTTTAAGGACCTCCAGTGTTCTTTCTTCTGGAAAAATACATTATTCATAATAATGGTACAGACTAGACAATAAAAATATTATTTAGATGCCAGACCATGTATATATTGAAACACCTGGATATACCAGCTTCCCAATATTGTCTCATCTAAGGGTGATCCATTACTGCACTTTGCAAATATTTCGATATTAAAGGAATCACAGAGTTAAGACTACCACATAGGGAACATTACATATTTGTCAGTCAGTAATTCCAGTACAAAACAATACTCGTCGGAGTCTACACAAAGAGAAAGAGAGAGAGAGAGAGAATCCAAATGGTATTTTAATTTGTATCTAATATTTGACTGTTTTGGGTTTCAGAAACAGCAAGAATTTAACTCCAAAAATATGATTTGCTTCACATGTCATGTAGTTATCTGAGTACAAATTCTAAATCTAACTACTTTTCCAAGTTCTAAAACCCTACAAATTCATGAGTTGCCATAAATCGACAGGCATACAAGCAATTAATATGACTGAAAATCTGCTCAAAGAGCCTTGGTTTATGGTGAAAATCATGTCTTTCAAATATTGAAAATAATTTTTCTTTGGCAGAAATTCCTATAGGATATGGGATAGCCAAATGTTCATGGTGAAGCAGCAACTGCAAATTTCTTGGTGGAAATTTAGAATCAGAATTTTTCATTTGCAGTGTTCAGATGAATATTCTTAAAACTCACTTCTCAGCATTAAGTTACTCTCTAAAAAATTGTTTGTATAAGTACCTCTGGTCAACTAAGAGAGAACTAACTATGGGAAGAAATTATTTGTTCTCTCCATTGCTCACTCTCTTGTTTTCTCTTTCCTTTTTATTTTTGCAGTAGTTTTTTTAGTCACAGAACTAAAATGTGGAAGAATAATACCACTATTTTCTTTTTCTTCTCTCATTTCTTCTAGAGATCTGAAATTATACATCTTAATTAAGAAGGAAATGTATTTATGTATTCTGGTACCTTTACCTGCCTGGCCGATAAAGTCCACTTTAGCAAAATGGACATGGTGTTTAAACCAAGAGGAGAAGTAGAGCTAAGCCCCATTTTCTTGACTGCATGTATTGAAGCCTGTTTAGGGTAACCAACGGGACATGGTGAATAATGTATTCCATTTGGCCTCTCAATTTTTCTTCCTTCTGTTCTTGCCTCATACTGTCCTGTCATAGCCATGAGTGCCATCTTCAACAACAAGATGGCAGTCAGCATTTTTATGTTGGTCTGGAGCTTGAGTCTACGTAAATATCAGATCTTCCCACATGGATCTCAAAACCCTTCCATATCCTAGTTCGTGCAAGAAGAGTGCATACTAGTAGCACAGATCCTGTCTCCTTTTGCATTGATAGAACCCTTCTTTAAAGGATCAGATCTTTAAAAGATAATGTAGAAAAAATTTGGCAGTTCCCCCCACTCCTTACTATATAGGAGAGAGACTTGTGTGACATATTTGCTGTTGAGATTTAGATGCTTACAATGGTGAGTGTGACTGAATTGGAAAATAATTACAAACTGAATGCATTTAACATTAAATGTGCTAGGTATTCTGGAATTCATTGCTTAACCATGTACTGTTGTATATTGAGGTATTTCTTGTTTGCTGTCTGCCGGCACTGCTGATTTAGATTCATTTCTTCCATCCGTTAGAATGTGGCTGTATGGTTTAACTAGCCCCTGTATTGATGATGTTAGACAAAATATTCCCAGGCTTTTTTGGTAGGATGCAAATCAAGAACCAGTGTCTTAAGTAACTGGCTGAAGTTCCATTCTTTATGGCTGGCACCTATCAAAAGTTAGTCCAAGTGTTAACACTATTGGATGTCTTGTGGTTATCTGGAAACACTCAAGCGGTTAAAGATTTTGTTCATGAACTATGAAAGCAACTTGAGAAATATAATTGAAAACAAGACAATGAGGTCCTTGCTGTCTCCTCGCCTTTCTTTTTTTGAAGGGCAAAGTGTTTTGTGATTTCTCTGTAAACTGTGTGCCATGTGGAATCTTGTTGCAAATAGATAATGTCAGGCAGAGAAAAATTGACGTAGAGCAAACTGTAAGAGCTGCTTTTTGAAGCCTCAAGGACCTAGAGCTCAGAATGTGGCAAGATATATATTTCCCTGCTGACACTGCTGGGAATAAACAGACACAAGACCCTCACATGTAAAGTTGCATGTGCTGCTTGTCATTACCCATGAGGCATGCTGTGAAAAATAGAGTAATCATCTCACCAGTACTACTGGGTGAATTGCTCAACTGTAATTGTGCAGTGTGTCTCATCTTCTACTTGCTGAGCCAAGAGAGCTGGTCCTACAGTTGCAACTTCGTAGAAGCCACTGTTCTCGTCAGTGGTGTACGTCTGGGTTCAAATCTTAGGTTCAGATAACAAGGTTTTGGGTTTTTGTTTTTTGTTTTTTTTTTGCCAAGACGACTTTTCTGCATTCTAGCTGGTTCCCGTTTTTCTAGTTCTCTGTTAGGTAATAAGGAAATATTCAGTTTGCATACACTCAGAATGTGTTAACTCAGACAAAGAAATGAGCAATGATCTTTTCTTCTTCCGAGAAAATAGGATGACCCTCCTTTGCATACCTCCCAACATTTGACAGACAGGACTAATTACACTGCTTTTATATTACACAAATAAGAGGGTTTGGCTCATAACCAGGCCTGGTGACATGTGCCACTAAAGAATTTATGCAGTACTAATTTTCTTCTGATCTGGAAAGCACGTTTTCTTTTTTAGATATCCTGAATTTGTACATTGTTACTGGCATACGCTGTCTAACTTCTTGGATATGAACATTTTAGAATTTAAATATATCTAAAAAATATAAAGAATACATTTTTAAATTCATTTTGATTCTATTGATAGTTTAATTATATTTAACTCTTTGTATATGGTTACTAACAAGAGCTTTTATCTGCATCTGTTTTAATTTGTGTAAGCTGCCTTGAGTTCTAGGACTGGGAAAAAAGGGGTGAAATAAATAAATAAATTTTCAGTCAAACAGGCACATAGGTTTCTGGGTATTTATAAATATATATAGTGGTAATGCTCAACTAATGAACTTACGAGAAAGTGTTGTATCTAATACATATAACAACAAAATAAATACAAACAAGAATATACATAAGAATTCCCTTGATAAGGGAGGCCAAAGGTCTATCTAGTCTCGTATTCTGTTTCTAAGAGTGGCCAGTCAGATGGCCCAATGGAAAATACATGTTTATAGTGTGATGGTGATAAACATACTCCAGAAATTTGTTCCGTTTACTTGATAAGCCAACTTAAATCTTTCTTAACATGGAGGTCTGTTCTTCAGTGCAATTGCTGCAGCCACTAATAAAATAAAATAGCCACTAATGCCTAATTCTTAAGCTAATATTTTTTAAAATTGCCTAATAGAGGCATTTGATCAGTTCATTAACTTTGGAATCCTTTCATATGAGAGAATGGAACTTATTTTATATTTGTTCTTTTTAAAGATTTTTTTAAAATTTCACACACACACACGTGCTATAGTATTAAGGCTTGAAATGCTAAATTGTCATATATTCAGTAGAAGGTGGGTTTTTTTGTTTCTGCTGCTATAATTAAGTACAAATTGTCAGCTATCTCCATACTTTTTTAAAAAAATGATTTTTCAAAGTATCATTTCAGATAAAGATGGGGAAGAAAGATGAGCAAAAAATAAAAAAGAGAAATCATATGATACATAAGCTGGCCATATATCTAAAAAAGATATCTTCTGGCCCAAGCCCCCCAAGCCCACCTTGAGAGCCAGCAGCCAGATTGGGTGAAGGAGGTCTGTTCAGCTATCAATCAGGGCACAAGGAGAATTATATTTCCAGCCCACTCCCATCAACAAGCGAGGCTGCAATGAAGCCCTGCTTCTGATTGTTGCAACCTCACTCACTGGCGGAGGGGGCTGGAAATTTCATCCTCCTTGCACCCCAATTGTGAGCTAAACAGATCTCCTTTGTCCAGTGCCACTGCTGACACTTAAGGAGCATTGGAGGATATTTACATAGTCTTGGTTACAAATCTGAAACTACAATGCAGAATGCCAGCCAACATCTGTATAATACACATTGCCATTGCCATTGTTATTGCTAACAATCACCTGCCCAGTGTACCTACCACTTTCACTGGCTCCTGCCATCCCATGTTTTCCTAAGCTGTAATGTAAGCTATCTACATGTACAGAAAATTTGGCAACTGTTGAAAACAGCAGAATAAAATACGTGACAGTAAGAGAGGAAGATGAGATGGAGCAGAGAGACACTGGAGATTGGTAAATCACCTAGAGATGTTAGCCAATGTGTGAATTACCGATAGTGGTTGTACAGGTTTTTCAAAAATTGGGATTTCTAAGCTAGTGTTTAATGTCCTGAAGAACTGTGGAAATGTTTCCTCTGAGGCTTTTTTGAGGATATGGGCACAGTATGTTCAGAATGCTGGCCTATAAATATCTGCCCAGTTTGGAGTCAGTTATTGAGCTCACTTAGGTCCTTTTCTGGACTTAAAAGACATACTGGCTCTCCTTGCACTAAAATCTTGTATGCAGGATTTTTTTTTTCTGGAATCACCATCATTTGTTTGCTTAATTTGTGCATCCATATGACATTGTTAACCTGTGGCATTCCAGTTATTTTCTCAATATTTTTTCCGGAGTTGTTTTATTGTGACTATGGGCCTTTCCACACTTACACTGTTATCGTGCTATTATTCCACTTTCAACATCCAGTGGAATTCGAGGGTTTGTAGTTTACTGAGGCCCAGGAGCTCTCTGGCTGAGAATTCTGAATGTCCCCCCCAAACCGCAAACCACAGGATTCCATGGGATGTTGAAAGTGGAATAATAGCACTTTAACAGTGTAGTGTAGAAAGGCCCTTTGAGTGTTTTTGTTTGTTTGCTTGCTTGCTTGATAAAATGCAATTGTGCTACTAGTATCTCCATTGTGGATCAAGTGCTATTATAGCTTTTTGTGGAATGAAGAAGGTACGTCTTCAATCTTTAACCAGATCGGTTGATCCTGGGGCAGTAACAATACCATTAGAATGTATGAGAGAGGTCCTTGTAAAAGATGGGAACTCATTAATTCCATGCTCCACCTGCAGTTATCTGTGTGCATGTATCCTTCCTGTATGGAGTAAATTGTAAAGAATCATGGCTCTCACTAAGAGAGATTTTTAATCAATTCCCATTTGATCAGTATTGGCCAAGAGATTGATTTTGCATTCTAGAGCTTTGATTGGCTTTCTTTGCATAACAATTCTCTTTACAGACCCTTAATTTAATGTTCTCCTTCTCTCACCACAAGGACAATGTAGTTTTTGTTTTCTTTGTTTTGTTTCTGCTCTGAAGCAGAAACAATGATCCATAGATTGGTCTCCTTTGCCCCCTCAAATGAACAAGGAGGAAGAGGGAAAGGTGAGCTGTCTGGATTATAGTTCACACAATTAAAATACTCATCTAAACTATATTATAACGAACTAGATTTATTTTTAAAATTATGTGAATGGGAAAGGGACTCCCAGTCTTTCCTTTCTAAAGTGTCTGAGAATTTTCATAGTGTTCACACTAAATGTTAAACCATATATGTGTGAGCAGAAAATATCCCATGTAAAATGCCAGGCTCAGATATTCCCTAGTGCCTTTCCAAGTGGCTGGAGGAGAAGTAAACCAGCATTGCCTTCTAGTTTATTCAATTCCAGACTTCTTGCTATGTGTAAAGCAGGAATCATGGCTTAAATTTAATCCTGGTTTGGTAAACAATCCAGTTTAACACACATTTGGCTTTGTTTAGCAATCAACTAGTGCTTGTTCTGAATTCTTGCACAGACATTTTCTTGTCTCCAAACTCAGTGTGTCATTTAAAATTATCAGTTTAAATCTAGAGCATAGAAATTTTGTTTCGACCTCTTACTTCAGACATAGACATTACCCTGGGCTGAGAAAGCTACAGAGCAGAAGGTCAGCCAAGCTGGACTCATGGCTTTAATGGGATTTCTGAGAATACCTTTGTGCAGACATTTTCTTCCTGATCCTGTCAGCCTTTTCTGTACCTGGGTTAGCCATTCCATGTGCATAATCTGTGAGTTTCTTCACTTTGATAAGAGAACAAATCCCATGTAGTTTGATAGAGGAGACCTTCCAGTTCGCCTTAGGGTTGCCATAAGTCGGAAGTGATTTGAAGGCACATGGCAATAAATGTAAGTCAGCTCCAGAGGAAAGTATTGTGTTAGAGGGGATATGGAAAGTCTGTCTGTAGTGATTGATCGACAAAGGTTAATTCATATTTGTAAGTCATCAATTATTATTAAATGCTTGTAGGTGATAAAAATGATTCAGAATGTTGTTCTAGGTTTTGGTTTAGGAAATAAAGACAATAGATGGACAAGATTTATTTTATGCATTACATGTACACGACACTGATGTATGCATGCTTTTTTTAACAATATTTTGGGAATATAATTGTTGGCATTTGGAAGCCATTGTCTTTAGGAGTAACAAGCTTCCACTAAAAAAAAAAAGCATTACAGAAAACGCAAGATAATTTAATTGCTCATCTTGGATTTGGAGAATATTAGTCCATCTAGTTATACTGAAAATCACAGTTCCTCCCAGCAGAACAGGAGGAAATGAAGTTGTTAGGAGTGATGCTACTTAAAATAGAGAGGGAGGATTTCTCAATGGGCAAGTCATAACAGTGTTCCTTCTGCTGCATTTTATTGATTTTTTTTTCACATAAATTCACATGATAGTCAAATATTTCCATCCAAGACTGATTTCCAACAGAAGGCTGGCAGAGCATAAAGTTCTGCTGGCATATTTATACAGTGTTCAGGCTTCTAAGGAGGAAGGACAGAGGTGGCCAAACCATCACGAAGCCAAGACAGCTTGTCCAACATATTCCCACAACCAATTAGTGGCTACTGAAGTTGTGAAGACAGAGCTGTATATGTGTGCACCATCTCAGAGCCATTATGCTGCTGAGCAAATGTCTTGCATAAGGAGGTACTAGATATCTCTCTACATAATGTTCTAAAAATAAATCTACTAGCATAACCTCTGCATATGCTAATATAAATCCCCATTAGAATTCAGGCCAGTGTCTTGGATTATTGTGAAATACCGTATTGAAATCCTGTGTGCAGTTGTGGTCATCATACCTCAAAAAAGACACTGTAGAACAAGAAAAGGTTCAGAAAAGGGCCACCAAAATGATTGAGAGGTGGAGAGAATATTGGGGCCTGGCCTCTTTAGCTTTTAAAAAGGGTGAGGATAAGGAAGACATAACAGAGGTCCCTGAAATTTTACCTAGGGTGGAGAAATGAGGAGGGGTTATTCTCCTTTCTTATAGTGATTCTAAATAGTGAGAGGTCCAAGATAAACAAAAGGGAATACTCTTTTTTTCCTGCCATGCTTAAACACACTATATACTTTGCTACTGGAAGTTGTGATGATGGCTGTCAGTTTAGATGGCTTTCAGAGAGGATTAGACAAGTCATGGAGGATAAAACTATCTGTCTAGTAGTCTAGTGGTCATTGTGATTATGTGTCTAGATTATGCACCTAGTCTAGCAGATTATGCAGCATCAAAAGCAGCATGCCTCTCACTGCCTGCTGTTGCGGAACACTGCGCTGAATAATGCTGTGACAATTGAACCCAGGTCCTGCTAGCAGGATTCTGAAGTTGGCTGCAAAGGACTGTTGGTCTCACTCAGCACCACTCTTATACTTTTACCAGCTACCTTCCACGAATACTAGAGAATATATTCACTTGCATTCCAAGTTAGTTCCTATATCAGCATATTGACTACACTGCAGTGTGTTGGTGGAATGTGTCTGAAATACTGGAAATTCTCAATTGAGATCTTACTTCAACCACGGCAATCTTAGGGAGTAACTGCTTTACAAATTCTCCTCCTGCCCACTTCAGTGGGCAACATGGAAGGCTAATAATGCTGACCCATAGCCTACATAATGACAAACTAAGATTTGCCTCTAAGTATAGGGCCATTTCTGCGCTAGGCTGTTATAGCGCTATTATTCTACTTTCAACATCCTATGGAATCCTGGGGTTTGCAGTTTAGAGAGGGGCCTTTGAATCCCCTCCCTAAACTGCAAACCCCAGGATTCCATAGGATGTTGAAAGTGGAATAATAGCGCTATAACAATCTAGTGCGGAAATGGCCCATGCTTAACAATAAGCTGCAAACAATGCAGAGTCTCAGACTAGTGTGGCTGCATGATTTACATAATAGCTAATATATTGAAAATATATCTTCAAGCTAATCTTAAAAGTTACAGGGGTACACTTACAAAAAGGTAAGAATAAAGTTCTTCCAGGGATATGTGATGATATATGTGCAAAATGCCTTGCATCCTGTTTGGTGTTTAAAAGATAGTAAGCCAAACTTATGGTCTCTTTGGGATTCACATTTGCAGTCGATGACAATTGAACAAGATCCCAAAAACCTACCTCTTAAGACAGGCAACTCCCCCAGCTGAAGGGGGCACTGGGAGTTGAAAACTGCAGTGCTTTCCCAATCATGAGGTGTGTTGAAATGAGCAGTTGTAGCAGCACTCTGAGGGGAATCTCTCCAGCTGCCTGTCTAAATGCACACCAGAACTGAGAGAGTGTTTTGATCATCCGTTCCCTAGTTGTAGCACCTTGCTAACTGTGTGGTTTGGGTGCTGTCTGGTTTAAGAAGTAGGTTGGGGTATAATTGGCAGAAGTATGTATGAAAACAGAGTTCCTTCCTTGTAGCTATGTCTGCTGATGCAGGGTCTCTGCCTCCACCAATATTAAATGTTAATTTTGCTGTTAGTTTCTTGTATGTTGTTTGCCCCTTGCTCTTTCCCCTTTTCCTATTTTTTCTCTGTGTTCTTCCTCCCTCTACTCTCAGTTGCTTCCATTGCCCACCAGTGGCTTTGTAGTTGCTCTTTTAGTTTAATGATGGTACCATACACTACAAATGTTGTGATACTATCAGCACAACAGCTCTCTGCTAAGTCCTATTTACACTATAGGCTGGCCTTTTCAAAATTAATCTCCATAAAGAGCGTGGAACTCTCAGAAAAATTAATACAATGTGTTGCAGCTGCCATTCCTTTTCAGAAGTGATAGCACAGAGAGATTTAGAATAACATTAACCTGGCTTGACAAGGTGGGAAAGAGACCAAGAAATCACCAGCAAAGTATTACAGATGTAAAACATAGGCCCTGTGTTTTGAACATCCATGCTAAAACTGTAAAAAGGAAAGCATAAATCTCAAGGAGCAGCTAAAAGGAATGAGTGGCTAATTGCTTTACATTCTATTCAGCTGACATACAGATATCAGAACAAGATACTGCTAAGAGACCATGACAGCAGTGACAAAACAATGCAATTGAAAAACAACAACACAAACTATTGCTTTCTGTGGCAGCTGCAATTGTATAAATGTATTCATGTAAAATATATAAGTGTGTTTATGGAAGGTTGTGCCAATAGTTACTAGCCATGATAGTTGGAAGGCAACGTCTATGATTAGAAGAGACCTCCTCCCTCTTTCCAGTAGCAAACTCAGGACTGACAGAAATGAAGCCAAAATGGGGCCACTAAGAAAGGAGAATATGTTCAAGGGAAGCCAGGCTTTTCACAAGTACCCCCCCCCAAAAAAATGAAAATAAAATCAGACTTAAGCATCACTTAAGCTTCCCCCATAAAAAAGGCTACTTGTTGAGTATCTATGTGAATTTCTGCCAGTGTGAAGGGTAAACCCTTAGAAAATGGAAGGGAAACAAGGAAAGAATGGGGTACTTAGCTTATTGGAAATGCCTGGCTGGATTCTGAACTAGGAATATAAAGCCCATTTGAAAATGTTCTTATCCTAAGTGAGAAAACATGTCTTAACATATTAAGAAACTTCCCTTTTTAAACACAGATCCCCTGCTGTAGCATTTTTCACATTTTGTGACTTTTGCTTGCAAAATTTCATTTGTACGAAAAATAGTTTTCAGTGAAGAAAGTTCTTACACAGTGAACATCATATTTTGCACAACAGTATTTTTATACAAATGAAATGGCAGCCAACTTTTTTCCTGTTGCAAAGCGAAGTATTTGGGGGATGTTTGGGTCTTGCATGGGCAACAAAGGCCCATTAGATTTACAAAAGGTTTGCTCTTAGTGGAGATGAAAAAAAATGCTAGAACTTATTTGTATATAGATCAAAACAGCTCATTTTTGCCTCTCCTTTGGGGAGAGTGACATTGCGACTTTGGGGACTCCCATTAGAAACACCTATACCCTAAAAAAATGTAGCTGCTGATAAGCCCCACTGAAATAAATAGGAACACTTTCTCCCACTGATTTCAGTGGAGCTTGCATAGGAGACTTCTTAGTGATATGTTTATAGAAACTCAGTATGTTCTGCTGAAACCTACATATTCACTGCAGAAAAACATTACCATTTTTCTATCACTTCTCCACTGAAATATACCCTCCTTCCATAGCTGTTTTTCACAGTAACAGCTGCCAGGCTGCCAGCCTACATATTTGGAATGTGTATTTTGTCCCTTATTGTTTTTACATAATGCTTGGGGAAGAGCAGGCAAGAGACAATTAAGCTTCTGTAGAAAACAGAAGTCTCGTTCCCCTTCTCCATAAAATTCTCAAGGTAATCACTATAGGAAAATACTCAGTTAACATGATCAGATTATCTCAGTTCTATACAAGAGTAGCTCAGTATATCTGTCCAAAGCTCAGAATATCTGTCACAAATTGCTTTTTGTTGAAAAAGTTGGCAAAACAGAGATATTTCCCTTTCTCCATTCTTTATAAAGACTAATATTCTCTGATGCAGCTGGTCTCTTGAGTGCCTACCAACAGCTGGGGCATTCAAAAATCGTTCCTCAAGGACTGTGAAGATCTGGCACACAATTGGCAGCAATACACTGTCAGGCAAGGCTCTTGGACAGACCTCCTGGTTGTGTGTTCTCTCAACTGTCCAGTTTCAACTTCTCAGCCTTATCAAGAGAGAGTTCTAATTCTTCTGCTTACCCGACTTGACCTCAACTTCAAGAACTGACATTCAATAACATTGACTAGATGAGGCGTCATAGCATTATTAAGCAGATTTTCCTTAGCATTAAATGGAAAACTCTTCAGCTATAGTCCTCTTAGATTGTGTTTTGAAGATTCAGCAGTACAGTTTAGACATGCAGATGATAGGTACTAGATGACCTGTGAGATTAAATACTGATTATATGTGGCTTTCACAACCTTCCGTGGTTTAAATATATGCTATGTCGGGAATGTGGTCCAGAACCAACCAATTGCAACATCACTTCTGACACATTATAAATGTGTGTGTGTCCGTGTGTGTGGCTATCGCATTATCAATTGCATCAACACCAATTACCATACCTCCCATAAGGTGTACATAGGGTGAGGCAATTGATAGTGCAATAGTTACACATACTACTGATGCTCCTTTATCAATTTCATGCAGAGGTTACACCAGAAAAGCTTCACAGTCCAGAGATGGAAGCCATTTTGGATTCTGTTGTATGTTCATGTCCACTGTTTTGTATGCCCACACTGTAGCCAAGATAGTAGTCACATTGAGTAGTCTGTTTACAGTTCAGCCTCAAAAATGGTCAAAGCACAAGTCTTTGGGAACACACCAAATATAATTTCGTACAAGTGACCCTTGGGGCAGCTTTAGTTCAGACTGAGGCATACATTTTCTGTAGGAGTACATTAGAAAATTGTCGCAGAGGATTGGGAATATGGCACACTCTATGCACGTGGAGTAAAAAAAAAAAAGGTTATACAATGAGAAAGCTCTTTGTTTAGAGTAGGGGCTGAGTTGAATCACTGTCAAGGATACACACTTTTGGGTTCATTTGACTGTTCTTTTCAGAACTTGGTTTCAGAATTAACTGCCGCACACATGGCTGTTTGTAAATTCTTCAAACAACAAGAGGGCAAAGTCTTACAGTTGTTCAACTGCTAAACTCTTTATTGCCTAGCTCTGGGTAGACTTCCAAACCAGAACTGATGCCTCTGCCTATCATCTGAGGGACGATTGCCTCTTCTCCAGAGGAATTCGTATATAGAGAGACGGGAATCTCCATATCTCCGTATAGCAGTCTAAGAACTCATATAAAGTTAGAATTCTGTTAGGGCAAACCCATCAATGCAAAGTGGGAATGTAAATCTTTATTTATTTTGTTCTTGCATGCAACAACAAAGAATTCCAAACATTTTCTGACCACTGGTTGGGTAGCAGGAGTTTTGTACATTTCTCAATGATTTTCCATATTTTGGGACTTTTTCTGTGAAATTTTTTGTTGCCAAAAAAAAAAAAAAAATTACACAAAAACCCAGTGTTTTAACACAGAAAATGTGCCATTGTTTTCTGCTGGTTTTGGTGAAAAAAAAAATGTCCTGAAATGTGAAAGCTTTTAAAGCAGCTGATCATTTTTTCAACAGAATGTATCAGTGTGTTGAGATACCTTTTCTTACCAAAGATAAAAATATTAATGAATTTTCATTGTTTCACTGCTATAAAATATTATAGTGTACTTTGTACTAATATGAACATTGTTACTGAGCTACTCAGTAAAACAGAACCACACCTAGAAATACAGGAATTTGAGTAAGAGAGTATCAGATCCACACCTTTATTTTCTCATTCATACCCCACATTTCTCCCAAGGTTGGGGTGCAAGGCAACCTACAATGTATTAAAACTTCTCAGTTAAACACACTGATGTTTAAATACTAAGATATAAATTAATTTAATGTATCCATTAACAAACTTAAAAAAACTTATAGTAATAAAAACATTAAGGCATTCGTAGTCATGCACAACCACGTCCGTATGTTGCCTCTCCAATTTGCCCAGAGATCAGAACGAAGGCACTGGTTCTAGTTATTTTCTGAAAGCAACGGAAACTCGAATATAAACTATTTTTGTCCCCAATAAAATTTAATGAAATTTATTCTAACTTTCAGGTCATTTTCCCAGAAGTGATATGGGTAGTATCTTTACAGTGGGATGGGGGTGCTATATTGTCTTCCCTCTCCCAGTCACTAGGAGGCAGCAGAGGCTTTGAACAGCATGAACCATGATAGTAACAAAAAATAGGAAGGAGGGAATCTTAGAATCATAGAGTTAGAGGATCATAGAGGTGGGAAGGAGGAAGTCAAAGCCTGTGTGTTTCACTACCACACGTGGCAGAGGTACTGGGGGGGGGAGGGGAGAAAGCCTGCAGAGTGAGAGAGGAAATAGTAGATAGGCGAGAGGAGAAGATGAGATATGGAGGAATGTTTCATTTTTCAACATCATCCCATCCATTCTCCTTTGCATTTTAAGGCTTTTCTGCCTCCTGTTTTGAGCACTGTGAGCAGCTGCTGCTTGAACTCCAGGGGAAGTTCTTCTGCTTTCTTCATGGACACCATTCTTTAGTTTTGCTGGCATTACTTGTATATAGCCTTTTGTTTTCCTGCTTGGTTGCACTATAGTAAACTGTTTCTTAACCCCCAGTTTTGGAATTCTGCAAGTATTGTATGGATAATGGTTAAGTGGGTTGGATCATTATTGTTGAGTTTTCTGGTTGTTTTTCAGGTGTGGTAAGAATTTCTTTAGGGATTCTTGGGAAGTTATATTGACATGTCTTTGTTATTAAGCTTCTATATATATTGGGGATTGAACTGCTGTAGTGGGATTTAACCCAGTTTCTCTATTAATTGTGTTCCTTTGCTCCTAGCTCTTTTATAGTGATTGTGTCACCCAAGAAACTCCTTGTTTCCTAAATTTTTTTTTTGTGTATGTATTTAAATAAATGGGTGGGTGGATGACAATTGAGGTTTTCAAATATTCACATACATTTTCCTTCTTTCCAAAGATCAAAACAGGAATTAATAATATACTGTGATTTATAGGTAGGTAGGTAGGTAGGTAGGTAGATAGATAGATAGATAGATAGATAGATAGATAGATAGATAGATAGATCTGTTGACCTAAAGACCCCAAAGGCACTGGATCTTGTCTGATCTTGGAAGCTAAACAGAGTCAGCCCTGGTTAGGACTTTGATGGGAGACTGCTGACAAATACCAGGTGCTGTAGGCTAAATTTCAGAGGAAGGAACTGGCAAAACCACCTCTGAGTTTTCCTTATCCAAGAGAACACTATGAAATTCATGGCGTCAGCATAAGTCAATAGGCAAGATGAAGGCACATAGACACAGAGAATGATATATCTCCTTTTTGATGTAAACATAGTTAACATGCATTTTAGTGTAAATGTGATGTAGTAATGTGCAAGAGAACCAGCGAGGCATAGTGATTTGAGGGTTGGACTAGGACTCTTGGAGATCAGGTTTGAATCCTCACTCAGCTATAGAAGTCACTCTCCCTCAGCCTTAGAGGACCTCCTCTGAATAAATCTCACCAGGAAAATCCTGTGAAAGGTTTGCCATAAGTCACAGTTGACCTGAAGGCACATAATAACATGCACTCCCACTTATCTGACAGGCTGGGGACCAGAGCATTGTCAGAAAATGGAACTGGTTGAAAAGCAGAACCCATGTACTGTACTGTAGGGAGGACTTAATGGAGGCTCACCTAGGACCAACCATGCACACGCTGCTTGCAAAGTTTCTCAGCCAGCTTAGAGGCTTTTTTCCCAGTCTCAGCTCACTTTGCAAGTAGTGCACACATGCAAGTGGTTCCAAGCAAGCCTCCTTAAACTAGAGGAACTGATGAAAGAATGGAACCCCTGTAGAATCAATCGAACTCATCCTTCATTTGAAAGCATCAAAAGAGCAAGTGGTCAGGTAATGGGGCATCAAAAGGTGGAGGCTTCCTGTAACAACAATGTAGTAGTACCTTTTCACTAATTTTCCTTCCTCTTCACGTAACTCTCAGCGAATCACACCACTTTCCCCCTTCTCCGAATTGTCCATGTCACCTTCAGTGCTATCTTGGGCAACCAATGCATTTCTTTATCTCTCTTCACACTCAGACTCACATTGTACCCCTTTCAGTCGGAAATACTCACCTGTCGCTCTCTCTTCCTGCCACTCCTCCTTGAGCTAGCCTCACCTGAGTCAAACTGTTCTTGCTCTCCTGCACTGTTAACTCTTATCCTCCACACAGCCAGACTCAACCAGAACCATGCAGACTAAAGATGTAATGCAGGATGGTAGCTGGTAAATAGATGGTTAAGCCTAAGATTACTTCTCTTTCCCTTTCTCAGTTGCAGGGAGCAAAATTGACAACTTGCAACTGTCAGAACAAATCTATGAATAGTCTTGTGTGAATGTTTGTGTTGCTGTACACAAGCTCCCCAGCCTTTCATGTTTCATGCCAAGGTGGTTGCTAAGTGGGTGTTAGAGAATTGTATCAAACTCCATGCAGCAAAGTACTCCTTTGTAAACTCCTGACCTATTTTTCTACTTTTTTGGTTCTAACCTGACACAATGAGGTAGTGAGCACTACCTGCTTCCTTGAAGACATACTTCTCATGCAAAAGTTCCATTGTACTACTCATCTTAGGAGGAATGCTTGTGCAATGCCTATGCATTTCAGTGGGTCTTGCACAGGTGAATTTCAGGGTGGATTTTGCCCTTATTCCGAAGGCACTGATTCTTCCCTGTCTTGCTGTACCTTCTCCTTCATGCAGTTCTAAGGCAAGCAAGGGGTTAATCCATTAGCTTGCTTATGAATAGCTGCCATCCAGGGATTGTGTGAAAAGCTGAGAGCACTTGGGATTCTCCAGTAGGCAGCTGCAGTAGCCTGTTTTGACTGTTGCAAAATTCATTCCTGCCAAGCATATTTCTCTTGTCCTTTCTCAAGTAAGTATCATAGGAGTGCCAAAGAATTCCATAGCCCCTCATTCTATTAGAGCATGAAGTCTTTTTTCTAAAAAAGAATAGCTCATGCAAGCTCTTATTTGACATTTGGATTTGATTGGGTGATGAAGCAAGGGTGGCCTTGAAGTATTTTGATTTCATCTCCGGAAAAAGGGACCAGTTTGGATGTGTTCCAGCTGAAATGAATCAGTTCTGTGGGCATTTCTGTGCATGTGTGTATGTGTGTGTTTGGTGCCCCTGTGTGCCATTGATTACAAAAAAGAAGAAGAAGAAAACCTTTTACACACACAGTAACATAATTACTGGATCTGAAAAGCGTACTATTTTAAAGTGTGTATTTTAATAAATACTTTTAGCACTAGTTTTCTCCCTCCAAGCAATTGCCAGTAGGTGGTATTCAAGGCTAAAATCCTTACCTTTGTGCAGTTGCTAAAAAAGTATCAATTATTAAAAAAAAAGTCCAACAATGTTCAGCCAATCAGATCACTCTATTAACCAAACATTCCAATGGCTCTTTCAAAGAGAGTATGCAAGAGTGTTAATGGACTGTTCTGCCGTGCTTATTGTTGAAGGAGGGAGAGAAGTAGTACCTTAAATTTATGGGTTTTTTTTTTAATTGGACATCTCTGGAATTGAATAGAGTTGTTGTTACCGGGAGGTTATAGCACTTTTTCATGCTACTGGCATTTTCACGTCCTTTACAAAGCGACATTGCTGTACTACATGCCAGCTGAGTGCACAAACCCTTAATGTTTTAACACTCACACAGGGTTTAGCCTTGAAATCACTTGTGCTGGCACTGTCCCATAAACATCAGCAGGCTTACGGTATGATCTGTTTCTATGTAACCCTTTCCAGTTTTGTTCCCTGTGGAAAGCAACTCCACAAGTAAGGAACTTGTCCACCAGTGAGTTTGTCACATGAGCCAGTTCTAAGCTGAAGTTGATTTAAGCAGACAGTCTCCTGCATCTGTATCCCAGGGATAACAAGTTTCCAAAGATGGGAGGGAGAAGAGTATGTTTTGACTCAAGAGCTAGGCCATTTTTACACCCTAGTGGCCAAGAGAGTCCTGTGAAGCATACCCTCCAACTGTCCTGGTTTGGCATGGGCAATCCCAGTTCATCTTCTATCATCCCACTTTTTCAACTATAGACTGTTAGTCCTGTGTTTCTTTCACACTCACTTTTCTCTGTCTCTCCCTCTTTTTCTGTCTGTTTCCTCCATCTTTGTTTCTAGCAAGGTTTCCTTTCACAATGTGACCAGCTGTTTCTTTGAGGTTCTTCTCAGGTTGGTTGAAAGCAAGCAGAATGAGAACAGGAGGAAGCAAGCCACAGTCTCCTGTCAGGATAAATCAGGCAACAAATTGCCAGGGAGCAGTCAAAAGAGGGTGCTAACGCACCAGGATCATTCGGACCACAGACAGTTGGCCCTCATGAGTGGCAGAGTTCAGTTAGACACATATTTTGGTCACAGTACCTGTCCATCAAGGGACAGAAGAATTGGGACTGCAAAGGCCATTTCTATCCTAGAGCCTTGCACTCCTATGGTGTTCTGTAATATTTTGGAAAGCCTTGTGGAGACCACAGAACCAAACCATGAGATATCCTCCTGAAAGTTTCGAAGAGTTGGACCTCAGCTTCCAGAATCCCCCAGACAGCGTGCCACTGGGCATTCTGTGAACCATAGTCCAAAAGAGTACCTTCTCCTCACTTTTTTCCACATGGCTAGCTCCTTATGATGTAATTTTTTGAGTCCCTGTCATTGCACAGAGGTAGGAAAATTAGATATATGTATTTCACTAAATGTACATCCCTTTGAAGTATCTGAAAGATTAAACACACAGAGAGACACACATGCACAGACAAAATCTTTATAATGGAATCATGGCTTTTGAATCTATTGCAAAGGCTGTCCTGCAAATGTCGGTGTCAAAATGTAAATGCTATCTGTCTCAGACAAATGTTCAAAATGTCTGAAAAATACCTGAAGACATACATATGAGAAGGCGCTCTTAGGTGTTTATTCTACATATGAACTTGCCCCATGTTGGAGCTGGACATTCAGCACCACATGAGGAGTATAGCAGAAGAGTTTTAAAACAGGAAGTGTTGTGCATGCACGAGATCCTGTGTAGTTATTGTACACAGTGAGTTGCTGAAGTATCTTACCAAGATCTTTCCAAACTGTGTGTCATGACATGTTAGTATGTCAGCTGCAGTGTATAGGTGTGTCGTGCAAACGTAACGGATGGAGGGGCTTCCTCTCCCACCGCCGCAGCAGGCCAGCTCGGGTGGAAGGGCTGCCTCTCCCGCCGCCACCACCACGGCTACCCCAGGTTGAGGAAGACCCTGGCGAGGGCAGCAGCGGTAGTGGTGGTGGGCCAGGCTCAGGTGAAGGGACTGCCTCCACTTACTGAATTACTTACTGAATTACTGTGTCATGAAATGATGCATGTCTAAAAAGTGTGTCACCAACATGAAAAGTTTGGAAAGATCTAATGAAACGATAGCCTGACTATTACTCCTTTTGGACTTGCAGATACACAGGAAACAGGTTCAGGGTACATTATGACTTGAATAGATTCAACATACTGAGGAAGTACCCATGTTGTTACGGTTGTTGCTGTGTGCCTTCAAGTGATTTCCAATTTATGGCGACCTTAAGGTGAGCTTATCACAGAGTTTTCTGGAGGTGAGAATATGTGATGTGCCCAAAGTCACCAGTGGTTTCCATGGCTGAGCAGGGAATTAAACTTGGTCTCCAGGATTGTAGTTCAGTGCTCAAATCACCGTACCATGCTGGCTCTTGTGCAGCCCAAATTAATTTTATCCTTCTTTTCCTCTTTTCCTCTTCCTTCAAAAGTGATTGCTTTGTGGTCTTGAGTGAACTAGAGCGTGTGCAGAAGCAGCAAGAGTCTAGTAACATCTTAGAACTGGGGTGGGAATCATGTGGTCCTCTAAATATTGCTGGAATGTGACTTCCAGAATTCCTCAGCCTTGCTTACTGCGTGGGTGCTGGGATACTACAAGACCATTTGGAGGGCTCTGTGGTTTTTGCCCCATCTTAGAGGCTAAGAGGTTTTATTTGCAGACCTTGTCAGCTTCATCAGTTGCAGATGATTAAGTGAGCTGCAGTTTACAAAGGTTTGTGCAAAATATTACTGTGTCATCTCTAAGTTGCTGCAAAACCCATTATTATTTTTACTGCAACAGATTATCTCAAAAAAAAAATGAAGCCAGAATTAAAATTCTATTACTACTCTATGTTTTACTTTCATTGTGGAATGAGAAACATAATACGCACTCGTACATAAACTTGTGCAGTTGAGAAAAATCTAGGTAGTCCAACATCTCATTTTTCATATGGCTAATCAGATCTTCTGAGGATGTAGTCCTCTGCTATTTTTCTAGGAACTGGTGTTAAGAGGCATAATATCCCTCATGATGGAGGTAGCATATAACCATCATGACTGCTAGCTAACATGTAAATCAATACTTGTTAACCAAAGAGCTTTACTAGCACTTATGAGTATGTTGGAAACGGTAGAGAGATGGAACTTAAATTGTTAAATTGCTTTGTTTCTTAAAGGTATAGAAACTAAGTTCTCAATATTTTTTAAAAAAACCCTACTGGGATTATATGTAGCCAACAGTTATCAAGCTTTCCAAATAGGAATGCCTACCTTTTAAATAAGATGGAAATCCTCGGATTCCCTGGAGATGTCATCTCTCTGCTTAGACACTCAGGAATGTAAAGCTTTCTTCATCCCTAATCAATTTTTGACTCCTATCCTAGATATTATCATCAGGATATATTTGTATGCACTCTCCTTTGAGGCAGCTAAATGATCTGAAAAGATGTCTTTAAAAGTCTGTTTGAATGTTCTCTCCTCTGCCTTCTTTCTTCACCTGTTCAGAGCATTCTACAGTGTTGGCTTTGGTTCAGAAATGTCCTACTGGTAATTACTCCACTTAGTTTTTTTAGCTGCCCACTAGGGGTAAAGATCATAGCCACTCTTGCAAGGTGAGCCTTTTCTTTCACAGCTGCAGAGGTTGAGCAAAAAGATGACCAAATGACAGTAAGATTGCCTGGTATTGAGGATCTCTTGGTTTTCTTGCTGAGGGGAAATATATAATTTGGCTGCTGATTTTCCATAGGGCAGATCCAAGATGTCTCTTTCCTTCCTGTCTTTGTCTTTGCTTATGACAGATGAATTGTCGGAGAAAATTTTACGTTTGATTTCAACTCATCTGTGTCCATGTGTTTTTATGAAACCCTTACTTTTGCAAAGTGATCAGAACTACCATTCATAATTTTTAAAAGACAAAACAATCTACGAACCAAAACATTCTACAGACAGTGTATTTTCTAGTTTCTTACTTTCTCCTTCCCTCCCTTTATAAGGGCCCTAATGTTCATTTTACTTATTCAGAACATTAAAATAGCAAATGGTTTATACGAGGTGTTGCTAATTACCTATATTACTGTACTACTGTGACAGATGTGAGCAAAAAAGAAACTGAAAATGCCCACAGCTGTGCACTCCATGACATCGAGCTGATACACAGACAGAAGGCTAACAGATGTTCTGAACTGTCACTCTGCCTACATCTATCTGTTTCTTTCCTTCTTTCCTTCCTTCCTTCTTCTTCTTATATATACACACACATACACACCCTTCACTCCTCAAGATGCTTAACAATAAAAAGTACAAGCAATCAAGAAACAATGTGATTAATGTAATAAAACAGAGGTTTTAAAAAAAACAAACTCATTCAAATAACAATGGCAGCAAGAAAAATAAACCAGCAATTTTTGCCAGATGTGGGCAGAAAAGGAAGCTGTTGACAGCCCTGAATTACAAGGAAGGTGCTGAGTACAACCTTTCAGGTTGGCATTTCCAAGTTTCAGGGCAGCCCCTGTGAATGAAAAGTCTCAAAACACTGAAGGAACACCTTTGGCAGACCTCAGAAAAGGTGTAGATCATAAAGGCAAAGTCCTGGACAATTTTAAAGTCTAAGGAGTTCTTTGTAATGTGCTGAGAGCTGGTTTAATTTCAAGTTTGCCCTCCTCAGAATTCTCCATTTGTAATAGGAATATGAGTGTCTGAAAATACTAATGGGCTTTCCTTGATACAAATGAACCTTTGGCAAGCACTTTGAAATTTGTGCTGGCTGAGACCATAGCCGCAATTTAACCTGCTAAAATATTATCCCTGACATTTACTAGAGAGTTAATTTTCATTTTTGACAATGAGAGTATTTTTAAAGGACAAAGAGCATAAAGAAAGTGCAGATGGTCATCTCCAGACCAATGTACCTTTTAAACAACAACAACAACAACAAAAAGTTACAGCATAATACTATTATCATATCAAGAGATATTCTTTTTTAAAAGATGAAGAACTAGGAAAAGAAGAAGTAGCTAGATTCTTGTTGTACAGAAGTTTTAATGGCTTAAACATTATGTTTGACATAATCAGTGTTTGTCCTCTCCTATTCCTTAGTTCTGTTAAGAAACATGGCTCCAAATTGTACATCTTTGCTGGGTTTGTTTCTAAATTACTCCCCACACTTAATTACGAGGATGAGAGGGATGCCTTATTCCTCTTTGTTATAGGCTAAGCTCTCAGTAATCCCAAACAAAAGAGCCAGTTCTGGAAGATATAGGATTTGCTAGCAGGATTATGGTCTCATAGATAATGATGTGCAGTCAGCAGAAGCAAAGCTTTATTTTAATTCAAATAAGCCAATAAACAAACCACTGACAAGAGTAACTGGTTTCTGTTGCCACATTGGCAGCTGAATGATAGAAAATCTATTATACCCTATTCGCCATATGTTTAATTTAATAGAGATACAAATTAAACTCTCTACAGTACCTATTAATATAGCAATGCATTTTAATAACTATACCTATCTGTATGTGTGTTGCATACGCTGTATGTGTGTGTATACCCGCATAAATGCAGACACATACACGTTTCCAAATGTGCCCCCATGACTGTATGTATTTGCTGTATTTGAGCAGCGCATGTTATGCACAAGCCCACCAGATTTTCTTAACAAAAAAGGACAATTCAAGAGATATCAGGAGAGCAACAGCAGAGTTTTGTAGGACATAATGAGGTAATTGGGGTTCATGGACCCTGGTAATTTGCTTTTGCATAGCAGTTTCCTCCTTCAATATAACTGCTATTTCTTTTATGCAAGCTGTAAAACTTAGGCTTAACCAGAGACCTCTTCAGTCTGACCCTTAGCAGATGAACCATTGCTCATACTGCTCATCAGTGATACTCTAGCAGGGTAAACCTTTGGAAGAGTTTGCTTGGCATGAGTTTAGCAAGGTCAGAGGGAGAGTAGTTTTTCCAAGGCTCCTTGGGGCCCTAGTTCTCATTCATATTCCAAAATCGTCCTGAGTGCTGGAGCCTGCTATACAGCCATTCTTGGTTTTGAATATTTTAGAATACTCTGGTTTATGAAACAGAAATAGGGATACAGTTGCCATATGGGTTTTTTTTTTAAAAAAAAAAATCAGCTGACTAGGTCGATTTTTGTGCCCCAAAACTGTGTATTTTGAATAAGTAACTCTTCTGGCATACCTCTAAAGAAATAAAAGAGAGCATTCTTAAGTGAAAGTGGTCATGAAAGTGAAGAGCAGGTTGTTGAGAGGGGAGAACTGAAGTCAGATAAACAGCAAAGACCCCTTGCCAAAAGGCATCTCATTCATATTTTTTATTCTGCAGCATCTGAGAAATATGGAATATCAACAGTAGCAGAAATGTCTATCTTTACTGTAATAAATCCAGTACAATTATGTTTCTACAGTACAACTGCTTAACTTTGGTAAGGTCATGCCCAATAGTTTTTAAACCTTTCAATGCAAGCAGTTTCTATCAGTGCACATATGTATGTGGGCCACAGGGTTCTTTGGAGCAAAGGAGAAGAATGTACACATAAAATATTCTCTTTCAATGTCTAAGTTGACTTTCAGTGGGAATAAATAAGGTGATGTATAGTATAAAAATCTGTTCCTGGAATGAGTGTATTGGCTTTGCTTTGGAGAGGCTTCCTGATTCCCACCCCTAGACTTACTTCTTTATTTGATTTTTATTAGTGTTCTAAATAATGGCAATTTGGCTTACTCAACACAGCAGGAATCACTGAAAGTTGATGTTGAAGGGTATATTTTAACCACGTTTCGTTCTTCCATAGCTTGCTGATGAGAAAGCCAATGTCTGTTTTAAGGCCTCAGCCATTCCAAAATGCAACCACCAATGTTGGTAGGGGCCAAGAAATCAGAAGACAGAATTCTGATTTTGATGCCAATAAACATCTGGCCCCAGTTCAGAGTGCTGGTCTTAATCTTTAAAACCTTGAACAGCTTGGTAGCAAGTTACTTGAAGAACCATCTTCACTCATATAATCCTTCCTGTATAATGAGATCTGCATTGATATTCTTCTCATGTGGTCACCATTATATTCTGTTAGGTTAGTAAACATAATAAATAAGGCCTTCTTAGTGGTGACCTCAGTACTTGAAAACTTTCTTCATGTTGACATTCACCTAATCAAATGTTTAAAAAAAAAACCCGAAAAAGATCTTTAGGTTTAAAGCTGCCTTTAAGAAAATTCTTAATTGGCTTGTGTGTTTAAAGCAATTGTGTCCTTGCTACTGTGATTCAGATGCTTCATATCTCTCCTAATCTAGTTTCCATGCTGCTATATGAGGGCATAGCCCTGTAAAGTGGATTTCTTTTTTAAAAAATTGCTTTCGCTTAGTTAAATCAGATGCCAAATTTTCTTTTGATCTTGATTTTACACATTTAGATCTTTAGTTAATGTTCACTAAGGAAAATAGTTAAACCAGCCAGAAAAGTGACCAAATGAAACAGAAACAAACAGATATATTGCAGTATGTGTGTGGTGTGATCTGTTGATTCAGTATACCCTCCAAATGTCCTGATTTGGCAAGACACTCTCAATGAATCTTCTGCTGTCCCACTTCTTCAGCTGTCCCAGTTTTTTCCTCCTTCTCCCACTTTCTGCCTTCAGCCTATATCATTTGCTGCAAACTGAGTACAAAGTGCAAAAGTAGTTTGCATTCAGTAACTGGGGATAGGGATGAGGAGAGGAAGGTGTGGAATTTGGCCCTTCCCAGTAGGCTCAGAAAAAAAACAAGCTGCTGTAGTCTCTCCTAGCGTTTGTGTTCATCCTCATTAACGTTTACCAGTTTTACCACGCTCTGATGTTGTTTGGCCAAACATATCAAGGTTTTCCTCTGTAAAATGTCAGAGGATATGACACAAGATGTTATATGTAAGATAAAAAGATTTAGAATGAAATATTTAAGAAGCTAGATGGGAAACCATAGAGCTGTGGTTGAAATTGTGAATTCAAAAATAGCTTAGTTGTGCTTGTGGAAGGCCATGCAGCTGAAGTAATTCCCACTTCTTGTCCGAAAGAAAAGAAGCACAGCAGCAACAGGGAAGGAGAACTTCAATCTGTTCTTTCAATTGTTGATGTCCTTTTGTTTACAATGTCTGTATATTGTTGGTGGGGGTGGACGTCTGAGAGTGTACAATAAAGAATGACAAAATAATAAAACATGATAAAGCCAAACTGTCCAAAACTAGATAGAAAAGGAATGAGGGGGAAAAAAAACACCAGATAGTAAACCACAAGTCTGGTCATCAGATGTTGGACCAAATAAAAATGCCTTCACTTGTCTCCAAAACCTAGCAGAAGAAGACAGATGGTTTCTCCAGGCAGGAGTGGTCCAGGGCCGGGACTGGAAAAGCCCTGATCCTTGTGAGAAAAAAACAAAAACCCTTTCATCTGAAAAAGGCAGAATCCATAGCATTTCTTCATTAGCTAGACCTCAGTGCTCCAGGTGGTGGGATGGGAGAGGGGATTCTCTGAGATAATCAGGAAGTAGATCATTTGTGCTTTAAAGGTCAAAGCCAGCAAATTTAATTGGTCCAGAAACAAAGTGGCTATTTTTGTAGTGGTTGCTCTGTGTAAGTCTATTTGTAAACCCAGTATATTTTACTGGGTTTAAATCAGACTTATTTCCACGTAAATGTATCAAAAACTGCCGCTTTGATTTAATATTTTACGCAGTATATTGCACACTTAATATATTACATAGCCAATCATATGCCCATCAACAGTGGTATTCTACATTGGCTGAAAGTTTAAACATCATACTGAAAGGCAGGTGTGTGCAATTTCACTCCGGTAAGCTAACAAAGAAGCCTCCAGACCAGGGATGGGCAACACAAGGCTCACTGGCTACATGCATATCTTCCCAAGATTTCACAAAAGAAACCTGGAGTGTGTATGACTCAGTAACGTCAGAGAGTGATCAAAGGGGCATGGCCAGGGGAAGAACGTGCAAAACGACTACTTTAAGCAGAGAAGCCTTGGAATTTAGGTACTGAGTTTAGGAAAGCCTGAAAAAAAAACCTTAATGAGCCTATCAGGAAAATTAAGGCTCCTCTCAATCCCTCTCTTCTCCCTAACTGCTGAGTTACTTTTGCACTTTAAACGCAGGCCCTTTCCAGACCCTACCTTTTTGCAAGGACATCCAGTGGGGATCTTCATAGCGGCTTTGCCGGGAGGGGAGCGTGACAGGCGCACTCCCCTCCACACCAGCTGGTTCCCTGGAGAAGGGAGTGCAATGGCCGCACCTCTTCCTTCCGTAGCATAGCCGGGTACCTTCCCAGGCTGCGCTGGGGCAGGAAGCGCTGTCATTGCACTTCCTGGGCTTCTGCAGGACAGGTAAGTCCACGATGGTGGTGCAATTGTGGGTCATTGACAGAGGAAACCCATCAATGATTTAACCCGTGATTGTGCCACCTGGGGACTTGAGAAGGATGGGACCGTGATGATGTCATGAAGAAGCGTCGTTGCAGTCCCATCCTTCTCCCATCCCCATGGCAGGTTGGAAGGGTTGCATGGAAAGGGCCTCAGTTTATCACAACTGAAGTAAGCTGAGGATGAAAGTGGAAAGGAGGAAGAGGAGGAAGAGGAGGAGGGGGAAGAAACCAGGACATTTTAAAAGCAGCTGAGAAAGTGGAACAGCAGTGAATTAAACAGGACTGTCCCTACCAAAGCAAGACAGTTGGAAGATGTGCATGTGGCCTTTTGTGTATTTGTCCCTGTCACCAATGTTGCCACCAGAAAGCACCACCCTGTAGCATTGGGTTCCCCTCCACCCCATATAAGAGCTATTGGCTGCTGCCAGAAGCCTGATGCTTCAAAGAAGCAGGGCACGCAGGAATTCATGCCCTCTTTTCCTAGAGAATTGTTGTAAAGAAAACAAAGGTACAACTTCCTCACTACAGCAATCTTCAACAGTATCAGTGAGATCAGGGAAAAGCTGCTTCCATCGTAGAAGGGAGGCTGAAACCTCACCAGCTCATCCCCTGCCCCAGTGAGTCCGTAGTAGGATTACGGAATATGTTGTATGTGTTCACATGCAAATGTATGGCCCTCGCCCAGGAGCCCATCCACTCAACTTCTTGTAGGGGCTGTGGCCCTCAACCTGGTATAAATTGTCCACTCCTCTCCAATGCGTGAATGGCAGTGGTCAGATCTGAATCTTCCAGTAATGATTACAAGTGGTGCACCAAACTGGAAAAGGCCACATTAAACCACAGTTACAACCTGTGACAATTCCAGGAGCCTTTAGGCTTCAGATTTTTTCCTTCAAGAGTAAAGGACATGAATTTCCCCATCTAGTAGATCTACTGGGTCCTCATACACATCATCATAGTTTCTGCTTGTTAGACTAGTTTAACTTACATGTACTCGCCTACTTAACCAGTGTATCAGTTCAGTGAAAACACTGTGACACATGGGTCAGAAGAAAGAGAAGTGGAGTTGCATGTGCCATCAGGTACTTGGATGCCCATCTCACTCACCTGAAGAACTATGGTCCGTGGTAAAACTGTGGTGGAACTTGATACAAGGGTGGATAATTCACTTTAAGACAGAGCATCATATGTGGCTTGTTGCATTTTCCCGAAACTGTAGTATAGTTCTCTTCAAATAAATTAGCTTTCTAAAATCAGGCTGATAGCTGTGAGTAGGACCTTTTTGTCAGCTATGCTCTCCCTGCCAAAGGAAGATGATCAGAGTAGCAATCCCTTTTTTTTCTTTTTCTTTTTTTGTTTTGTTTTGTTTTTGTTTTAATTCTATTAGGAGTTTGTGAGAGCTGGCTAGATAATATATTTCTGCTGCTTCTGCCTTTGCTCTTTAAAAAACGCTTTTAATAGTGATCACTATAGGTTAAACAGTTTGTGTGAATGGTCTTCCAGGCTTTTTCTAGGACAGAAAGGTGGCATAGAAATGTTTAAGAAATAAATTGAATAATAAGTTTTCATCTGAATTCTGTGAATGCCCATGCAAATACTGGCATATTGTGGGTTACTGTGTAAGTAACAAATGCATACTTTGGAGCAGATAATCAATATGGAGGACAGTAATGAAGTCAGGGAGAGGGTAAGAGACTGTGTGAAACCATGAAGATGAGCACCCATCTGGTAATAACCCTCTCTGCATTCCTGTTATGGCTTAATCATGTTGAATACACAAAGGAAGGCAAGGGCCAGGTGGAACCCAGCCACTCAGGGGACTTTTATTTTTCTTTTCAGCCCTAAAGAATTTCCAATTGAGGGCTGTTCTTTCCTTGCTAATTGGAGTGGGGAAGGCTCTCTCTCTCTCTCTCTCTCCCCCCCTCTCTCCCTCTCGTTCTCACACACACACACACCCACACACATTTCCTCATGTAAGTTTAAATCTTGGTAAACTGTCATAAGGATAATTTGGGAGAGATTTCTTTCAGCAGGCCTGGCCCAACAGATGATCTGTTACAGTGCAAGAGCTTTCAAGGGCACCAGTGTGAAGTTGTGGACCAGAGCAGGGCCCAGTAGCAACTTTTGCGTAGGATCCTGGCAGTGATACAACCGTGATTGAAACATGAAGTCCTGAGCCCCATAGCATGGAAGGTGGTAGATTATTTATTGCTTGCTTGCTTGCTTGCTTGCTTGCTTGCTTGCTTGCTTGCTTGATTGATTGATTGACTGATTGTCCCTATCTTTCTCCTGTACAAGGCAGACTCCAAGCGTTTAAAAAAAAAGCACAGTTTAAAAATTGTTCGTATAGATGTTTGAAAAACAATAAAACAACAATTTGGTTTAAAACACAAGACAGACATATTAATTTTTTTAAAAAAACATTAAAAACCCTTTCTGCCAGATAAATCACCAGCCAAAAAAGGTCCTTGCCTGCCAGAGAAAGGAAAGGAGAGAGGACACGAACCAAATCTCCCAAGGGAGAGAATTCCACAACTTGGGATCAACCACTGAAAAGGTTCTCTCCTGTGTCATCACCAGATGTGAGGAGCACCCAAAGAAGAACAGGTTATGAAGACAGCAGCAAAGAAACCCAGTTTCAGCACCAGGACAGCACGGGCCTGCCAGGGCTAACTAGGTCTGATGCTGCATGTCACAGAATCCTTCTTATTCTTATTCTAAAGTAGATGCGTTTAGCATCAGGGCAGTAGAGGCCAATCCACTTTCCCCCGTGTAGTCATGAGGGGGCTATAACTCTAATGAATCACTCAGCGCCTTATGCTGGCACGTGCCTCCCACCACAGTGAGGGAGCAGGCAGATAAAAAGCAGGATTCTTCTAGAAGTGGGATATTCCATCACTTTGCACAGAGAGAGGAAGACCTCTATGAACATTTGCTCAGAAGAGGAAACAAAAAGCAAGTACTAAATTCTGCTGCTGCTGCTACCACTGCCACCTGGGTTGGCTCTACCTGTGGGACTTCTGTGCAAGAATCTCCCTTCTTGTAGACTCAGGCCCATCAATGACTCAACAATTTCTGTCTGCAAGTGCCACTCACCCCAGCTATAGCAGTTGAGGGAGCTAAATGCAGAATTCCTGAGGGGGTGGATTCACTGACAGTGAGGTCACCATCAAAGAGGGTGACACCAAAGTGGATTGTCCCTTTGGGGGACCCCAAGAGCAAGGGCCTGTCCTTCTGTTCAAGAGAAAGAGGATTTATTTTCTTAATATTTACCTGCAGGGCTGTCTGCATATACCATCTGTGCAGGTACTACCAATCTGTAATAAGAAAGGTGCGTTTTCAAACAAGGAAGTGGCTTAGGATATCATGTCTGCCTTGGCAACTATGGGTCTGTCCCAAGTGGTATCTGGCCCCATTCATGCTACTGGACACACTCCAGACCTCATTCCCTGTGCTAGGTGAGCTGATATCATCTGAGGATAGAGGAAATGTCTGTAGCTCTGTTTCCAAGGACAGATCACTGCACCGTGAGGTTTAGACTCACTGGAACTCAGAACCTCTGCTGGAATGGAGGACCCATTAAGATGCTCCACCACAGGAGTCTGATTGCTCCTGATGACTCTTGGGAAGTTTCCTATTGCCTTGAAAGATCATTCTGTCAAAGTCCTGGGTAGTCTCTAGAATGTGGAAATGACAAGGGCAGTGGACATAATCATTCCTGAGCATCCCCTCTCATTGAGTAGAGCCAGGGAACAGGCAGCAATGAAAGGAGTGAAATGATAACTAGAGCAATGTTGGTGGAAAACTCAGAGCAAGTCCAATCACAGGCTAGCTAGAGGTCAGCTCTGTAGGCCAATGCAGTCAGCAAATATACATACATACATACGTACGTACGTACATACATACATACATACATACATATATATATATTCTTCACTGCCACTATTGCATCTTCGTATCACCATCCAGTGAAGCTGTTCTGAGTGGCTGTGCACATTTACACACTGGCTCACAGGGAGAGGATCTAGACCACTTGACAGCCTGCTGTGAAAAACTTACTCGGCACCTCGTAGATAAAAACTGTGCCAATTGCCTCTGACTTGGATGCTACAGTTAATGCAGAATAAATGGATGTAACTTCGGACCCTGTCTGTAACAATGAAAATAGATATTTTTCCTTTTGGACCGCCAGGGGATGGGGACAGAATTATTAAACAGGAGAGAGATATCAGATGTGTGTTAGACCTTTGCCCTTCCTGGCTTGCAAAAAAGGCAGAGATGAGGAGTGTCTGAGTAGGTAGAGGGTGTAGTCAATACCTCACTAAAAAAAAAAAAAAAAAGGTAGAGTTCCATCATGCCTAAAGGATGCAGACAACTATTCATGCCTAAAGGAGGCAGTTATAAGACCGTTATATTAGACAACTATTGGCTGGTCTCCAGTGTTCCATTTTTGGTGAAAGTACTGGAGCCTGAAGTGATCTTCTAGGCCCAGGATGAACAGGGTTATCTAGATGCGTTTCAGTCTTGTTTGATACCCAGCAAAGGGACAAAGACTTTTATCGCCTTGGTGGATGACCAATACCAAGAAGTAGTTTGGAGAGGTGTCCCCACTGGTTCTGCAGTGACTCCCAATGCCATCAAACATGATATCCTTCCAGGCCATCTTACCCATCTTACTGGAATGAGACTTGGAGACAGTGTTTTACAGGGGCTCTGTTCTTTCCTGGAGGGATAAACCCAAAAGATGCTGCTGGGGAACTCCTGTTTGACACCTTATACTATGAAGTCCCTGAGGGCTTGGGATTGTCTCCCCGGCTACATGAAGCTACTAGGAGAGGTTGTCCTGAGTTTGAGGGTCTGGGCCATCAATAGGCAAGTGACATCTAACTGTATTATTTCTTTCTATCTTGATCCAAGGGAGTTGTTTTGGTTCTAAACCGGGGATGGGTAGCTGTGGGGAATTAAGGTATGTCATTAGCACCCACCATAAGACCGTGAAGGAGCAAGCCTCTCCACCACATCCTCCCAAAAAACATTTTTGCTCCAAATGCCCTCTGAACATGTGGCAATTTTTTTGCCATGTTTTGGGGCCTCTTTTTTTTTTTTTTAGCATCAGAAAGTGTTTTAGGGGAAAAAAGCTGTTCCTAGACCTAAAATGACTGGGGGTGAGAAAATGTAATGTAAAGAAAAACTACCCCCCAGGGCATTTAGAGGCATAAAAAATGGGAGGAGGAATCAAAAAGTATTTGACCCTGGGGACTCTGGGGGAATGTCTGGATCCAAGCCCTGTCATCAGTAATGAACTAAATATTGGTGAACAAACTGAAGCTAAATAGAGATGTTCCTGGCCAGTTGAAAGAAAGATCAGAGAAAGGGATTAATCCAATGCTGGGTGGGCTTATGCTCCTCTGGAAGACAGTTGTTCAAAGTTTTCATGTACTCCTGGATCCAAGCCTTAGCCTTGAAGCTCAGGTTTTTCCAGTGGCCAAAAGTGCATTTGCACAGTTAAGACTTGTGCACCAGTTGCATCCATTCGAGGAACATCTGATCTGGCTACAGTGACATATGCTTTAGCTACAACCCATATGGTTGCCTGGATTCTGCATTGCACTGCTATTGAAGAACGTTCAGAAACATTCTGAAGGTCACGAACCACAGCTCTACAGAGTTTCAGTGTTTGACCTTCTCTTGATGGGAGAATTGTCCATTCTTTTCCATGTTAGGTAATGTTCTATGTGTCCATTCCCCATAGTATACACATTGCATTCTCTAATAATAGTGAAATCAGTGATTCTTACAGAAAACTCTACAAGTACATCTGTTGTGCTATCTGAGCAAATCTGTTTAAGACAAGGATGAATGACTGTGACAATTCCAGGAGCCAATTTTATGCCCTTGGGACCCTTCAAAAGCCATGTGAGCTATCAAATATGCAAAAATTAAATAAAATAAAGTAGTTACCAAAGCCTAGAAGTCCTCTCCAATCCACTTCTAAATTTGAAAAATGAATAGCTTGCAGCTTGCTCTTTTGTAGGGGATTAAGAGAGAAAGGGAGCAGTCTGGAGAGTTTTCTAGACATTGTTAGGTCCTCCAGTATGGCCCACTTCCACTGGAAGATGACCATAGACCATTTCCGCACTAGACTGTTATAGCGCTATTATTCCGCTTTCGACATCCTATGGAATCCTGAGGTTTGCAGTTTAGGGAGGGGCCACTTGGCTCCTCCCTAAACTGCAAACCTCAGGATTCCATAGGATGTCGAAAGTGGAATAATAGCGCTATAACAGTCTAGTGTGGAAATGGCCATAGAATCACTCTGGAGGACCTAGAAATTTCTAGGTTTAAGAAATAGCATTCTTGATTTTTATTTTCATTCAAGTTTTTTCCACTTTTGTGGGGTCTGATGCCCCAACCCCTGCAAAAGTGGAAGGCTCACTGTTTTTGCTAATGTTCACATCCGTAAGTTTCCAGTTTATTTATGTGTCTTTTTGTATACCTAATTACTATTTAGTTTGTAGCACTATTTAGGTTTTAGCACTATATCTGCAGTAAATGGCGTAAAAAAACCTCCAGAACTTCAGCTGGGAAGGAATGGGATTCTACTCTACCTGATTCTACTGTAGCCATGTGTGCTTCCCTACAAAAGGCAAGGTAAATAACAACTGGCTTCAGAGTCCCTTACTAAGCAAGCATGAACAACAAAACAGAGAGAAAGGGTGAGAGGAAGTAAGCCTGCCTCACTAGCTCCCTCCCCCCAGCATGTCAAAGAAGCAGAGATCTATAAGTTTGGCCACCAAAATGGAAATCTTAAGAAAAATGGACACTGCTGAAGGAAAAATCACCCCTGTATGTATTTTGGAAGAAACTCTCAAATGGTCTCTAGAAGGTTCAAAATATTTTTGCTTCCTTATACAAGGTTTACCTGGCCTGGTTGTTCCATTTTGCACCTAGATATTGTTAGTGTTGGCTAAAAGGTTGGTTGAAACATGTTCAGTTCCCTTTCTTCTTTGTGGGGCAGGCGTCTTTGCCTCTTACTTCTGCTTCTGGTACCAAATTTTCTACTAAAGAAACAATACCCAGGAACAACTCTACTTTGTGAACTGAGGTATATACCTCTACTGAAGAACATGGCATAAATTGACTGTGTTGTGAATTGGACTTCTTTTCTTGGGAAAGATGGTGCTGAAGGAGTTAAAAAATACAGCAGGATTCTAAGTCCCATATTCTTATCTACCAGGGGAAATCCTGGATGGTAGTAAGAGACTACATTGCTTTCAAGGTATTTTGGGCACTATAGCAACTGGTGACAAGGAATTCTGTAGCAAATAATGAGAGTTATTTTCTCCCTGTAATATAAATGAGAGAGTTCTCAGATATCAGGATTGGCCTAGCAATCAGGGCTTGAAAACATCCCCCTTTTTGGACCATGAATTGTAGCTGGGACAAAGACAAATCTGTTCCTTAAACCCTTTGGTTGTATGAAGGTGCTTTCGATCACATTTAATTGGCGGAACAGTTTCTCCAGCACATTATAGAGGAAAAGTTAATTCAGTGGTTTATAGTTAGTGCTTTTAACTCTGTGATGTCTGGAAAAAGCAGTGATCAGATTTAGTGAGTTTCGCACACGGATATGCCATTTTGCTGCTTTCCCATGGCTTCAGATCTGAACAATAATCCATGACATATGTCTGTCTATCTAAGTATCCGTATATCTCTGAGAGAGAGAAACAGGGACAGAGAATGAATGAGAAATGACAATTTGTAGAAGCTACAGAGGTGCCTGACTGACCCATTAAGTCCAGGGAGAGGAAATAAGCAGAAATACTTCTCTCATAATAAGCTATGCTTTAATTTCTAAATTTTTTAAACCTCTTGATCGCTTGTAAAGATGAAAGGAAGTAACTACACTGTATTTTTCACATTCTATAATGCCTTACAATTGCCAATTGTCTTAATTTTGAAAGCTCACTTTGAACCAGGATTGGTCTTGATGGCTGTGGCAGCAAAC
Source organism: Cyclura pinguis (assembly GCA_030412105.1). Lineage (NCBI taxonomy): Eukaryota > Metazoa > Chordata > Lepidosauria > Squamata > Iguanidae > Cyclura > Cyclura pinguis. The sequence continues at coordinate 13,611,849 of CM059601.1, read as the reverse complement.
CAAGCTAAAATCAAATCTAATGAGGGGGGAAATCATAATGGGGAAAGGTTTTAATACCAACCCTTTCCCCACTGAATTGGAGGTGGGATGGAAGAGGCATTTTTAAAGGAAGAGTTTCATGGAAGAATGTTAGAACCAAAGTCACAAAACGTGTTGATTTTTATTATTGAGAAAAATGAATATCCCACCTTTTTGATCAAATGATGCTCAAGGAGGCTTACAGCAGATTGTAGTATACCCACACAACACACAAAGCCAGTAGTCCCTAATCCCTGGGTTGAGGCCAGAGCGTGCAGCACTTCAGCTCTCCAGCCCCACAACAAGTGGCAGTGGAAGACAAGGGCTTTTTTTCTGATAGTGAGGGTGACAGCAAGGACCTCTTCCTGGGAGGCGGAGGGTGCCACCTTTCCGTGTTCCCACAGCCCTTCACTACCGTCATTGTTAGTGGCCACTTTGTGTACGGTTTTAGTGGAAAACTAGGTCGTAAAATGAATCCTTGTGGAGACCAGGCTGTAGTTCTTTCAGCTCTGCTGACTTCATTCACTAAAGATATCATATTGCCATTTTCGTATCAGTTTGTTGATATCCTCATAGGAAGGGTTTGTGGGTGGCACTGGCAAATGGTATGTAGCTTTCAAGACAGGATCCTAAGGCATCCTGGAGATTGCCACTTTTGACGCCAGATCTACTGATTCAGAATAATTTGCTGCTCATTCATTCTTTTTTCACTTTTCTGTAAATCATACTTTGGTTGTAAGACATGAAGTGTATCAAGAGACAAAAATCCATATTAAACTATGCTGAGAACAGAATCCTATTCAGCTGAGTGGTGGTTTCTGAGTAACTTGAAGCTCTGTCCTCCAAAACCATTTCTGAGACTCCCCAGAACTGTTTCTGCCAAATGCGAGGATGAGTTTACACACAAAGCCTGCAGTAGTTCTTGATTCAGCCAGCCAGATAATACAACTGGCATTGTTGTTAGCATATACATTGTATTTTTGAGTGCCCCAAAAGATTCCATGTATATTGTTTCAGCAGTCTTTACAACAACCAGAATTTGGGACAGGTTTTATTTGGGAGGGGGGGGGACTCCAAGTCTTGAATCTCCCAGCCAGCAGAGCCAGTGGCCATGCTGATTGGGAGATTCTGGATCCTTCCAGAAAAGGAACTTCCCCAAGTTCTAGCAACTACCTTGCATGGGAGGCTGTTTCTGTTGGTATCGCAGAACTGTAACTTTAGAGGAAATAAGTGTATCTTGCCATAGGGATTACCACATAAAAGATAGGGCTTAAATTCATATTTCTTTACTCAATAAAAAATATCCACAAACCAGAATGTGTCCAGGGAAGGGTGACCAAGATGATCAAAGGTCTGGAAATGAAATCTTTTGAGGAAGGACTTAGGGAGCTGGGTATGTTTAGCATGGAGAAGAGAAGACTGAGAGGTGACGTGATAGCCATCTTTAAAGAACAGATAGGACATCAGTAGGAAATGGAGCAAACTTGTTTTCTGCTGCTCCAGAGACTAGTACATTCAAATGGGAGGGAGGGAAATGCCACCAAACCATTAGAAAGCAGTTCTTCACTGTCTGTTCCATGGTGAAATAGACTGCCGTGGTAGACTTTACGTCTGTGGAGATCTTGAAACAGAGGTTGGATGAGCATCTTTCAGGAGTGCTTTAATTGTATATCTTTGCATGGCAGGGCATTGGACTAGGGCCGTTTCTGCACTAGACTGTTATAGTGCTATTATTGCACTTTCAAGATCCTCTGGAATCCTGGGGTTTGCAGTTTAGGGAGGGGCCTTTGTCATCCCTTCCAGTGCTGCAATTCTATGATTCTACTCATTTTGGGCACAGTGATGTAGCTCGGTTTGGATGCGAAGACTGAGATCCTGGGCTTTTTAGCTCAGGGATGCCCTAAAGGACCACCCAGAGAGTGCCACATGATGAGACCAACAGCAAACAAGTCAGCACGGGCATGGTGGAACTAAGGAATAATTTCATCCAGGTTCTAACTTTTCTCCATGTTGCATTCATTCCATCCTGGTTCTGCAACAGATCTGCATGAAGATTCTTATTCACATCTGTGTCCATTTTTGTCAGAGGTGCTTCCTGTGGTCAGTTTACGTAATATATGGGGTTTTGTACCTGATTGATACACCCATTTTTGCATTTTACCCAGTTTTCCTTAATGTATTTTTGCACTTTTTACTTACTTTTTACTTAGTAAAGTTTACTGCAAAATGTTTGTCCTACTTTTTCCTGAATATATGCATATTTATTTCCTTTGTTGTTGTTTGGAGAACTGCATCACAAAATTCTCTTAGCAGGAATCCCAAAGAATAACTATGTTCCAGTTTGCATATTGACTGAAGCACAAATTGGTAATATGATAAGTCCTTATTGAAATGAGAAGTGAATTGGGTTCTTCCCGAGTCAAGACCTCCTAGCATCAACACTGCTCACCCGAGCATCCTTTTATTTTATTAGTTTTTAAGCATTTTATGGTTAAGGATGTAATCAAGGTTGGATATGCTATGGTCACAGATACCCACTGTATTATTTTTACTTTTAAAATATGCCATCCTTTTCTGCAACAACATGGTAAGTGTGTTTGCACCAGGGCAGCAGGGGAAAAAAATCCCCTTTATTCTTGTGCTTCTGATGGTCCCATGAGTGACTGTAAAATATGGATTTCTCTTTCTGTCAGGATTGGCAAACAGTTCTTTGAGCTTTTTGGCTCTGACATACCAGGAATGTAGAAGCAGTGGTCAAGTACGGAATTGGGAAGGGGGAAATAGAAGAGAAATGTTAATTGTGTACTTTGCCACATTGCCATTAAAAGTGGGGAGAGGGCTTTTAAGATCTTAAAATCGCCTAACTATATCGTGGCTGCTATGCTGCTGCTTAGGCATTCGCTGGAATAACCCTCTATGTAAAGCCTACAATGGCCAGAATGGTCATTAGCATTACAAATGTCCCTTCTATATTAGCGTGGGTCCAAGGGTGGTATAAATCTGTGAGTAGGGGCAGGAAGGTAATTGAAGCCTCTCAGGTGCCAAGACACCTGAATGCTATTCATGTGGGTTGGAATACAGCTGGGCAATCAAATATTCCTTCTTGGCAACGTCGGCTTTTTTTTTTTTAAGTGAAAACCATTTTGAGCCTGGTGTGAAAACGCCCCAATTGCCGTTTATGCATATAAGAAGGCAGATCCAGCGTTCTTTTTGCTAGTCAGGACAGCTTTAATTTTGAAAGCTAGAAATGCCAGAATTGTTTTGGCGGGGGGTGGCGGGGGGGGAGTAGCATGTGTGGGTGATAGGGTGACTTGGATGGCTCTCGTTAATAGGGGGGCCATAACTCCAAACCGATTTGAGGGCAGTTAACAATACCCTGGGTGAAAGCGCCTGGCGTCACCCTTTCTGATGTTCCCGGAGGCAGCACCTGGGGAAGCACTAGACTGTTATAGCGCGATTATTCCACTTTCCACATCCTATGGAATCCTGGGGTTTGCAGTTTAGGGAAGGGCCGGCCCCTCTCTAAACGGCAAACCCCAGGATTCCATAGGATGTGGAAAGTGGAATAATTGCGCTATACCAGTCTAGTGCGGAAATGGCCGCAGTGTCCCCTGGTTAAAGCGCAAGTCGGGAAGGAGGAGGAGGGAGGGAGGCGGCGGCGGCGGGCTAGCGGGTCAGAGCTTCGCCGTGTCCGGGCTGTGGCGTGAGGAGAGAGCCTCGCTTGCTTCCAGGGGGCCCGATCCGCCGGAGCCATCCTCCTGCGCGAAACCCGACTCAGGGAAAGAGGAGGGCCGGCGCCAGAGGACTTTACCGTGGATTGGACTCTTCCTTTCCCCTCGCTCTTCTCGGAGGAGCGTCCCAAGGCTTCTTCCTTCCTCCCTCTCCTCGCTCCGGTTCGTTCGCCCCGCTCGCCCAAGCTGTCCTTTCCCGATGAAACGCCTTGGCAGTTGGGAAGCTGAAATGTCTGAAAGCCGAGCTCTTCCCCGCGGAGAGCGGCTCTCATCCTCCCTCTTCCTCGCCGCCGCCCTTCCATCCCGGTCGCCTGCTCCGGTCGCCCACGGGGTGGTTGCCCGCTTTGCCGCGCGGGCCTCTTGGGCAAGGCAGCCCTCCCGAGGGAGCGCCCCGGAGGCCGATCTGCAACCGCAGCAGCCGCGCCGCAGCCGGGCCGAGGGAGGGCCGCGCGGCCCGTCGTCCCTCTTCGCCCTCGACGCCGCCTCCGCGGAAGAAAGGCCGTTTCCGCACTAGCCTGTTACAGTGCTATTATTCCGCTTCCAACATCCTATGGAATCCTCAAAGGCCCCTCCCTAAACTGCAAACCCCAGGATTCCGTGGGATGTTGAAAGCGGAATAATAGGACTATCACTAGTGCGGAAACGGCCGAAGTCCCAGGGCTCGCCGTGAACTGTCACTCCCGATTCACCAGATTAGCGTCGGGCGCTCGTTGCTTTAAGGCGTCCGATCGACCGGGTCCTGAGAAGGAACCCAGTGGATCTTCTGGGGTTCGAGCCGATTGTGCAGTCAGTCTGTTCTCCGACAATGAGGTGCCCGGAGGGTTCCCTAAATTGACACAAGGTTGTTTTTTCCCTCCCGTTCTGGAGAAATACGAAAACCTCGTCCTCGAAGCAGTTAAACCGAGGCGACAGATTGAAACTGGGGGTGCGGGGTGGGGCGCAACCCGATCCACAGTCCAGTTTGTACGTCTCAAAAGCTAGGCTGTGGGCTTCCCTTCCTTTTCTCCAGAATCTCTGTTAACGTCAGTGGGATTTCTCCGGAGCAGGTGCGTTGCTGCGCGAGGTCACAACAGGCAGAGCCGTCTGCGGTGCGGCGGACCTCAATGAAACGGCCAGAAAAATGCACGCCTGCACGTGTCTGCCCTGAAGGTAGCTCCGCGGGGTTGAATGGGGCTTACTCCCAGGTAGATGTCTGCAGCAGTAGAGTTTCAAGTGGGCATAAATCCCATCCCCCCCCCTTATGTTGCCCAGGTATATATTTGTATATGTAGGCATCGTGTACGCGAGTTCACATAAAATGTACATGTCAAGCCAAAACCTGTCTGAAGGGAAACAAATTGATTTGAGCAGGATTTCCCCTCCAAGTCGGGATCGCCTTTGGCGTGAAACTTCGTTCCTCTTTCAAAGACGGCCTGTGGGACAGCGCGTCACGTTAGGAAACACGTTGAAGGGGCAACGTCCGTGTTGGGTTAAATCAGGAAAAGAAAAAACCCTGCCTAGACATATATAAATAATTCTTGAGGAGACGTTCAGATGCGCAGGGACTTCGTGATAGTCGGTAGATAGAGATTCTCCCGCCCCATTAAGCCCGTTTAATTCGAATTTGCTCTCGAGTCTGGCTCCTTTTAGGATTCCGACGCCCTTTTCCTGAAACAACATAAATTCCAAAGGGTAAATGGGATTCTTTTCTTCGGGAAGTTGGATGAGTGTAGCTAATACGGCCACAACCGTTGTTTGCACGTGAATAGGGGCGTCGGTCTATTTGCGCAAATAATAATAATTTGCGCAAACTATACAACCACCTCGAACTAATGTTCGCAAGCATCAGTAAGAGTTTAAACCAGCCCCGCCAAGGGTTTTCCTTAAACCCCAGAGTGCGAGCCCTTCGCTGAATCATCTGCCTCAGGCGCTGCCCCGCCAGCAAACAGACGGCAGTCTTTTGGAAGCTGCCGAATACGTTCGGGAAAGAAACTTGGCAGGCTCGCGAACACGGATAAATGTCTCCTTTTGCGACCCGGGGACACAAGGGCCAGAGAGGGAGGGAGGGAGGGAGCCCTGGCGGACTTCCGCGCTCTCCTCTCCCCAAAGGATCAGAGGCGTAGCTGGGCAATTCCACCTCGATCCGGGAATCAGCCAAGCCGAAGTGCTCGGGCTGAAGCGTCCCCGGTGACTGCGGTGGAGAAGCGCCGAGGACATTCCGGACTTTTCTGTGGCTCTGGTGGTTGGAACGGAACAAAACTGGGTTTCTTCCAAGATATGGTCACATTGCTTGTTGTGAACCGGGCTGTCAGATATGCAAACCCGTTTGGCTCTGGATTCCGGTTGGGCTTGATCCGATCCTGCGATCGGGTTATTTGAGCGTGAGGGCGAATAGCATCCCTCTGCCTAAGGGGAGAAAAAGGGGCGCGGACAAAAGCGTAAACTTACTTCTGCTGGGATAGCTAGAAAGCTACTCAGAGTGGACACCAGCAGTGGAGGTAATGTTCCGTTTAGAGCCAGCGTCGGGTAATGGTCTGAGTGTTGGACTAAGACTCTGAGAGACCAGGGTTCGAATCCGCGCTCGGCCATCGGAAACCAGTGAGGAACCTTGGGCGGAGAGGTCACACTCTCTCAACCTCAGAGGAAGACCGTGGCAAACTTCCTCTGAACAAATCTGGCCAAGAAAACCTAGGAAAGGGTCGCCCTAAGTTCGACTTGAAGGCACTTTGTGTAAGCCTCGGGCATTAAACGCTCCTAGAAGAAAGCCTGGGTCTACCAGGGTCTATCAGAAAGTACAGTATATATATATAACTTTCGGGTAGACCAGCTCACAGGCGACGCAAAGACGGCAAGCAAATGGGTAACTCTTCCAATTTAGTGTCGCTTGATTCACAATGTTATTGTGGAGAACCTGAAGTCGCCCGGCGGGCATCCGGGCAGCTGATTCCTTCCCCGGCGAATGCGGTCGCCACGGGCATCGCTGACGTTCAGAAATAAGAAGCCGGGCTCCCGGCTGGCCAGGACACGCGCGTCCTGAGCGTGCTTCTGCCCGTCAGCAGGGAGTCCCTTAGTTCTGCTCTCCCCTCTTCAACCGGGCAACTTCGCAGTCCTCTGAACTTGGTCCTGGGGGATCACCCCCCTCCAGGACCGGGGAGAAAGGGGAGAGAGAATGGAGGGGGGGCAGGTCGCTTTTCCTCTGCGCGCACACACTCCGCTGAAGCCCAGGGGGTTTTAAGGACAGCCGTTATGACTCCATTCCAAACAGAATTGGAATCTGAGTCTCCGGCAGGACTTTTGCAGCTGGCCTTTTACAAGGAGTAGACGCAAGGCTGGAACTTCTCGGGAACCACCGAGGCCCATTCCTCCCCCGTGGTGTCCGGTGGCGTGGAAGTGCAAGTCCCGTTCGAATCCGCACGTCTTCAGGGCGGAGTAGAAGACGTTGCTGGCTTAACCGGAGTGCGGACCTGCGCCCCCCTCCCTCCGCTGAGTCTTGAGTCGCCCCGTCTTTCTTGGCCACCGGTCCTCCCCGTGTTCCTTCCACGGGATTGAATCCCAAGCGGGGCCGTGGAGGGAGGCGGGGGCCTTGATCCGTGGCATTTTCCGCCGCGTTAAAGGGCTGAGAGGGTTAGGGTGGCGGGGGAGGAGGCGATGCTGTAACATGAATTAATGGTTCCTCCTTTAAGGGACGTTTGGAACCGGCCCTGCTTTTCTCCCTGGGTCTAAACGGGTCTTTCGAAAGTGAACAGCTGGAGGGTAAGGAATCTTCAGGGGAAGAGGGGAAAGTGAAAGGGCCAAGCCGGCTGCGGGGGAGGGAGAAAAGCAGAGGGCTGCCCATGAAGGTCCCAAAGGGAGAAGCCTTGGGCTTGCGATCCCAGGACTGTTAGGACGGAGGGACTCCATTTGATGTCCGTAGATGCGGCTATAAAAGAGGGGCGTTGATGTCTCCGCATTTCAGGTGGCAGTTCGGCAAAAGCAAGGCCCTCGGAATTGAACTTGCGGTCAAGGGACTTAGGCCCCCTCCCCCACCCTAAATCCATTCCCTTGACCAAAGTCCAATTCCGTGGGCCTTGCTAAACAATCCATACATCCGCTTAAGCGCCTTCGGGAGGGAATCCCAAAGCCCTCGTCTCGATATGTTGGTGCGGGACAGGCTCCGAGCGCCTTTTCGCACGACCTCTCCAGGACGCGCGTTGGCCTCGGACCCTCCCTCCTGCCCAAGCCAAAGGCGGGCCCGAGGCTGAGCTCCTCCTGGCCCCCTGTCCAGGTCCAGGTGGCCACGGGGCTGGATTCTGTCTTTGGCCCGCGTCGCCTCTCCCTTCAGAGCAGGGCTTGGCAAGCGGGGGCCCCGATCCGCCAGACAGGCCTAACCCAGAGAAGCGCCAGGGAGCCTGGGGGGAACAGGGACCGGGGGAGAGAAAGGGGGTGGGGGCGTGTCTGTGGCACTCCACAGACATCCACCCCCTCTCTCTCCCCCCCCCCGCTCCCTGTTCCCCCCAGTGGGGGAAAGCATCTTTTCTTTTGTTAGGGAGGATCGGTTGGGATGGAATCAATATCTATTTATTTGTTGAATTTATACTCCGCTTTTACTGCCAAAGGGGATGAGGATTGTTCATCCCAAGAGTAGGAATTCCTCAACTTCCTCTCCCCACCCCTCCCCCAGTCAGAAGCTGCTGATCCCCTCCTTCCCTGCCCCTCCCCCATCCATTGGCTAGGAGCTGGTCGCCAGGACGGGATTACCGGGCCTCTGGGGCCGGACCCTTCCTCTGCAGAGAAAGCCACTCGGAGGCCTCCAGACCAAACTTTCCCCGCCGCCCCCGTGGGGAGGGGGACTGGTGACTCCTTCCCACCAGCTCTAAGGGCAGCAGATGTCTTCCTGCAAACAAGCGTTCCTGAAGGCAGTGGCGTGGGCATTGTTTCGTCGCGTGAGCCTCAGTTTCCGTTCATCCATCCCTTTATTTATACCCCGCTTTTCTCCCAAGCCCGGATACGAGGCGGCTTACAAAACAGAGAGAAGTAACCCTAAAAAACACATCTGGCTACGCAGTTACCAAAAATGGAGACGAAAACAGGATGAAACCAACAAGAAAAATAAAAAACATTTAAAATGGTACTTTAAAACCAAAAATAAAAAAAATAATACAGAGATTCCCCGCGAAATAGAAGAGGGTGTTCTCTACACCTCCAACTCCAGAAATTAGGCATCTCCCCACGCCCGCCAGAGCCCTAGATGCCGCTGGCAATTTTGTCTGTTATAAAGTGAAGGTAGAATGGGAAGCGGGGGGACTAATGCGATGGCATCCTCACCTCTACGCTTAACAACAGCAGCGCCAAGAGTAGCAACGTCAGGCCTGTGACGTTAAAACAGACGTTGCCGTTGGCTGCGGTTTTTAAGGCAGTCAGTATCCACGCCGCGCGTGGATTATGGAATCCGAAGACGCATCTTCCAGGCGCTTTAAATGCGGATTACCTCTCCCTCGTCCCCAGTGAGTTCCCGCATAAGCCGGGTGGCGGGGGTAGAACCTTGGTGGATGGGTTCTAATTCATATTTGCTCTGGGCGGAGGCCCAAGTGTGGAGGTAATTATCACGGATTAAGGACTCCAGCGTGAAAGTTCTTGTGGACTGAGCGCATTCCGGAGCCGTTAACAGACTTGAATCATCGGATCTTGGCTCTGGGAGGGACCGCTGGGGCCATCTAGGCTATATCCCCCCCCTCCCCCAGCACTTCATCCATACTCGGTTTAAGGAGAATCGGTCGCCTTCCGAGGCGCTCTGTTCCCACTGCCCAACGTCTCTTTTAGTAAATCCGTGTGAAAGTTTGCCTTACGAGGTTGTGGGGGAGGTGATTCGCTCCGCAGCAGAGCAGACTCTGAAGGCCCCCCCCCCCGTGCAATGAGAGAATTCAATACAGTAGAGAAAACTGAAAGAGTTTTTTTAAATAATAATAGTAGTAGTAGTAGTAGTAGTAGTAATAATAATAATAATAATAATAATATGAGCTGGTTAGGCACGGAATAAACAGGTCCGCTTCTGGAGACCGAGTTTTCAGGCCTGGCACTCCGCATAGACTGTCTGAAGTCCTGGCTGTTGAATCCGGTTTATTCTGGGCATGAATGTGCTTCGGGGAAATGGGGCGGGGGGGGGACGGCTGGAGGGCATTGTGAGCGGAGAGACAAGCCTCCCCTCTTTGGCTACCACTTTCGGCCTGCGAGGTCGCCAGGAAAGGGAGTTTCTCATGCCCCAACGTTGAAAGCCGTCTATGTGTGTGTGTGTGTGTCTGTGGGTTTGGAACCACACGGGACACCTTTTCCCCCACAGAGAGGCGTGTTGCGCGTTGCGTGTTGCGGTGCACCTTGTTTTCAGTACGGCGTTGCCGCGTATTCTTTTGAATACCCCTCCCCGCTCTAACGCAATCTCTTTTTTTTTTAAAAAAAAAAAGATGGATGTAACGCCCGCCCCACTGAACTGAAAGAAACAGATGTCTGGACTGATTCAGACCGGAGGGGATGGAGGGGAAGACAGAAGCCTCCATATTTCCAATAATAGTAACAGTAACAGTAATAGTAATAGTAGTAGTAATAATAATAATAATAGTAATAATAATAACAATAATAGGAGAGTGGTTTTAAGAGCTCGGCTGGGTCTTGCGAGGTTCCTTTCCATTTCTGTTTCTCCCTTGGGCAGGAGCGGAGGGTGGAGAGAGCTCAGCCTAAATCCTTATCAAGCCCCTATTCTGTGGCTTCAACAAACAGAATCCCCATTACTTCCCGGCGCCTTTTGTTGGCCCTATACAAATGAGAACAAAATGGTTATTCAGGAAAACGCTTTTCGATTTGTATTGTGTGTGGCATGCACAAAGCGCACTGTTATTGTATTAAAAAGAACCATCTGTAGGAGAAACAATGGCATCAAATTATCTTTGAATACCCACTGCAAAAATATAAAGCTTTTATTCTTTATTCTTATTCTCCTCTGTGGATCGGGGGGGGGGGGACAGAGAGAAGGGGGAGAGAGAGAGAGAGAGCAAAAGAGAGGGAGAATTGACTTTTTTGTTGTTGTGGGTGCATTCTTATAACACACACGCGCGCGCACGCACAAAATCAGCCATTTGGATGTTTTAAGCCATACCATAAACGATTTTCCCTCTCTCTGTCTCTCTCTCTCTCTCTCTCACTCCCCCCCCCCGCCTTGTTCTAGGGGCTGCAGTTTAAAGCTAAGGATAGGACTTGAAGGATGGATTGGCAATCAGGAGAGCCGCGGGAAGAAAAACCGAATTGGATTCAGTTCTGGATGGAGCAGAAGAGGACGATGGCGGGAGGGGGGCGAGTGCGGAGGGAGGGCGGGAGAGAGAGAGAAGGAGAGGCGCCTCCGAGCATCTCCGAGTGCGGCTGCCCGGGGGAAGGTGCTCCGAGCCCCCGAGGCCGAGTGGGACTGCGGGGCCCCCGCGGACTTCGCCTGCCTTCTGCCAATCAAACGACGGCCGAGCCACGCCAGCCCGAACTGGCAGGAACCTGTAAGTAAACTTCATCCAACTTTGACATGAACTCCAGCCTGCTTCCCACCCACCCACCCACGCCCTCCCTCTCGCCTTCCTTCCTTCTTGCTGGTGCCTTTCCGAAAAAGAAAAAAAATGCCGTAAAATACGGGGGGGGGACTCTGCCCACCTCCCCTTGAACCCCGTCGTGAGGAAAGCGCGTTATACTTTGCTAATGTGGACAGTCCTCACCCTCTCTCCCTCCCTCCGCGCGCGTGCCGGGTCCTTCTTCTCCGTTTTTTGCATCGCAATGGAGCCTTTCTGGAAATGTAGACAAAAATAACCACGGTTTTGGTGTTCCTTCCCCCCCCCCGCCACCCCCCGCTCCACCTCGAATCTCCCTCGGCTTAAGAGCAAAAGAGATTTGTGTATTGCTGGGGGGAAAAAAAACTGGGAAAAATTTAAAAAAGCTTTGCACTTATTAGAGCGGGAGGTTCAAAGCGGCGCCGTCTTTGGGCAGTCGCCATCCTTAGGCAAGGAGAGGGCGAGCTGGCGCTGAGAAAGGAAAGGCGACCCGACTTGGAGAAAATAAAAATTTTAAGCGCGGGTTGGGGGGGAACGACAGGGAAAAGCCTCCCCTGATCCGCGCAGTCTGCCCGCCCCCGCCTCTGAATGTGTTACCGCTGAATTTCCGGGAAGCAGGTAAATGGAAGGAGGTGTATCGGTGTGAGGTGAGTGGGGGGGAAGAGAGAGACAGAGAGAGAGAGGGAGAGCAGGTTTTGGGGGCGAGGAGGAAGGAAATCGGGCAAGAGGCGTTACCTGGAGAAAGGCGGAAAGGGCTGGCGGCGCGCCAGCCGCCGGGGCTCCTCTTGCTCTCTCGCGCCCCCTAATGGTAAGACGAAGACCGGCGTCGAGTTTTCTCAACGCCGCGGTGGAAAGACTCTCCCACCCATCATCCTCCACAGCACCCAACTTTCTTAGGCGATTTGTAGCCCCCGTCCCCGCCGAGAAAGGAGAAAGAGGGGCTTCCCCCACCCCGCCCGTGTACTTTCTTTGCACGACGGCCCTGGACGATTTTTTTTTCCTAAGTAAAAACTTGGCTGATTATAATCCAAAATTTAACACACGCGCACCGTTTTTTAAAAAGGAGGCGCCGTGGTTCCGTTTAAGAAGTTGCGAGTGTTTTAGGGTTCTTCTCCGCTCTTCCTTCTCTCCCCCCCCCCGCCGGATTTCTTTTTCGTCGTTTGGGAAAAAAACCCCGAATTTGGGAGATAAAGGTTAATCTCGAGTTGAATGACGGCGCTCTGATTGACAAGAGAAAAGGTGTGGAGGGCAGGCCGAGCTGTCTTATTTACAGCCCGCTCCGTGCTCCAGAGCCTTTGTTAGGACTGGGAAGCTAATTTAGCGCTGATCAAAAGCACCACGGAGTTAAAGGGGCTGGTAATGACTGCTAATTTCATTTCAGCCTCATACATCCCCGACCGCTGTAATTAAAGACGTGCTATTTAAATACAGGTGAAGAGGGTTTTTTTTTTTTAAGTGGGGGTGGGTAGGCCGTTCCAGTTTTATTTAGGCTTACCATCATAAATAGGTACGGATACAAGGGAGTGAGCTGGTGTTTCAAGGTTCATCTTTTCCCGCCTTCGTCCTGTATTAATTTCACTTTAATCCATGAACGTCCAAAAACAATAAAAAAAAAAAAAAATTAAATAGCTTCGTTTGGAGAGAAAAAAATAAACGCAGTCCTTAAGAAAAAGGTCGCCCACCTATAACAAGACAAGAAAGGACTTTAATGTGGAGTTTTACATATATATGTGTGCGTGTGTTTAATCAGATGCAGTGAGATTCAGAAGGGACTACAGTGCTTGGGATTTGCAGGAGGGGGGGAGGAGGAGAAAAAAGAAGGGGGAGGCAAAGATCAGGCCATTTTTTGAGTGCCTCTAAGGGAAATCATTTATTAATTAAATTATTTCCCCCACTTCATGCTAGATTTGTTGGCTGCGCAAACGATGTAATTTCGCCACTGATGTAACGGTTTCTTTCTAGGGAGACATCAAAGGATAAAAGCTCTACATTTTTCGTAGTTGGTTAAAATTGATACCAAAGGAGGAGGAGGAGGGGGGGGGCGCTGGAAGGAGAAAGGGAGAGGGAAGTTAGCCTTTAATCTCTTTTTATCCACGAGGACTAAAGATCTGTACTCGACCCTGCCAAGCCCGCGAGCTCGTGCTCGCTCCTTCCGGGTTCTGATGGGCTTAGACGGGAGGCGGGAGCGGAGCGGGATGGCCGCAGCGCCCCCTGTCGGCCGCAGCGCCAGTCCCGCGGGCGGCGCGTCGCCGCCTCGGGCGCCGAGTCCTGCGTCTTGGCCCACGCCGTCGAGCAAACTTAACGAGATAAAACAGGCTGGCAATTAAAATCAAAGTATCGGGAAGGGACTCGTCGACCACACACTGCGCTTGCAAAAGTTTCCTTTTCGGCATCAATGAGAATTTGGGGTGGTGGTGGGGGGCAACCCAGGCTGTAGTTTAAACAGAGCAAAAATGTTTCTTTCTTGAGGGTGTGTTTTTTGAAATTTCTTTGATTCGTAAGAGGGTTTTTTTTTCCCCCTTCTGAAAGAAAAGAAATTAAGCGCCTATATATTAACCATCAGGTTTTTTAAAAGAAAAAGCAAAAACAATCTGCTTATTTTCTTTGAAGAATTTATCTCCAGGGGAGGCATTATGGAAATCAAGCGTGAATTATGTTTAATTTGGAAATTGTGACATCATTAAAAGTCAAAGCTATGTGGTGATGTTGGGAAACAGAATCATCCTGACTGGAGGTTGTCAAAAAAGAATGCGGTTGTGACAAAACGCTTTTGTCCACATTTTGAAGACGTTCTCGGGTGGGTGGCATCCCTGCCAACAGGTGCTATTTTAAAATTAGCATTTAAATTTCAAATTAGAACAACAACAACAATGCCATGCAGGTCAAAATAACTAAACCAGAAACATTTGTATAGATGATTCTGCAGGAAATAATTTTTATGGCTGACATTAATTTTTTTAGTGAGTCATTTTCATTGCAACATTAGCTGACTACATATTAACAATTTTATTTAAAAAATAATAATGTTACTATAACATACTAGCCAAAATCGGGAAGGTTACTGGCTGTTTCCGGAACTGGCCTGCTATCTCCTTCATGTCAAATTTACTAGCTCAGATTAAAGGTATTTTTGTAGTTTATACATAAAAAAGAGAGGCCAAGGTTCTAATCCGTTCATTAGTTTTTATTTTTATTTTGTTAACCGGTGGCTTTTTCAGCATGGGTCCAAATCGCCTTACAGCATATAGAGATATATTTAAAAATAAACAAACAAGCCTACAATAAAATAAAAAGGTTATACATGTGGATTAACATTATACTATTGTAAACAGGAAGGTACTGAGGAATCTGGAGGTAAGAAATTTTACTGAATAAATGTCGCTGAAATAATTGAGATTTACTTCCAAGTAAAGGGGCTCTGGATCTTATGGGACCCCCTTCCTTCAAAATTAGCGGAAAACGTCTGAATATTTCTAGTAATACTTGGATCTCAACACTGGGGCTTACAGCCTGATATGCTCACACAAAAGTGAGCTCCATTTTGTTCAAGGGGTATTAGTCTGAGCGCAGTGGGCATAGGATCGCAGTCTTCACCGCCGTGCTTTGTCTCAGGCCAGCTACAAAATCAGGTTCCATAGCCACCATCTTCTTATGAATAAAACCCCCCTCCGCTTCTCAAACTTGACCAGAGGAGAAGTCATCAGCTAGTGAGGCTGCAGTGCGATAGATTGGAGGGGGGGGTATTTCTTTTCCCCTAAGGTGAGTTTGGCAAGGCCCCCTCCCTGCCTGTAGGGTCCCTTGGAAAAGAGTGGTGGGAGCCCAGACCCATTCATTTCATAGGAGGCCTCGTCATTGGCGTGGCCAGCTGGACTGCTCTCTGAGGCTGCCGCCCTCGGTCCTCTGCCGCCAGAGTTCGGACCCGCAGCCCCACGGGCGCGTGGAAGACCGTCTGAGCCTGCGCCCAGGGGGTCGCGCTGCCAAAGCTCCCGGGGACGCAGCTTCTGGGGTCATTCGCCCCTTTACGGTGGGGAGAACTAAAATCGGGGCCGAGGAAGAGCCCTTCCGAGACGCAGCGAAAGACTTCTTCGCCTTTTCTCCGTTCTCAAGCCTCGGAGAAAAACAATCCCGTTCTCTCCCTCCTTGCCCTGAAGCGGACCGGCGTCTCCCGCTCTTTTGCTACCCTCCTTTGCCTTTTGTCTTCCTTGGGGGAGTCCTTTGCGGAGAGACACGAGGGCGGGGGCCACCGCCGTCCCTTCCTCCGAGAAAAGGGCTCCTTTGGGGAGCTCGAAGGGCCTCTCTAAAATGCGGCCAGAGAGGATTTGCAGGCGCGGGCTGGAGATCTGGCCCCTTGGAAAGGAATTGCAGGCGTTAAGTTCCTTGATCTGGGGATCCGTAAGCAAAACCTGCGGTTCCCCGCCAGCATCCTCTGATTTGGGGACGGGGGATTAATATACAGCGGCAGGAGATTGGGTCAGGTAGGGACTCCGTAATCGGAGTCAGGAAGGTTACACGCGACCAAGTCCTTAACTTTTGCTCAGGTATTATATTTTAAACACCCCCTAATTTCCTAAGTATCCGGTGGCTGCGCGCACAAGTACAGGATACCAGTGAAATGGGATGTGTGAACAACCGCCTCCTGTAGATATAAACGACGGGATCTAGACTTTCGCTCCTGGCTGGAACCGGTCTTCTCATCCATTCCCTATAACTTGGCTTTTTAAAGTCTGTGATTGAAACAGCAGCAGCAAAAAAGGCCCTAGGAACTAGGAAATACCAGGAAGCAGACGTGCAAAATTTCTACAACGGGTTTTAGAGTGACTTGTCCTGTACTGTAAAAAGGGCCTTGGTCCATCACGAACCGGTTTGCCAGAGGGCAAAATAAGCCTGAGCCTCTGGTATAAGCTGGGACTAACCAAAAGTAAGAAGAGTGTTTTTCTCGGTGGAAATTCACACTCCGAGAACGATTTATAGATTAAGAGCAACAACAGAAACTATGTTTGTGAGGTGTGTGTGCTTATGCCTGTCCCCGCGCGCTCATCCTCTGAATTCCTCTTGAATTAAGGTTGCATACAGACAGGGTTAATGCTCCCTTCCTCTACTACAGATTTTAGACAGTGCTCTCAGTTCATAAAATCCAAATCCAGACAGTCTAAAATGCATCCAGCTACACACTCCAGGAAAGAAAAAGCAGGAATAGTCGGAAAATAAGGAAGAAAGGGAGAAGAATCCTCGGAACGTGCTAGAAGGCGACCTAGAAAGGGGCTCTTTCGCTCATCTGAGATTCCACTCCGGGTGCCAAACCTGAGTAGAAACTCGGATGATGTCAAGGGAAAGCTCACAGGCAAATAACCACCTAGGAAGCTGGGCCATTTCCCACAGGTGAATTCCTTGAAGCAAAGCAGCTTCAAGAAAAGCCCCGCCGGGGTCAGACCAAAAGGCTGAAGGCTTCCAGAGACCTGTTCCCACCATGGTCAGGCAGATGCCGTGAGTCCGGGCGTAGCCAAAGGCCGGCGCAACCGCCTCTCAAAATGTCATTTCCCAACAACTTCTGCGGACAGGCGCGCCTTTTTCTGATAATAGACGCAGTAGGTAGGCATCATGACTGGTAGCCCCTAATAACCTTACCATCCATGAATGTGTTTGTCTGACACACACGCACACAAACACCTTTTGAAGGCGTCTGAGTTGGTTGCCATCACTACATCTTGTGACAGAATTGCATAGTTTAACTGCTCCGTGTGAAGAAGAACTTCCTTTTGTCTCTCCTGAATCTCCCACCACTCAGGTGGAGTGGATGATTTCAGGTTCAAGTATTGCCAGAGTGGGAGAGAAGGCCTCTTCCTGACCACCCTCTCTGCACCGTGCATAATATTATATACCTCTGTATATTCGCCTCCCCTCCCCAGCCCCGCCTCCACAAAGCCTTATTCTTCTGCTTCATCCTGGGGTGAAGGCGAGCCTAGGCTCTCCAAGTCTGTGGCCACCGAGCACGCGTTCTGACAAGGCTTGAGTGATGAACTGGAGGGCCATTTCCCGCACTGGACTGTTATAGTACTGTTATTCCAGTTTCAACATCCTATGGAATCCGAATCCTTGCAGTGTAGGGAGGGACCTTTGAGGGAGGGGCCTCCTTTGAGGGAGGGGCCTTCCGTGCCTCTCTTCAGGATAACATTCCACTGGGATAACTGGCACACCCAGTCCTAAACGCTTCCCTTGAAAGGAAACCCCATTGAATCCAGTGTAAGGTATCCAACTGCCTTAATGCTTAAAGAAGGAGAAACCCTGTGAAATGCTATGGGAGTTCCTTCCATGGACAAATGTGCTGGGGATCAAAGGCCCCTCTCTAAACTGTAAACCCAAAGATTCCATAGGATGTTGAAAGTGGAATAATAGCACTATAACACTCTATAACAGTCTAGTGCGGAAATGGCCGAGGGCTTCCCTGAGTGGACCATTCTAGGTAAGTGCAGGAAGGCCACCAAATGCCAAATTGGCTTCAGAAAGAGCGCCTTTAAGAGGGCCGTTCTCTGAATCTCTTCCAGCCCACAGAGATGAAATCAAGGATCCCTCAAAGTAAAAGCCGTGGACTTTGTAACTTTTCCTCCTAGGGGAAAACCAGCATAGTCTCGGGGCTCCTTCAGAATCAACACGCTTACTGTAGTGGGAAATGCTATTACTTTAGACCTCTCCAGCAGCTCATGCAGTCTTCCTTTCTCCAACCCTTCATTATGTGCTTTGCTCCTTGTATTCCGCTTCCTAGAACTCTACCCTCTTTTCTGGAGGTAGGATGACCAGAACTGTACACTTGTTCAAAGCACGGTCGCCACCTGGATATGTGTAAAAGCCTTGGTGATACGGACAGTTTGACGTTCTATGTCTTTCCTCATTCTCCCCTACACGAAATCCTCAAGATTTCTGACTAAGCAGGACTAAAGCAGTCTAGATGGGTTTACAGGAGGTCAGATTTCTCTGGGCCAACTAGATAAGGGATTATGTTACCACTGAGATTCACAGCGGCCTGCCTGACCAGTCGGTCATCTCCACAACTACACAATTCAGCAAGTGCATTCCAATCAGAGCGGGCGGGAATTGTGGAGCAAAAGGAGAAGACCTTTCTTAATGGATCCTAATCATCTCATGGCGTTTCTTGCCTTTACCATTCACGTTTCGGGATGCAATTATTCATCCCCCACTTTGCGCCTTTGGATATTTTTTTCGGGGGGAGGGGGGCTATAGGTTTTTCATAAATATGAACCCCCCTCCCGTTCCTGGCCACGGGCATCCAAGAAGTTGGAGCTGGGAAGCAGCTTGGGGAGAACCTTTGCTCGCCATCAGTTACCAGGGGGCGGGAAAGAGTCTCTTTGATTCGGTCCACAGTTCTGGACCAGTTTCTTAATGTTGGACGGAAGCAAGTCTTTACATCGACCTAAGTCCTTTTAAGCACACATACGATGACAAGTCAGCGGGTTGCGCCTTCCGCGTCTCTCTTCAGGATTCCCAAAACACTCCACCGGGACAACTGGCATACCCAGCCCCGAACTCTTCCCTTGAAAGGAAACCCCATTGATCCCAATCCGAGGTGGCCAACTGCCTTAATGCTTAAAGGAAGGGAAACCCTGTGAAGTCCTATGAGATTTCTTTGCATGAACAAATGTGGTAGGGATTGGGATGCTAGACTGTGAACAGATAGACAGAGGGATACTTTTTTTTTTCAGAGAGCTGGCGGCAGGGGGCAGGAATCCGGAGCTAACTTTGTCCTGGAGACTCACGTCCTCCGCCCCCATGTGTCTCATTCAGGACGCTGTGCTCCAATCCTACCTAAGTCAAAGGGGTTCAAGCCGTCCGTTTGCATAACTGCAGCCCTGCTTTCTAGGGAGCCCAACAGCAGATTGGCGATTCCCATGGCTTTAAAGTTTTGACCAGTCCAATGCCTTGATCTCCCTACTTTGGCAGTGATACCTATTGTACCTTATGGAAGAGTTGGATGGGGAAGTAAACCCGGTGTATAAAATCCAGCACCCAAATAATGGCAGGGGCTGGACCCTGAATGCCTTCACTTTGCAGGCAAAGGGCCTTGACTTCTGTACCACTTGCTGTCAAATAAAACCAAGTATTTCAAGTGTGGATCCAAATATTTAGGCTGAAAAAGCACCTCGCCCTAAGCCTGGTGTACGATCCAGCGACATAAATAAGGCTGCCTTGGGAGGAGTCCTTGGTCCGAAACGCGTAACTTCCTACCATATTCCGCAGAGGATAGGGAGCGAGCTCCTGCGTCCCGAAGAGCTCTGCGGCCGGGCGGATGGTGGCTACAGTTTCACTGGTCTGTCCTTAACGACCATGGGAGGGGACATGGGGATTGTTTCTAGGTAGTCGTGAAGCCCAGCGATATCTTGCTGCTTCCCCCAAGAAACTTCGCTTGAGGCTCTCAACCAGTGGAGGGAGAAAAGGGGCAGGAGAAAGGGGCCACGCTGAATTGACCCTGGCTTGAGATCAACAGCGATTCAGGTGCCCTTTCCAAAGGGGACAGCCCTGTTAGTCCTCCCAATCGGGAGAGATTGACTGGCGGATCTCAAAGCATGGATCACGACCTAGGCTTTGAGAGGAAAGGGTAGGCCGGTCTCCCCTGCAACCCACGCTGCTTTCCCTTGGGACTTCGGCCGTTTCCGCACTAGACTGTTATAGTGCTATTATTCCACTTTCAACATCCTATGGAATCCTGGAATCCACTGGGCCCCTCCCTAAACTGCAAACCTCAGGATTCCATAGGATGTTGAAAGTGGAATAATAGCACTATAACAGTCTAGTACAGAAATGCTCTTCCTTTCGCCTAAATGCGGAGAGGGAAGAGCGGGGGAACTGATGGGCGCTCGGATATTGCCATTATCCGTGGTGTTTAAAAGCCAAAATGTGATCGAATTAGTTGAGGAGAAAGGAGGAAAATGGGGGAAGAGAGTCGAGTTGGAATGGAAGGTGGAATTAGAGCGGGAATTACGAGGGTTTTAAAGAAACCACCTGCGTCTAATCGACCCACTTGGAAGGAAATCCCCACCAAATCTGATGGAACTGAAACTATTTAGGATCTGGGTGGGAAGGCGAGGGGGATTTAGGGGTTTACTCAGGGTGAACAAAGGGCCGAAAAGGTTTCTCCCTATCGTTGTATTTGTAGGAGTGGATAAGGGACTCGACTCCACCGTTTTAAAGCGCTTGTTGCAAGATCATTTAATGCAGATTAGTCATATTCTAAAACCCTGAGAAGGACGATCCTAAACACGCCGTTAAACCCACTAAACTGAGTTTTCCAAGTGCCATCTGTAGGTGTCGATTCCCAAGTAAGCCCCGTTGACTTCAATGGGACTTGGTCCTGGTTGTGGGGCAGAAGCCGGGCTTTCTAGTCAGCCTAGTTAGGACGGCGGCCTTCGCGGCAGAGGTTCGAACCCCGCTGTTGAGGTGGAAGTCACCCCAAATGACATCCGGGGGGATTTACTTCCACGGCAAAGGGGCTGAGGGCGAAGCTCGGGCTCAGTGGGACGGTGGGTGGGTGGGAGGTCTAACAGGTGGTTTGCTCGCAAATCTTTCCACTGTCCGAGGTGCTTTGCAGCGGCATTGTCTCTCCTTAATCCTACTTTTAGAGGGTAAGAGGACAAAATCTTCTCCTTTTAAGTCAAAGGGTTCGTTTGTTTTTGGCTTTCGAAGGATCCGTGGGTTCCTTTAAAACTAGAACTCACAGTCTGGATTATTGGTAACAGAGTAGGAAAGGGCGTGCGCGCCGGCTGGGTGTGTGTGTAACAGTTTTGTGGAGACATTCACTACAGCGGAGGAGGAAAAAAAAAATCTTCCTTCCTTTCTTTCTTATAGAATCATGGCATTAATTATGGTTAAAACTAAGGTATTCTCCACAAAGCGTGATTTGCATTCCTTCAGTTAAAACCGAGCACTCTCGATTTATTGGGTGCATTTGGGTTTGGTGGAGAATCATTTGTTAACTTCATCCCCTTCTCTTCAGAAAATATAATAAAGCTCCCCAGAGAAGCAGTCTAGACTAGATTCTGGAGGCTTTCTTCACAAAGAAGTAGGCAACCAGATCAAACACCTTTGGACAGGTATTTGAAAGGAATGAGTAAGATTGCTAGGCGTATTAGTTCTAAAGTGTGAGCCTATATTTTGAAATTTCATATTAATTCAGTGCAAAGACCCATAGATTAGGTTTGTTCCATCATCCATATTGCTTCATCACCTTTCTTTTCCTCTTTCCCAAAATACTCACACACAACCACACACTTACACAGGTTCGCAAGTGATTCTTCCCTCCGTGTGTATGTCCACCAACAATCAGTGCCAACAACCCACTATCAATACATGGGAGAAAACGTCGACTTTTACATTAAATTGCCTCCCAGCGGGGAATTGTAGGTTCAGTATATTCCTTTTTTCTTCTGGGAGAGAAAATGTTTAGCCCAAGACTGAAAACTTGCCCGTTCTAAACTCTGCAACCCGTATAAATAAATAGGTATTGGACTTCATCATGTCTTAACAGAGACAGAATCACATTAGTTTATAACTGAGTAGTGTAAATATAACAGCTGATCTAAGATAAATAATATATCAATAATACAACTGGGTATAATTAATAACCTGCGTGTGGATGTCCCTCCACAGAATCTGAATAAGATTGCATAATAATCCCAAAGAGATGAATTAAAGGATAGATTAGATTAGATTAGATCTGCTATATTGCTCTTATCCTAGTTCTTCCCGAGAGACCTCTGAGGGCGCCTTTACTTGATATCTAGTTTCTAAGATGTTAAGACTTTTTTTTTTTTTACAGGCAGCAGGATATTCTGTTGTTTGCGGTGGGGGCGGTAAAAAAGCGGAGATCGGTTATAACAGACGAATCTCAATCTATTTCAACGCGAGAAAATAAAAAATGTCTTTCTCATCTACTTTCTTCCAATAGAATGAATGTGAATGTGGATCTAGAAACATTTTTTAATTCCCTCTCCGCATTCATCAACACTTTAATTCTTTATGTGGCGGTCTAGATTTAGAAACGAGACCATTGATTGGACGTTAGTTGGTCTTAACGAATTCTATTCAAAATGTTCCCTTGCGTTAAAATTGTATGGCGCTCTCTCTCTCTCGCTCTCGCTCTCACACACACACACACCTCTCCAAATCTGTGAAAAGGATGTTTGTGTAGTCTTCGATTAAAAAATAAATAAATAAAAAATCTCCAGTCCTTTTGGAATAATGTTTTTTTAAAAAAAGAAGTTAGTGGGTTGACATTTTGCAGAAAATTGAGTTATCAAGGCAGTAATTATTTCACAGGGAGATAAAAATTCTCTTCGCCCCTAACTGTCAAACAGGAGGCTCCTTTCAGAGTTGACCCCCCTCCCTTTTCAAATTAGAACATGAAAAAAGAAAGAGTTGGGCTCTTCCTCGCCCAAGGGTTTGTGAGTGGTTAAACAGAGTTCTCCCCCACCACACCACACCCGCCCCCCCCCCAATACTGGTGGTCGTCGTCAAACTCTGCTAATTAACAATGCTGAGAAATTCCTTCCTAACAAGGACATTCTCTAAGTCTCCGCTGGTTCCCTGCCGTTCGCCTTCATTTCCATAAGAAGATTAAGAGTGCAAGAGAACATACTCAAATGCAGATGCAGAAAAGAAGGGTTTTTAACGAGCATCATAATAGTAAGATGCTTGGCTAGTTCCCGCCTAATTGCTGCAAGTTAAACCTCTATTTGCAGCTAAGGACCACAAAAAGCGGGAGGGGGGTGGGAGGGATCGCCAATCTTTCCCATCTCCCCAAGACAAGATAGCTGGGCAAGTTTGGGGCTGGAAGACTGACTTGAGCTGTTCTGTGTGTTGTTTTGTTTTGCCTTGAAGTAAGGAATCTTCCACCGTGGCCACCGCAGTCGCCCAAACTACCCAGCAAACACGCACCCCCCCCTTGGGGGTTTTTTTGGCAAGAGACGTTTTGGATTATTTGCATCGTCCTGGTTTCCTGGCTAAGACGGTCCTTTGGATCAGGAAATAAATATTAGGAAATAAAACCGGCGCAGCATTAGAACACCCCTCCCTCGAAGACTTTCCTAACGTTCCCTCCCCGCTCCACTTCACACTCTGTCTCTGGGAAACGTCGCATGGCGGGAGGGGCTATTTATTTCATTTCCATAAATTATACCAACGGCAACGCATTTGAAATCCATTCAGATTAAAACGTTGCTCTCCGGGCCTCTCTTCATACAATGCCTGTATCCTGCGCGTTGGAGGAGAGAAAGGGGGGGTGTCTATGAATGAGGTGCCGTTACTTTGAAGGAGGCGATAATCCCGGGGTGTGCGTGTGTGCGTGCGTGTGTGTGTGTGGAGATTCCTTCTGTATCTCTGCCTCTCTCTACCTGCGTGAGAACAAATCACGTTTAAGAAGGAAGCGGGGATCTCGACGCACAGAGGTCCAGGCGCACCTAAGTCTGCCAAGGAAAAAGAGGAAGGTCGGTTGTTTGGCCCGGGGTGTTTGTGGGGTGGGGAGAGAGGGGCTGAAAAGCCCTATCGCTTCTATCTTATTTTTCTATAGCGCATTATTATGTATATATGCCGGCGACAGTTCATTGCGCTGATAAGGAAAACACGGCTAATTAAAATAAAGCGGTAAATACTCGTGATAACGCAATTGTGAGGTGGCTTCATACCTTGTTTAGATGATAAATGCAATTAACAAAGCGCCAAACCATCCACTTTAACCTCTTAACGGTGTTATTATAGAGTTCAGTGCCAACAAAAAGCATCTAGTTATGATGTCGGGGGAGGGAGGGAGGCGAGGCCTTCCTCTTTCTCTTTCCTTTGCGCCCCCCCCCAATCTACCAAGGAGGAAAAAATATTATTTTTCGCCCTCCATCCCTGAACATGGTATTAACAGAGACAAACACGCTTCCTCCCACACCCACCCCTTTTCTTCCAACTTAATTATCCATAAGATTTTTTTTTTATTATTATTTGGAGGGGCGAAGAAAGGACGTTATCAAGTACTTAGGCGAACGTGTAAACAACAACAAAGTTAAATATGGTGTCTGGACAATTCGGAGTCGTCTGCCTATGTTTGGGGCGGGGTAATCGCTCTACGTGATCTATTTCTTCTTTGGTGTATGAGAGCACAGAAGGACCCCCCGTTTGCTCGTATTTACCACGGCAGTAAATAAAATCAAGGAGGCTCCCTTAAACCCAGACGTGATAGAATCGCAATTTCTCTTCCAAATTCATAGATCTCGGTAGATCTGGAGATCGCAAAAAGCCGAGGAGGCCGGCAAGGCAGAGCGTCTCGGCCGAATAATCCGGTTAATGGCTATTATTAATAGCACAACTACCACGCGGGCATCTCGTTTCCTTTTGGGGGCCTTGCAAAGGTGGTGTTGTTTTGTTTTTTTATTAGATGATTCTTAGGGGGGAGGTGAAGGGGGAAAGGCGAATTGACCAGTAGGGGGCGCACCAACCCCATTCCTAAATCCCCCGGCGCTGAAAGTCCAGGGCGCCCTTTCTGGCGT
Source organism: Cyclura pinguis (assembly GCA_030412105.1). Classification (NCBI taxonomy): domain Eukaryota; kingdom Metazoa; phylum Chordata; class Lepidosauria; order Squamata; family Iguanidae; genus Cyclura; species Cyclura pinguis. The sequence goes on along the minus strand of CM059601.1, from coordinate 13,587,027 downwards.
TTCTCCTTTTCTTTTGTGTTTCAAAATCACTTTTCAACTGCTCCCCCCCCACCCTCCTCGGGGAGGCAGCAGGGAGAATCAGATACGACTGGGAGTTTTAAAACGTTGTCAATACATTTTTTTTTCTCTCTCTTCAATTTTGAATTCTGATGGGTTCCGAAAGCTTTTCCAATTTCTTTTTCTGCCTGCAAGGCGTCCCCGTTGGAAGTTGAAACAAACTTAAAACAGGACTAACGGAGGAAGGGGGCTGGTGGTGGAAGCCCCGTTTTCTTGCTTACTTCGGGCAAAGTGGGCACCGCGCGTCTCTGGTCTTTCTGAGCGGACCTTGCCGGCCTGGTTTTCTGAACGTGGCCGGGAAAGGGCCGTTCACGTGCGGACGCGCTCAGAGAAGGCGTGAGAGCCCAGATGGACGAGGAAGAAGGGAAGAGCGGGTCCGATTTCCTTGCATTTACAACTAGACGGAACTACCCACGTAGAAAGCTTTTCCTTTCTTCTCCTTCGTTCGTCTTCCTTTTCGGTCTTCTTCTTCAAAAACTGGGGGAGGGAAGGAGGGGCAGGGGGAGCCCCGAATGTTTCAGGGCTTTATGAAGCAGAAATGGCACGAGGGGATCTCCTCTCTCCCCTCTCCTCCCCTCCTCTGGCCTTTCTTTTCCTCACAAACCGGATCCCAACCAGAGTTTCGAAATAAACTTAAGCCATTTCCGCACTAGCTTGCTATAGTGCTATTGTTCCACTTTCTACCTCCTATGGAATCCTGGGGTTTTCAGTTTAGGGAGGGGCCTCAAAACCCCAGGATTCCATAGGATGTCGAAAGTGGAATAATCGTACTGTAACTGTCTAGTGCGGAAATGACCTTAGCCGCCGCTAAGTTTAGCTGCAGCCGCGTGTCGCCGATTTGTATAACGGTTGTGCGACCAACTCTCCCTTACCGGGGTTCCCACTTCTCTCCACCATCACCCAAAAATCCCGATGGCATGGGTAAAGGGGAAGGGTACCCCGCCCCCAGCCCTTGCATCTGAAATGACCAGGCTCTTGTGTGTGTGTGTGTCCCTTCTTTCTCGCCTCTCTGCCACTTGTTATTGGACCTGCGCACCTGCTTCCCGAGCCTGTGTATGGGGAGAGACATAATGCCACACTTTTAAATTATTATTTTTTTTAAGTTGGGGGGGAAGAGAGGGAGGAGGCGGCCCAGCTAGGCTGGAGGGGGAGGGAGGTGGTTGTTGAAGGTGGAAAGAAGGGGACTATGTGGATCCCGAGTCCTCAGATGGTATCTGTGCGCGCGTACGTCTGCGTGCGCTTTCACTGAATCTCTCCTTCTCCCTTTGAGGCGGAAGAAGACCGGGGGCGGGGAGGGGAAAAGGAAAGAGGGAGAAAACAACGCTTAATGATTGCACGTAGAAAATGTCTGGCGTAAAGTCTCCACAAGAAGAAGGGCTATCCCTGGACTGGTTGAGGAGATCAGATGTTGGGAGCGGGAGGGAGGCAGGGAGGGAGGGAAGGAAGGAAGGAGAGAGGCGGCCCAGCTTGGCGTTGTTTTCAGGCGTTGGGTGCGAGTGGGGAAGGGGCAGAAGAAGGGGGCCAACCAGCCGGCAGAGGACGGTGGCTTCGCCCCAGCAAAGGAACAGCACTGCTACCCTTTCGGTTAGGGACAGCAGGAAGAGGCGTTCAGGAGATAGCCGTCTAAAACCCGGGTCCCCCCTGGAAGGCCGGATCTCTTCGCCTTTCCTCCTGAAGGCACTCCCTCCGTCCCCTTTGTGATCTCACGGGAGCTGTTTTCCTAGCGGCCCCGTGCGGGGATCCCGTGGGATCACAAAGGGGACGGAGGGAGTGCCTTCAGGAGCAAAGGCGAAGAGATCTGGCCTTCCAGGGGCCGCGGCCTTCAAGGGGGAACCAAGAGGTCTGCAGAAGATCTCGGCCTGCAAGGCCGGAAGGACCAAGCCGAGGCTGCTCCCCATGCAGGACCAAGTGGATCAGAAGTTAGAGACCCGGCGGGGTGGACTCTGTGGCGAGAGCCAGCGCCACTGCCTCCCCTGAACGCTTTCCTCCTGCAAAGGAACCCGAGGGTCCAACAGCTCCGGGAAGGCAACCTCAGCAGATGAGACTAGGACAGGTTAGGGATGGTTTGGAGCCGCGGAGAAACTAGATCCAGGCCAGTTGCGCACTAAACTGTGATAGTGCTATTATTCCACTTTCAACCTCCTGTGGAATTCTGGGGTGTGTAGTTTCCTGAGGCCCAAGAGCTCTCTGGCTGAGAATTCTAAAGGCCCCTCCCCAAACTGCAAACCTCAGGATTCCACAGGAGGTTGAAAGTGGAATAATAGTACTATAACAGTCCACTGCGGAAATGCCCCCGTGTCCGAAGCTTTTCTTTCCAAGCTGCAAGTGGCAAGCCCGGGTTGCTCCGCAGCTCCGGGCTGGGTTCCTTGGGCTTTGGACCTGCGTTGCAGCCTGGGGTGGGAGGGGGAAGAGTTGGGGGAGATCCGAGGGAAAGCACCGCAAGCATTTGGACAAGCAAAGGAAGAGATCCGTTCTCCTGGGCTCTTTTCTTAAAATCCGAAGAGAGAAGTGCGGTGGCTCTCTGCTTCTTTCCTCTCCCCACCCCACCCTCCTTTCCAAACTCTCATGCAAAAAAGACGGGGGGGGGAGGAACGTGGCAACCTCCCTTGCGGGAATCTCTAGTCCGCACCAAGTTATTGCAGAGCGGGGCAGTCCTTGCTGCTGCTGCTGCTGCTGCTGTTGTTGTTGTTTGGCTTTTAATGTCTCCACAATGCTGTTTACCCGCTCCCTCCCCGGGGCGTGTGTGACCTGTTGCTCGCCAGCGGAGCTCGGAGGGGCCCTTTGAATGGCTGCCTCTCCAAGGCCCGCCCCCCCTCCGCGCGCGCGCCCGCCCGCCCGCCTTTCGCTCCCGCGCGCCCTCCGCTCCCCGCCCCGCTGTCCCGGCTGGCGCGCGGGAAGCCCCGCCCCCTTTCATGCAAAACTCCCAGCCGAGGCCGGTGCTCAGTGGAGGAGCCGGCGGGCGCTGATTGGCCGAGGGGAAGGCATTTATTCCCTGACAAGCCCCCCATCACATGGATGGTTGTCTATTAACTTGTTCAAAAAAGTATCAGGAGTTGTCAAGGCAGAGAGAGAGAGAGAGAGAGAGAGACGGAGAGAGAGAGAGAGTTTGGGAAGAAACAAAACAAAACAAAAAGGAGAGAGAGAAGGAAAAAAAAAAGGAGGGAAAGAGACTTTTTTTTTTTGCGGGCTCTTTAAGACGAGGAGCTCCCGAGAGGGGGGGAAAGCGGCGAGAATAAGGACCGAGAGGAGGGGACGCGGACCGGGAAGAAGTTTCTCAATCAAGGCTCTCCCAGGCGCCTTTGTTATGATTCTCCTCGAGTGAGTGAGCCGTCGGAGGGCCGCTGGCAGGGCGAGCGCGAGCGGGCGAGTGAGAGCCGAGGGCCGAGCCGGAGCTGGTCCGAGAGCGGGGGGCGGTTCTGCTTCGGGGGGAGCCTTCGCCCTCCCCTCCTGCCCCCTCCCTGGGAAGCCCAGTCCAGCCTGGGACCCTCGACGGCGCCTTCGCCTCCGCGCTCCTCCGCCCGCTCCCCGGCGCGGATTGTTTGGCTGCTTCTCCTCCTCGCCTCCCGCCCGGCTCCTTCCTCCTCTCTTTCCCCCGTTTTCTGGGGGGGCGGCGGCGGCGGCGGCGGCGGCGGGCTCGCTCTCTCGGCCCGCCTGAGCCCGGCCGCGGCGCGGGCTGTGGACCCGTCGGCGTTTCCCCGCGGCGCCCTCGCCCGCTCGGCCGCCAGCGCCATTCCGATCCCCCCGCGCCGCCGCCGCCGCCGCCGACCGCCGGGCCCCCTCCCCCGCCAGAGCCGCGTGAATGTACAGCATGATGGAAACCGAGCTCAAGCCTCCCGCCCCGCAGCCGGCGCCGGGGGGAGGCCCGGGGGGCAACGGCGGGGCGGCGGGGGCGGCGGCGGCGGGGGCCAACAGCCAGAAGAACAGCCCCGACCGGGTCAAGCGGCCCATGAACGCCTTCATGGTGTGGTCGCGGGGCCAGCGCCGGAAGATGGCCCAGGAGAACCCCAAGATGCACAACTCGGAGATCAGCAAGCGCCTCGGGGCCGAGTGGAAGCTGCTCTCCGAGGCCGAGAAGCGCCCCTTCATCGACGAGGCCAAGCGGCTCCGCGCCTTGCACATGAAGGAGCACCCGGATTATAAATACCGACCCCGGCGGAAAACCAAGACCCTGATGAAGAAGGATAAGTACACGCTGCCGGGGGGCCTCCTGGCGCCGGGCTCCAACTCCATGGCCTCCGGGGTGGGCGTCGGGGCCTCGCTGGGCGCCGCCGGCGTCAACCAGCGCATGGACAGCTACGCGCACATGAACGGCTGGACCAACGGCGGCTACGGGATGATGCAGGAGCAGCTCGGCTACTCGCAGCACCCGGTGGGCCTCAACGCCCACAACGCCGCCGCCGCGGCCGCCGCGGCCGCCGCCGCCGCCCAGATGCAGCCCATGCACCGCTACGACGTGAGCGCCCTCCAGCAGTACAACTCCATGGGCGGCTCGCAGCCCTACATGAACGGCTCGCCCACCTACGGCGGCATGTCCTACTCGCAGCAGGGCGCGGCGGCGGCGGCGGCGGCGGCGGCGGGGATGCCGCTGGCCTCCATGGGCTCGGTGGTCAAGACGGAGGCCAGCTCCTCCAGCCCGCCCGTCGTCACCTCCTCGTCCCACTCGCGCGCCCCCTGCCAGGCCGGCGACCTCCGGGACATGATCAGCATGTACCTGCCCGGGGCCGAGGTGCCGGAGCCGGCCGCCCCCAGCAGACTGCACATGGCCCAGCACTACCAGAACGCCCCGGTGCCCGGCACGGCCATAAACGGCACCCTCCCGCTCTCGCATATGTAAGAAGAAGGACCCCCGGGAGGGCGGAGGCGCTGCTGGCGGGGCGGGCGGGTGGGCGCGCGGAGGGAGCAGGGAGAGAGAAGGAAGGAAGGAAGGAAGGAAGGACGCAAGAAAGAAAGAGAAAGCGACCGAGGCGTGCGAAAGAGACCGAACGCCACCGACAAACTTTTCTTAGAAATTCCGAACTTCTGTCTTCCCCTCCCCACACACACACCTTTTTTTCCCCCCTTCCTCTCCTCCTTTTTTCTGGACGGGGGGAAACACGACGACACTATTTTTGTACAGAGAATAAACTGGGTGGGGGACCAAAAAAAAAAAAATCACATGCAAAATCAGAACTCAGCAAGGAACGTGTATAGATCTCTCTTCCTCCCTCCCCCCTTCCCTTCCCTCCCTCTTCTTTGGAAAGGGTTCCACCAAACTTGGCTTCCCCCTCCCCGCAAGCCCCAGACGCCTCCCCCTCCCCCTCCCCGCGGCGAAGTTCCAGTGGAAATTATACTTTGCAGAAAGAGGTTTTTTTTTTTAATGAAAAAAAGTCTTTACCAATAATCTTTAGAGGTAGACTCCAGAAAGGTGCGTAGGAAAAGGGGGAGGGAGGGCGAAGGGAGGGGGAAAGACCGGGGAAAGGGAGTGGGAAATGTTTTAATATTTGCAAGCAACTTTTGTACAGTATTTATCAAAATAAACATGGCAATCGAAAAGTCCATTGTTTATATTAAAAAAGAGAGAGAGAGAGACAGGGAGAGAGAGAGAGGAAAAAAACTTGAGAATTTGCCAATTATTTTTAAAATACATCAGAGTCTACTTAAGACGCTGGGATAATTGCAGATGGATTTATAATAGCAACACACAAAAAAGGGAGTTGAATTTTTATTTTAAAACAAAGATCGGGACGTTTTAATTGTTTTAGCAATTGTACAAAAGAGAAAAAATTAAATAGAATAACTACTTGCATACCATGGAACTGTTTTTTTAAAATAAAAGGGCGAAAGTTTAGGGTGTACTAAAATAATTTTTTTTACAGATTGTTTAAAACAAAAATTTGTCTTGCAGGTTCACACGTTTGTTTATTTAAAATAGCCCCTTTTGTTTCCAGACTTTATCCTGTTCCCCCAAAGCGACAGCAAAACAGCAATCTGAAATAATTGTGTTTGAAATATTTTCTTATGGTTTGTAATATTTCTGTAAATTTATTGTGACGATATTTTAATTTCTTTTATTTTTGTCCCTCCTCATTTCCCGTAGTTGTACTTTAAAGACTCGGCTGTGTATTATTTGAACTCAGTCCGCCGGCAGTCCATGTATATATACATATAAACACATGTATACCTACATATACATGTATATGTATATATACACACATATATATTTGAACTAATACCATCCTTATAAACAGGTACCTATTCGAGTTAAGTTTTTACTCCATTATGCACAGTTTGAGATAAATAAATTTTTGAAATATGGACACCGCAATTCCACTTGAGTCGTCGATTTATTCTGAGAAAATAGAGTGCAATTTGATTTTAAAAGTAAAACTCAAGGACTAGTTGTAGTCGGGTGTGATTTTTAAAAATCTAAGATTAGTTGCCAGAAAAATATACAGAATGAAGGGAATGTTCTCTTTTCTCTTTTTCTTTTTCTAAGATTCTTCCTATAATAGTGAGTTTTTAATTAGTATAACCCGAGGCCTGGGGAGTGCTACGCGGCCTAGCAAACGAGGGAAAGTTAGAAACGATTCGCCTGGGACGCCTGCAAGTGACCCTTTCGTTTTGTGTTGTTTTGTAGTAATGGCGGTGGTAGTAATAATAGTCCTAGTCCTAGTTGTAGCAGTCAATAAGCCTAACAGTACGAAACGAAGGTTCCTCCGACTTTTCCCGCTGGAAGAAACGACCACTTGTTGCCCAAGGCCCGGGTGCGGTGGAGGCTGGCCTGTGAACCGGAGCAGAAAGTGGAGCAGCCGAGACGAAGAAGAGGAAGAAGAGGCGGGCGAGGCGCGCGGCTCTCTTGACTTCTTCTCTGAACCAGGGGGCATCTTCCTTCGGAAGCGAGGTATTTAGGAGAAAACGGGGTCGAAAGAAGCCGGGGAGGGGTGGGGATGGGGGTGTGCATGCACGCGCTCGTGCTGGCCTGGCGGGGGGAGGACTGCAACGTCACGGTCTCCAAATAATTATCCCACGACAATGCAAAAAAGGGGGGAGGGCAGCTGTTGCGTTAAGAACGGCGGAGTTGTGAGTTCCTCAACTTTCTCTCATTCGTCCCCCCCCCCAAAATGTGTGTGTGTGGAGGGAGGGGAACGCATCCCATCCTTCTGTATCTGGCTGAGGGGTGGAGGATTTAAGCATAAATCGGCGATAGTAACAATTACGCGGTGCCGTAGGCTTTCCCCGAAGCTCTCTCTCGACTTCTAGCTCAGAATTCCCCAACGAAGCGATGCGAGCCAGTTTCGGGGCGGGGGGGGGCGGCGGGAGAAGTTGTGGGAAATCAAGCCCCTGTCCCTCCCCACCCTCGGGCCCAGGGAGGTGAGGATGTCGCTTTCTGCTGGATGTGGAAACCTAGGTTTTGAGCGTCTGCCCCTTTTCCGCCTCTTTCAGTCCGCCGTCCACCTGCTTGATAGGTCAGTTCGCGGCGACCCGACGGGCTTTAGGGCACGTTCCAGCGTTCCTTACGCGGAGGTAAATCCCGACGGAAATCCAGCGGGTTTCCTTCTAGGCAGAAGTGCTTAGTACCGGGCTGTTATGTTTTAGGTCGTGGAGCTGAGAGTTCAGTGAGACCAGGGCAAAATATATGTGTGTGTGTGTGTGTGTGTGTATACATACACATATATGAATTATTCACTGGCCTTTCCTAAGGGAAGTAAGTGCTAAGGAAATCAGATTCCACTCACATTTATTTTCCAAACAATGCCAAGTTTGGACTGCAAAGAGCAATAAGGCAGGCCTCTGTAAGACTGGTGATTCCGGCCTCTGACCTGAAGCAAAGTCCCCAAATTAGACAAATTATAGTCTAAAATTGTGGTTGTTGCTGGTGAGTTAAAAGAGTGTGAAGTAGAACATTAGAGACTCAAATTGCACTTTTTTAAAACCTGAAGAAGCCAGTGTTTGAATGTGGATTTCTCAGTGACTAGCTATCCAGTACCCGCTTTTTATATACTTATTTATTTTAACCGACCTGTTTATTGTAGGGGCTGCTTTTTCCGCTGAATGTTGACCGCTTAATATAGCCTCTGAGCCGAAACCCATTTATACGGAAACAGAAGGATCTGGACTGGAAAGAGTTCCGTATAGATCCCCAATCGACTTGCCGCCCACTAAAATTTCGGGTCAACCTGTTTTCCCCAGCACTGCGTGGTAGGGATCCAGATCTCATTCCCTTCCCATTCCTTTCTTGGAAGACATCCCTGCCCAGTCCCTGGCCCTACAGCTCTGTTGCTCGGGAGTAAGTCAGTCCCACGACAGTCGGGAACGGAATGCTTTCTTTAAAAGGCTTAAAATGCAGGTTCCTCGGGGTAGAGCTGGGCCTTTTTAGAGATCCTTAGGAACCTTACCCGGGCCCATTTACCTGGACCTTAAATTTGCTATAGGCCTCTGTTTAGCCCAAGCCGCTGAGCCTCAACACCGTTAACCCCCGGTCCCGAGCGATTGGGACTCCCATCCGCTCCTTTCCGGAAGGAGAGATGGGGTTATTATTTGGAATTCGGAGCCTCCCTCCGCGCCACCTCCTGCCTCCCTTCATGCAAGAGAATCTTGGACGCACTGCTTCCATTTGTCTTACATCCAGGGGATTATTCACATGATAAGAATCCTCTCCCTTTTTGCTCAGGTTTCCAAAGTGGACTTTCCGAAAGGATTTCACCCTTCACCTCTATAAATGTTGGCTTTTAAAAATAAAAACAAAAAAAATAGTCTATTAATTGGAAGTGAGGATTGGTTTGACAGGTAAGTATTTGGATCCGGCTTGGAGAACTAAGCAGCCCAAGGAGGGGTGTTGGGTGAAGCCTTACCGCGGATATCAGTGCAGTCAAACAAAAGAGATCTCCTGTATTTGGCTAAATTTTTATCCCCCATTCCAAATTTTAAGGGGACCAAAACCTGTATCCTCCTCCTCATTGTCATCTTGTTTTTCTTCATTTAAGAAAATGTATTGGAAATCCTCTCCCTTTAGCGTACGTGGACATAACACAGGGACACAGTAAAGTTTGCTGAGCAAAACGTTATGTATGCAAATCCAGATCAGCTTTTTTTTTTAATTCTGTTCTAGTACGTAGGAGGCAGCATTTTTCAATTCCCTTCCATCACATCCTTTCTCAAGGATAGAAATAAGCGTCGTTGTGAGCGTGAAGTAAAATACAATTCCTCTAGTTCTCCATAGTTTCCGTTTGCTTTTTGACTTGCGGTTCCTGATTTTTCTTTCTTTTTTTTTTTGTATTTTTAATTTTTTTGGTTGTCGAAATGTCCATGTACACAACTTGTCCCCTTCCCTTTTATTTATTTACCCCCCCCCCCACTTTTAATGGCACGTTGGTTGGATGGATGTTGGATGGCAGAGCCGAGTGTCACATTTCCTTAAGCCTCGCCCCAGCAAAGAACAGACCACGGATAAAGATTAGGAGATCCCCTGTGATTTTTTTTTCCTTTTTACCCCCAGCGTTTTAAAGACGGGGTGTTAAAATATTTTGCTGACCTGGAGAGGTAGATTAACAGGGTTTCTTGGCAAGCCGGAGAGGCTGGTATTACAGGCTGTCCCAAGGGGAAATGGCTCGAATTAACCACTAAATGAATATTTGACAAGGGCTCGTTTGGGGGGTATTATTACTACAAACGGGTCCCTATTGGACTTTGCAAGGGTCAAAGAGCAATGGTTCAATTAATTATTTAGACTGCTAGTAGATTTGGTTGTAATAGCTGTACTTATTCCTCCAAGCGACAAATTCTTGCGGAAGAGCAATCTCTGGAGAATCTCTCTTCCCCTCCCCCGTTCAACCTCTGAAGGCAAAATCAGAGGCAGGGAAAGCGGGCCTCCGACAGTAAAAAGGGAATCGCTTCACGAATCTGGACAGCAAACAGATTTCTGCTTTTTTTAAAAAGGGTACTCCCTCCCCCCGGAGCTTCTGTCTTGCAAAAAGAGTCGTAGGATGGCCGAGGTACCTGGAGAACTCCCCGAGCCAGGAGGCTTGCTTTTATCTGCGCCAAATGCTGCAGTAACTCACCGTAATTGGATGGATGGATGGGTGGGTGGATAGGCAGGTGGGTGACAGATGTAGAAATAAAGGGACATGCATATATGCTAGTTATATAGAAAGTTATTCCAGGCATGTGAGACAGTCATGTACCGTGAGACAGAGTTGTGCAGAAAGCATTTTTCTTAGGTGCCTTAGGTGCATTTTCCTTAGGCACCTAAGTGTCCATCGCCAAGTTTCAATTCACCAGTGGGACTCGCATACTGGTGTTCTGAGTGGATCCAGGGGTAATTTGCATCCCATAAAATTACGGTTTGCAACGTGCACCATTGAATTGATCTGGATTGCAGTTGGATGTGTACTTTTGTAATGTGTATCATCTACCTATAATACATATTGTGATACAGAAAGGCAGAATGTACTTTAATTCGCTCCGGATAGGTCAGGAGGGGGACCTACAACCTCCCTCAGCACCACTATATTACTCGACACCGAATTCTTTTTGAGCTTAAGTGAATCGATTCCTGTTTTGACTTTGTCTTAACTAAGCTGTGGATCCCAGTGCTCAGTTCTAAAAATCAATGGCTGTGAATACGGATACATTTAAAGCCTAATCCAATGCAGGCTTATTGGGAGAATTCCCACTGAATTCAGTGAGGTTACTCTCAAGTAAGTGCGCGCTGCATTTCACCTCCAACGGCAACTAACTTCTGGGAAAGGCAGACCTGGACTTCCCCCTAACCAAATGCGCTTGCGACTAAGGTGTTAAACGTTTTGCACTTTAAATCTCCCATGATATCAATAAACAAACCCATACTTATTCAAAATAACCCTTCTTAGGAACGGTCGACTGCCACAGGTGGCACAGATTCCCAAACTTTGCTTCTCTGGGAAAAGATCACTCGCAAAGCGATTTTTCAAATTCCTGCCCTTTGTCATACTTTTTAGGTTTTCTTCCATGATTTGGAACAGCTATGAAGTTTTGTTAAATTTTTTTGTGCGGCGGCGAGGGCGGGGGAGAAAATAATCCGGTAAAAGCGATGGTAGTGGTAGTAGTTACTCCTAATAGTAATGAGAGTGAGATTAGGTGACAATAGTACGTGTTGAATGAATAAGGGATGAGCTCCAAGGGAAGATGAGGCTGTGTGTCTGAGTTTCTGTGGAGAAGTAGTAATTATAAGCCTAATTCATTCAGTTTCCAAGACTTCTGTTGTGGGAGCTCCAGCGACGGTTTTCTCACATTAAACAAACCTGATCAACGCCTCAGAGGGAGAAGAAATGCCGTTTAACTTATTGGGGACCGGGTGCGCTTTAAGGCCTCTGCAAGACCAAAAGGAGATGCACCTTGCGCGCGTGTCGGGTTTACTTTTCCGTTCCTTACAATTGGTAACCAGCTGTCCTTCTGAGGCTGAGTTTTGGTTGCTTCTGTTACTTAGCATCGTGGAATGAGAAAGGGGTTGTTCCACTGGGGGAACTCAAAAGCGGGTGGTCGAATTTTGTTCTTGTTGCTGCTGTTGTTTCGGAAGCAATACATTGATTTAGTAGACCAGTTAATACCAACAGGCCAGATACAATCCTCCCTTGTTGCCACTGTTCGCCTTCCTCCCTTAAGCGAACACTAGGGAAATGGTATTATTTCTCTGAGGGTTGAAAAACGACTGAGAAAAAGTCGCTTTTCCCGTTTGGAAGTTAATTCAAGTTGTCACCTTGGCAGTTGAAGGCACAAATAAGCTCGGTCGATTTCCCTCTTGTTCATTTCATTTCTAGTATGGAATTCTGAAAGTGACAGGTTAGCAACGACGAATTCCCCTCCCCCTCCCCCGTTCACATATTTGGTAAACGGGGTGCGTTTTGGTCAAAGAGGCCTGTTGGAACTTTGAAAAAAAAATCGGTGTAACGTCGTGGTGGTTGGTTGAAGCGTTAGATCTCCCACTACTACCACTACATTGTATTTTTCAGACATAACATTGAGGCATTGATCTTAAGCATTTGTTTTGGGAAAGAAACAAGTTGCCCCTTAGATAGTTTAATTTTGCGTCTTCTCTCTGGATAGAACTCACATCCAGTTCAGGGTCGGAAGAAAAAATTCGTTGATGCCAATGGAATTGCGCTCTTCTCTCCTTTTATTTCCAGAGCATAACGCCTTCGTATAGTTAGGGAGGAAAATGACAAATTCCGTCCACTGTCTGGTAATTTAAAAATAAATCAGTAAATAAGTTTTAGAGAACCTTTGAGAAAGGGATATATCGAGTAAAGATAATTTATGAGGAGCAATATTGGACTATGGGAATATTTGCCTGTGTCCAAGTTGCCTGTCGATTTATGGCGCCCCCATGAATTTCCTAGGGTTTTCTTAGGCAAGGAAGAGTCAGAGGTGGTTTTGCCAGTTCCTTTCTCTGAAATACAGCCTATAGCACCAAGTATTTAACCGCTAGTTAATTCCTAAAGCAGAGTTAAACGTGTCTGCATTTTTGACACATTTTGTAGTCGGAGGTTTAAAATGTAGCAGTTAAATTTATGCGAGATCTCATTAAGTCCCCCCCCCCTTCTCAGAGAAACTAAGAAAAGCCTTTCTAATTATTCCCACACGTTCTCTTTTAATTTTAAACTTCATTTCTCTTCTTAAAAGTAGAGGTTTAATTAAGATAAAACTCAGCCATTCGTTTCCAGAACCCCACGCCCAGGTCCCTCTTCTGAAAAAACCCCCCACCTTTCTTTTGCCCTAGAAGAGGGAAATTGACTGTATGAAACGGTCTTTGGGTCTCGCTTTTAGGGGAAGGAGCAGAACGGTGGATTTAAAGTGTTCGAGATAATCCTTTCTAGGAGAAAAGCAAGTTGACCAGTTCAGATAGCCTGGGACTGGAAGGAAAAGGTTTATTTCTAGAGCGACGCCGTTGTTTCCAAACTCACCAAGTGCCATTGCGTAGCAACTGAGTGTCAGTCTCTAGCTGCCTTCTGTGGGCCTTTATGATGTCTTTTAGCATCTCTTGGTAAGCTCGTTGTGAATGTGGTGTGGAGACCCCTGGAAATCAATGGGAATATTGCCACTGGGTTCAAATGGGATATGCGTACAAGCAGTCCGTCAGTCCAAACCACGACCCATTCTCTGGAATGACTGGGGGTGATCTCTTATCTCCCCACAACTGTATTTACGTTCTATGGTGTTCTTCCTGTAGAGATCACCACGCTTTGAATGCACAACTGTATCTGCCCGTGTTCATACCATTTCCACAAAATGTACACTGGAACACATACGGAAATATTCGAAGCTGCCCCGGCTGCAAACCTTGGAATACTGTCGTTTCCAGGGCTACGCTCCAAAAAGCAGGCTTGTGAGTAAATCTCAGTGATTTCTGAGGGGATTTGTTTCCGAGTAAACCAGCTTAAGGCCCAAGCCAGGGGGTTCACATTGATGGGTTCAGGAGAGGAAGGCCAATCCCCTTAAACCGTAGAGCTTCCGTTAAATTGGTTTGTGGCTGGAGCCGCCCGGCCTTCCGGGCTGGGTCTGGGATCCATCAAAGTCAAGGTGAGTTCTGCTATCGCCTGGAAGGGACCCTCTCTATTGGCTTATCGGTTCCGTGTATGGGCGGAACGCGCGCCAGCGTCACAGCCGTTTGCAGGGAGAAATCCCTTCGGCCCTGCAGAAGCCTCCGCTGGACTCCGCAGGTTTACACTGTTGCTGGGATGGCGGCAAAAGGGGAGTGGACTCCTGGGTCCCTTTTGTGGCCTGTTGTAGCGCGTGTGGAGGCCGAACTTTCCGGGAGACTAGTAAGAGGGTGATGGGAACCCTCCAACGGGAAGGAATTTTAGGGGGTGGCTGCCTCTGACGTCACGCGCCAGATCAGATTCGGGTCCAAGTCAGGACAGCGGCAGAAGCATCGGAGCGGGTTCCAGATTCCTGCGGATGGCATTCTCCGGCGGGGCTTCCTCTAAGAAGGCCCTGCGGGCAAAACGATCTCGTGCTCTTAGTGCAACATTGAGACCATGTCCGCATTAGACTGTTTATAGTGCTATAATGCCGGCCGGCCCCTCCCTAAACTGCAAACCCCAGGATTCCATAGGGTGTTCAAAGCGGAATTAGAGCACTATAACAATCTAGTGCGGAAATGGCCTGTGTCTTCTTGGACCAATTTTTTGGCTACTTCAGGAACAAAATCGGAAAGAACCCCTAGTGGATAGGGAAGGGGCAAAGTTTCCACTTTCTTTCCTTGAAAGGAATATGTTTTATTTCTAGTCGGTGCTCTAGGATGTGGTCCTCTGGGTCTCCCGCTCCCGCACCCGCCCTTCGGGAGAGATCCCTAACCCAGCTGAGCAGAAATACTTAGCTCTGCCGAGGAGATTCCCCCGCGAAGTGATGCACTTCGGAGGAGAAGGGTCACCGTACGACGCCAGAGCACCTGCAGCTCAGCTGGGGGACCGGAACCGATCATCCTGCAGAGGCCCAAATCCCCGTCCCACCCCTCATTCTGTCCCCTAAGAACACTTGGTTCCACTCTGGTCAGTAACTGAAGGGCCGGCCCGTGTTTCTTTGGCAGCAGAGCCCCGTGAGCGGAGCAGGATTTAGAGCCAAGGGAATGTGGGTCGGATGGCATTTCTTATGGACTTCCACTCACGGGTGGAAGGATGAGGCCATTCCTTGGGAAGTTCCCAGCGCTGTGAATTCTCCGCTTGGTAGAAACGGAGTAGAGGAGCTGAGAGTTAAGGTGGCTTGGATCGGGAAGTGGGCTTTGGCGTAACTTTATCACCATATCTGGGGATGATGGGGCCGGCGGTGGTGATTCATGACTTTCTGTATACGTCAAGAGACCTCTCACAAACCATCCCCATCCCCTGCTAGGACCCGTTGGAGCGCTTTCTGGCTGTGAGTACCAAAGGCAGCGGTAGCTAGCCCAGGCTCTTTTGCGGTGTGTGTGTGTGTGTGACCTAGGCCTCAGTTGCAATTTGTTGTTGTGTGCCTTCAAGTATTTTCCGGTTTTGGACGACCCTAAGACAACCCTGTCACCGCAGTTTTCTTGACAAGAAGGAGCTTGTCTTGGCCTTTCTTTCTCTTAGGCTGAGAAAGTGCGACTTGCCCAAGGTCGCCCACTGGGTTTCCATGGCCCACTCGGGATTCGAACTCTGGTTCCCAGGGTCCTAGTCCAGCCCTCAAACCACTACATCACGAGGGCTCGCTCCCCCCACTTTTTTTTGCCCGGCTTAGGAAGGTCTGGGAGGAAGAGAGTTCTCTGACCGCCTCGTTCCTCCCCGCAACCCCACCTCGCCCCGAGAAGGCTTAAGCTCTTACAAATTGCAAAAACTTGGGGACAGCGGAGAAAATAATTAACGCATTAAAACAAGCGGCGAATTCCTCAGGAGGGGCCTTGTCACCCTCAGCCACACTGACTTCATCCCCTCCTCGTATGCTAATACCCTCTGACGTCATCGCCACTCTATTTCCATGTATTTATTTATGCAAAAAAATAGATCCCCAATCTCGGAATCCCGCGATTAAAACAGACGGCTCTAAACCCCAGACGCCGTCTATGTAGACGGAAAAGTAATTGTACAGAATATTGGTCTTGGGTATCTTCACTGCCTATGACAATGTACAGAATGCGTGAAACTTTCACGCGGGGCCGTGGGTTTATTTGGGCCTGCCAGAGATAACACTGCTTCTTTTTCATCTTGCCTTTCCTTCTTGCTCAAACCGCTGAGGCCAAATTCCTAGTCCTTCCGAAAAGCTCATCTTCCTCCCCCACAATGAATTTTCTACGCAACGAATAGAAAATCCGAATGTCGCCCCCCGCCGCTCCCCTTTCCTGAGTCTGAAGCAGGATAATCCAGGGTCGCAAAGCGCGAAAACAACACTGCTATAGTGCTATCGTTCCATTTTCAACATTCTGTAGAATTCTGGGGTTTGTAGTTTCCTGGGGCCAAAGAGCTCTCTGGGTGAGACTTCTAAAGGCGCCTCCCTAAACTGCAAACCGCAGAATTCCACAAGATGTTGAAAGCGGAATAATAGCACTGTAACAGAGCAATGCGGAAATGGCCATAGCCTCGTTAACTTTCATGTGTCTACTCTGGAGTAAGTGGGTGAGGAATTGCGGCAGGAAAGGTGTTGGTTTCAGATATTTCGGAACGGTAACATAGGGGGCTTGTCCCTGGGACTGTATTCTGGTGTGAGTTTAAATAAACAAAACCCATTCAAAAAGTTTTCAATCCGCAAGAGGGAGAAACCGCTGCCAGTTTGAAAGCTGTTATCTGAACACTGTTCAAGCGAAGCCTTCTAGCTTCCACCAAAGCGCACAACGCGAGTTTAGCTCCCAGTTCTCGTTTGGTTTTGAAGTGCTGGCTGATTTTGACTCCACACAGTTCACCACGTCCTGCGTGCAAAAAACCCTTTGCATCAGAGCTCAGGATACCGGTATTCCTAACTTTGAAAAGAAGCTGCGTGAATTTCCGTAGCTTTGACTTCGGATTAAGGTACATGTAGATAGAACGGTCCAAGTCCTCAGTGCTCTTTGGCTCACTTGCTTGTGAAGTCATCTGTTGTTTTTTGGTGACACCATTTCCTCTTGAGGTATTTTGAGGGAGGACTGTGCCCATCTCAGTCACTATGCCGACTTCCGCACTAGACTGTTATAGTGCTATTATTTCACTTTCAACATCCTATGGAATCCTGGGATTTGCAGTTTAGGGAGGGGCCCCTTCCTAAACTACAAACCCCACGATTCCATAGGATGTGGAAAGTGGAATAATAGCACTACAACAGTCTGGTGCGAAAATGGCTTATATTGGAAATGTATATCTGGGATCGCAACATGGGAGGGCACCATTTTGGATACTGAGCCCTCTCTTAATACCGGTTAAATGGGAACAGCTAAGGAGGTTGAATCCCGTGTGGACTGTGGGGATGTCGAGCCCCCTCCAGGTCCTGGTTCTGGGGGAGGATGGCGGTTTTACCTCTGGGCACCTTCCGCCTTTCCCCAGCCTTTCCCACGTGCGCAGGGTTGAACTGTGAAATAAGGCCCTCCTATGTGGGATACATTAGGGGGGGATTCAAGCGAATCCCTCTCTCCCTTGCCGAACCCTGGATTTTCTTTCCAAATTAAGCCCATTCCTTTAGTTTGTCGCCCTATCCAAAAGTAAAACGAAAGCCCAACGACTCGTCACGAGACTGAGGCCATTTCCGCACTGGGCTGTTATAGTGCTATTATTCCACTTTCAACATCCTATGGAATCCTGGGGTTTGCAGTTTAGGGAGGGACCTCAAAGGGATCTAACTGGGCATAAAGTACCACCTTCAGCCCAGTCACAAGTCTTTCCGGATTTTCAAATCGACCACGCTTGCTCCTCAAGGAATCAGGGTGTGGGAATTTTAAAGTTTTTATCTATCTATCTATCATATATATATATATATATATATATATATATATATATATATAAATTTTTTATATATATATTATATATTTATATATATATATAATTTGTATATATATATATTATATATTTAAAAAAACTTTAAAATTCCCACACCCTGATTCTTTGAGGAGCAAGCGTGGTCGATATATATACATACATACATACATACATACATACATATATATATAAATAAATACAGAAAAGGGGGGGCTTCTCGTTTTTGAAACCACCCTCATTTAAATCTAGAAGTTTTCTCTCCCTCTCCTCTTTTAAGAGCAGCAAAGTTGTCAGCAGGGACGAGTTCACTCCTTAATGACCCCCCCCCCAAATGAGGAGGCCCACGTGTAACTTTTATGGCACGATTCCGAGAGGAGGCGGAGGCGGTGATGGTGGTTATCGTGGCGGCGGGGGGGGGGAGAAAGAATAGAGAAGGGCTGTCGCTGAGTAGCAAGACTCGGTGTGTGTGTGCGTGTGTGTGTGTGTGTGAGAGAGAGAGAGTTGGTTTGAAAAGCAGGAAGAAACGTAATGAATTGAGTGCTGTCAGAGATGTCTTCCACGGTGATGGGCTCAATGGCTGCGGTTCCCTGAGCCAGTGCAGGTGCTGGGATGGAGCGGGGGGGGGGGCAGAGGGAAGGAGAGGGAGAGAAGTTCTGCTGGGTGGAAAAAGCCCCTTCCCCACAATAGACCACACACTGCCAGCCGGCAGGGCATCGCCTAAACACACTCATCCTGCCCCCCCCCCGCTCCCCTGGTCTCTCCTCCGCAGCGCTGAGTTCACAAAGTGTCTGTACAGCCGAAGCTAGTTGCAGGGTGGCTTTTTAAAAAAGAAGAGAAAAAATAATGAACCTTTGGGCCTCCCCTACTCTCGCGAGGAAAAATAAAAAAACCCCGCCGCCCACCCCGGGAGGCGCTTTCAAGGAACAAATACGTCGCCGTCTTCAGCGGTACCTTCGGTTCGGGAAACCAGACGGGTCGGTGTCCTCCGGCTACGTCGGCTTACAAAGGTTTGCAGGCAACGCAGAGACGGCCTTTAGTGTCACCACAACGCTTTACCCATTTATATTACAGCGGAGGGCTGGGGAGGCGGGGAGAGACAAAAATATTGTGGAAAAGGGGCTTTTTGGTAGGGGAGGGGGCGGAAATGCCTACACCCCACCTGGATTTGGCAGTGAGGTTGAGTCTGTTTTCCCGCGCCCAGGCCTGATTTTGAAGTTTGGTTAGGAGAGCAGGCTGCCCTACCCAAACCCAGAATGGATGGTGTGGGGGGGGGGGGGGGAGAGGAGATCCAAGGCCGGACTCCAGCGAAATCTAAATGCTTCGACTGGGGTACGTTTACGACCGGCAGATTACTACCGGTATTTTGAGGGAGGGTTTTCTTTTAGGTCTGCCTTGACGTACTTCCGCTCGCTGCGGATATTCTGGTTTTATGGAGGCACAGTTTACACCCCTCTCTTACTAAAAGAAGACATCACGAATGCCACGCCAACCATTCTCCAGGTCCAGATTTTGATCTAAATCCTGTTTTGAGTCCGGACTAGGGCCATTTCCACACTCGACTATTATAGCGCTATTATGCCACTTTCAACATCCTATGGAATGCTGGGGTTTGCAGTTTGGGGAGGGGCCGGCCCCTTCCTAAACTGCAAACCCCAGCATTCCATAGGATGTTGAAAGTGGCATAATACCGCTATAATAGTCGAGTGCGGAAATGACCTAGAGTAAAGCCATTAAATCTACCGAATTCACCTACATATTGACTCACCCTTTACCCTTCCACAATTGATTGGAGAGTCTACTGCAGTAGGAACTAACCAACAGTATTCCATACTGGGGCGGACCTGCTCCTTCCCCAATGTCGACTTGCAGTGGCTTGATCAGAAATACAGTTACTTGTGAGTAAAGTCTATGAATTATCTCGTTTTAAAGGGACCGGCAGCTCAGGCTGCGGTCCAATATCTGCTCCCTCGAGAGTAAGGCCCGATGAACTCCCTGGGACTTACTTATGAGTAGACATGTATGGGGATGCTTGATTGCAAGCCATCCCATACTGTGCAAAGTTTACTTGTAAATAGGTCTCATGGAAGGAGTACTTCTGAAATACCCCATTTTTTTTTTCAGGCTTCAGACTTTTGCGACGCTTTTTAATGAGTCGTCGGCTGAACTCAGAGAGGCTTACTCGAAGTAAATACACTCAGGACTGAATTTGTCCATTTCAGCGTTTGGTCCACTGAGAACCATATCCTGAACTTACTTAGGACCAACTATGGCGTCTAGGTCCGATTTAGATAGGGACCACAATGCAGATGTTGAACCAAATCCTCCCACTGCCAATAGTAAGGTTTAGTTACTCCGGGGACTTTGCTTTTCGAATTGGTTTGCCAACAGTTGCAGTCCTCAAATTCACCCAGGGCGCTTTCTGTAACTCTCAGAGGGCTCTCCTTTGGCATAAGTGATTTCAGGGATCTCGGGAACATTTCTCCATCTTAATCCCGACCATTTTAATCAGAACTGGGCGCTGGATCGCTCCCTGACATCTTCTCCAATTAGGGAGGCAAGTCTTCCGGATCCCAGCCTGGTTGAGAAGACCATCCTAAATCATAGAGATAACCCAAAGCCAAGCCCAAGCAAGGCTTCGACCTCCCGCTTTTGGAGGAGGAGAGAGCCAGTCCTCTGGCTGGCTGGCTCAACGCCCTGCGCGCGTGGGTCGACGTGGAGTCCATCCCCGCCAGGTCCTGCGCGGAGCCGAGGCCTGCCGCAAAGCCAGCTGTCTTCCGGCATCCTCGCCTTCTTGGCTGCTTGCTTTGAGTTGCCTTTGAGCGGCGGATCATAATTTCGGAGCGGGCGGGGCGTGAGGGGGGAGGAAAGAAAGGGCTTGGAAAGTTTTCATTCTGCGCTGGTGTTGATGGCTTATTTGGACACGACGAGGGTATTAAGAAGCGACGTGGCAAAGGAGGCCCCCGCTCCCCTCGTCTGTTCTCCCGCGTAGGGGGGGGGAGGGAGGGGGGCCCACGAGGGGCGAGTCACCGAGATGGCGTTTTTCACTGCCTCCCAACCAGGGAAGCCTGCCTTCCAGGGGCTGGCGGCTGCTGGTGGTGCTTCGCTCCTGCGCGACGCAGATTAAGCTTCCTTTTGGACGGGCTTGGTGATGCATTGCGCTGAGGAAATGGCTCCGTGTTTGCTTATGAAAAAGCATGTAACCGGAAAAGGGGGTTGGAGGGGAGGAAGAATAA
Organism: Cyclura pinguis; assembly: GCA_030412105.1. Classification (NCBI taxonomy): domain Eukaryota; kingdom Metazoa; phylum Chordata; class Lepidosauria; order Squamata; family Iguanidae; genus Cyclura; species Cyclura pinguis. The sequence continues at coordinate 13,566,332 of CM059601.1, read as the reverse complement.
AAAGAAGCAGCAGATGAAGCAGGAGCAGAAAAGGGTGGTCCCAAATAGCGTCCGCTGGCTGGCGCGCCGCGCGGTTCTCGCGCCTCCTGACTCGCGGGCAGAGGACGGGCTCTCGGAGCATCCTCACGAGCACACGCAGAACCCAGGGACTGAAGGCAGCGGGAGGGAAGGCGGGGGCAGGGTGACCTCGCCCACGCCCTCCCCGATTTCACTCCATTTTGGAGCTTACTGCTACGACGACCACGACTACTATTAAATTATTTATTTTAGGTCATGCCAAAATTGTCAAAATAAACGTTTGCCTTTAACAGAGGCCCGTGAACGTGTTAGGGCGAGTCTGTAACAGCGTTTTTGTGTAGTCTGGGTTTTCTTTTTAAAAAATAAAATAAGAAGCGTTCTCTCTGTTCCTGGTCTACTCTGCCCCAGAGAAATGCCACGGATTTGCCTCTGCCCACAAGTGGGTGTCCTGGTGGCGGCACCAGAACAAATAATTCACCTGGGCAGAGGGGGAACGCCATTTCTACGCGGGGGAATAATCTCCCACCTGTAGACAAACTGCCAAGACGGTTAAAAATGTATAAAAACTAGGGCGCATGCACTGTGAAAACAGGAGGTGCTCTTTGGACTGGCCTTTGCTCGTCCCTGCGAATAAACCACCTGAATGCCCTGGCATGTGTGGAAAGCGCCCCTCCGTCAAATAACGGCGGGAACAGACTCCAGAAATAGGGGGCGGAGGCGGGAAGGGGGGCGAAGTCCTTGTTTACAGGGAGCGCTTGCTTCCCCCGGCTCCTCTCTGGAGCAACCCTTGGATGCGTGCATCCTAAGATGCTGCCCCCCCGAAGACGCCTAACTCGATAGGGGTCTCAATAACTTCAAGAGCGTGGCTTTCCCGCGCAGGCTGGTTGAAGATCCAGTCCTTAAGCCCTGTATGGACCGTCGGGTTTTATTCTTGGAGCAACCCTTCTCCAAGGACTGGTCCTTCTCCATCACCATTTCGGGCTCTGATTCTCTTCCTTCGGGTATTTCCCTTTTAAGTGTACGAATTTCGGGGGAAAGACGGAGTGGCGGAAGGAGAGTGAATACCACCCACCTGTGGATCGGCGTCACCAACAAGAGCTCCCCGAATCCGTGCGAGAGGATCCAGCCAAGGACCTCACAAGAGGCTTTTTTTTGGGAGGGGGGGGGAGCCAGGACTTCGGCTTCACTGAATGGTGGAGTGGGCTGAGAGATTCCTCCCTTTGCCTGAGCCTCGAGATTTCCACTTAACTGAGCCGTAGTACGTTGAAATGCCAAAGACGGTCCATGGGAACGAGGCGCTAGGCATCTCCAGCCCCAAAAGAGACTCTTTGGGGGCGAAAAAGGTGCCTTGATTTCAGCGCGGAGACCCTGTCTGCCTCGGATTCCTCCCTGCCCCCTCCCCTCCCCTCCCCTCCCGCCGGTGCTGCTTGATAGCTTTTGTGCCCCATTGCTGTACACACCCATAATTAATCCTTCTTATTAATGCCTGCTTCCCGTACCCACGAGGCCGCGCCAGCCTATTTAGATTGCCTTGCTTGGTTGCACAAATTTAAGTGGGAAACGAGTTATAAACCTAATAACTGCTTTAAAGCCAAAAAAAATTATATTATTTGATTATGGCGGAGAATATTAAGTCTAAGGCGAGGGTGTGGGTATAGGTCTTCCTCTCCAACCTCTGTAGATCCACACTCTGGGACACCTATAGGCACTTAGGCAGACCCACAACTCCACCGCAGAGGGACGCAATCCCAACGCAACGAAGGAGCGCAATTTCCCCTCTCGCCTCTCCTTCCCGTCGGAGGATTAATTAATTCCTAAAACATTTCCAAACGGGAACTCGGGAGTCAGATCTGGGTGGGCTGAGAATTAATTGAAAACAATCATCGCTGGAGAGGATCCTATCTTCGCCCGCGCCGTTATATTGCCCTCCGCCCCCCTTTCTTAGTCTTTTCCCCACCTTCTTTCTTTGCTTTGTTTGGTATCTTTTTAGCGGGAAGCGTCGACTTATTTTTTAGGTGTTATCTGTATGCTACCACGTTAATAGTGTTAGTATTGGCAAGTTAAATTTGGAAGGAAGAAAGAAGGGAAGAGGGTGAGGATCCAACAACCTGGAATGCAGCAAGAACACCCGTGTCGTCACCCCTTCCATCCCTTTCTTCTTCTTCTTTTTTAAATGCTAGCATCTTGTTGGATTACTAATTCGAGTTAATATGATCTTTATGGCAACATAACAGTGGATAATTGGCCCTTTTTTCCCGCGCCACAATGTAAATCACAATCGCTTTATTATTTAATAACCTCAAACGCTTCGTTGGATTGGCCCCGACCGAGAGACCCTTTTCTTTCCGTGCCGTGTTGTTGGGAAAGAACAATGCCGATCTAATTGTGGAGATTTCAGAAACTTGGCTCCTGGAAGTGACCAGCTTAGAGATGGACGCTTCACCAGATGTCGGCACTTTCCCCTGCCACAAACCCTGCCGCCGCCCCCCGCCCCCCCACTCCCGGCCCTCTCCACCGCCTCCTCCTCTCCAGCTCCACTTCTTGGAGGTTTTCCCCCCTTCTGCTCACATCCTAGCAACAACCTAAATCTTGGAGAAGGGAGCCCAAACGCCCCTCCGCCGCCCCCCTTCCCCGCTGCGCCTGGTTGCTATACAGTCACTTCCCCTGGCAGGCTGCGCAGCAGAAGTAGAAGAGGGGCAGGAAATTTATGCCCGGCTCTTAAAAAAACCCCCAAAACCTCACACATGCTCCCATTTAATATCCTTCGTTGCAGAAGAGGATTTTCACCCGCTCACTCGCTCGCTTTCTCCCCATCCCGCGCCCTCTCTTCGCCCTCCTAGGACGATTCTTCTGCCTCACTTTGTCTGTCAACAGCATGGGAACTTCAGCCTCCAACTCTGCGGACGCCTCGCGTCTGGCCTCCGGAGCTGAGTCCGGCAGCAAAGGCTCGGCTCGTGCCTTCCAGGCGAATTATGGCGAGCCCATCCTAGAGTTTTCCTGCTTAAATTTCCTCAAAGGAGGTTCGCCCTTGTCTTCCTCCGAGCCTGAAAGAGTGTGACTTGCCCAGGATCCCTCGTTGGGTTTGGCCGGCTCAGCGGGGATTCGAACCCTGGCCTCAGGGGCTCCGACTCTCGGACCGCTACGCCCCACTGACTCTCTTCTGGCTTCGCACTACTCAAGTTTCTCCGGTGGGAACTGCAGCAACCTGCCCCACACCCCCCTCCCCATGTTTCTCTAACACACACACGCACACTCCGTCCTTTTCAGTTCGTGTGAAACTGACCAAACTCGCAACAAGGTGCGAGATGCTAATAGACCGGCAATAATAGGGAAAAGAAAAAAGAAAAGAAAAGAAAAAAAGCTCACAAGGTCATCCATGCCACCTGTTTCCTAACACCCTGGGCTCCGATTCTTGGCATCTCCACCCACCGCCCTTCACACGCAACACGCCTGCTTGCTTTTTTTTTTTTTTTAAATTAAATCCTCCTATGACCTCTGACGCGCCTCTCTCCAGTGCGAATATATCATTTATGGCAGGAGTAGGTGGCTCTAGGAGAGGTTCTGCCAAAACAGGAGAGGATCCGGCCCAATCCAGAACTCGGTTAAGCCGGACGCCTCAGACCTCAGCCATTGGAGTACTCCGAATCACTGCGCCCTTGCCTGGACAGGTTCCCAGAAGGGCTTGCTTCCGAGTAAACGTGCGCAGGCTAGAGCTAAACGGTTAACGTTTTGGTCAAGTTGCGCTAAGGACGCTTATTTGGGAAGAAGTCCAGTTGAAAGCATGTTTAAGGTTGATTCAGATTTTTAACGGAAGGATGGTGGACTGTATCGAACCTACAGTGTAAAGGGTAGGATCTGGATACCAACTGGGGTTCGGGTCCTCCATCTTCGTTTTGTTTTTTGTTTTGTGACTTCTTTGCGCTCGGCGAGTTTTGGACCGGATCGGGCTGTGTGTGGAGTCTGCAAGCCGGCTGAAGAAAAATGGAGCAGAAGGACACGGCCCCCCCACCTGTCCTCCCTCAGTTCCCCCCTTCCTCCTTCACCGCCTCTTTAAATCTCTTCCTGCTGAAAGGAGCTTACTTAGAAAACTTTCCCCAACAACTCCCAGGAGTAAGGCCGCTCCTCCGCCGCCTCTTGTTGATTCTCCCTCCTCTTCCCGGGGCTCAACAATGCGCCTTGGATGCGCTTCGGGGTTCGCTCGGGAGGAGATGAAAGGCAAGGCGCGGGGCGCTCCGCTTCGCCGGGGGGGTCAAGAGCGGAGCTGGGCCGGCGGCCAGGAGCGCCACCGCGGGCAAGTCCCTGAGCCCAAAGCCACGGGATTGCCCCTCGCCGGGCCGGGGAGGGTGGCTTACCGTGCCCAAGCGTTCTTCAGGCCTGACCGCTTGCACTTTTTGTCTTCAATTTAATTCGCAAAACTTCATAGCAGTAAGCTTTTAGATCGGCTCAGCGGCCAACTCTCTCCCTCGATGAACTAACGTTTGAGCCACTAGGCCATTTCCACACTAGCCTGTTATAGTGCTATTATTCTACTTTGAACGTCCTATGGAATCCTGGGGTTAACTGCAAACCCCAGGATTCCATAGGATGTTCAAAGTAGAATAATAGCACTATAACAGGCTAGTGCGGAAATGGCCTAGGTGAACTTGTTTCTCCTTTGTGGATTCAGTAACGATCCTCACAGTGTGCACATTTTGGGTTAGTTTTCGGCATTCTAATCCAAAAGAAAGGAAGATGGAAAAACTAGGTGATTTGGGTTGCCCTTGCGTTTTTTAAAAAATGTTGCGAGTAGAGGAAGAGGTTAAAACGCCTCGAGGGCCAAGGTCTAGAAGCAGCTTTTCTCCCAGGCGCCCATTTACGGCCAGAAGATCTGGTTGAAGACCCAACTATTCAGCTCAGGTCCTGGGAAGAGACCCTCATTGAACTCAGCCAGACTTCCTTCCTAGCGAGGGCCAGGGAGTGCTGATAAACAAGAGGTGCAAAGTGTGAAAAGTTCTTGGCGTTCCTTCTCGCTCCACGTCCCTTTTTCCTAAGTGACTGCGCGGTCCCGGTCACCCAGCAAAGGGTTGATGGTGCCCTAAGCGAGTGGAGGGAGCGAGGCTGGGCGGTGGGTGCGAATCCCGCCGGGGAGGGCGGGGGCTCTCAGCTCACCGCCACGCTCCCTAATGGTGGAAGTGGACAGATTTGAACTGGCCGGGCTGCAGCCGGGGGGTGGGGGCTTCTTGTCGGGTTGGGTTGGGTTGGGAGAGGGAGAAGCGCAGGAGGGGGCCCTTCCGACGGCCACTCCCTCCTCCTCCTCATAATGACCTCATTTCCATATCTGCGCCTCGCGCAGCTGTGAGAAAAGTCTTCTGGCCGGGAGGGGACTCGGGCCGCGTTCCGATACGCCCCCCCGCGCGTGCCTTCGGTCTCCTCGGTGACGGTGGAGCAACAGCATCCAGGGAGGAGGACTAGATCTATTGATCGCTCCGCTGGCGCTCCCGGGGGTGGGGGTGGAGAGATATACGTTGATCTTGGAGGGCAGAGAGCGGCTCCTCTCCCAGGATCTTCTGTCCCCCCCCCCCATTTCTTCGTCTTCTTTCCCATCTTCCTCGCCCTCCTAGCTGTCTCCCAACTAGAAAAAGTGCGCTCGCTCGAGACAACCACCTCGGTCTTCTTCGCCCTCTATCTCAGAAGAAAACCAAAGTAGCAGGGATTTGCCCTGGGGGGTCTTGGGGGTGATTGTTAGAAAGGGGGAGTCCTCTTGAAGTGGAGAGGAAAGAGTGGCACTGCCTCTAGTGGCCTTGGGAGGGGCATGGGTGCCAGTCTTTGGGCAATCCGGTGTCGAAACTTCACTTCTCGAGCCCCTCTCCATGGTTGCAGTGGCGCCCTCTCCCACGGAAGGGCTTTTCAGGACCAAGGCATTAGGGGTGTAATATGCGTAGCATGTGAGTATGCATGAGGAAGAGTTCCTATCTCTCTGCAAGGAGTCAGACACGACTGAAGGCGGGTGCGACCCCCTAGTGCAGGGGAGGGGACGCTTTTAAAGCTGAGATGGCATGGAGAGTGCCTTGAGAGAAAGTCCAATTCCACTCCGCCAGACTCACTCCGTAGTAAACCTAAGGAGTTTTGCGGGACAACCCACAAGTTTCCTTAACTTCAACAGTTGGGTCTTGCCTCGGTTAAGGCAATGGACAAGGCAGTCAAAATACCACGGTTTAAAACCGTTTTTATCTACTAAATGGTCTTAATGAGACACATCCCTTCCCAGTTCCCCCCAAGTAGGTAGATGGGATGGTAGCGTAGGACAGGGGGAAATGAGCGACATTTAGGCAACGTGCAAGAAAGAAAGGTCTTACGTATTTTTCAGCCCTTTCAGGCCATTTCCTCACTAGACGGTTATAGCGCTATCATTTCACTTTCAACATCCTATGGAATCCTGGGGCCGGCCCCTCCCTAAACTGCAAACCCCAGGATTCCATAGGATGTTGAAAATGGAATCATAGCGCTATAACCGTCTAGTGAGGCAATGGCCTCACTTTCAGTTAATATAGTTAGAACGTAAAGCCCTTCATCTCGAGAATCTAACGAAGCCCTTGAGAGCGAGTTCTCGCCTGCGGGAGGGGTCTCCGTGGAGCTCCAGCAGAATTTTCCCGTTAACGAATGAGAGCCCCAGCGCCCTGAACTAACGCTTTGGTCAAGGAGTTCTCTGCTTCGTGTGCGGACTCAGAAAGCGAGAGGCAGTGGCATTATAGTTTCATTGATTTCGGTAGGACTGTTCCCATGGAGCAGCTATTGACAGAGCTGGGGGAGGACAAATAGGTCCATTTGTATGCAACTAGTGAAAGAAATCAGCAAGTCTTTTTTTCTGGAGCGAATATTTGGATTTGGACCGATTTTAGTACCACTGGTTTGGATGTGACCCACTCGGTCGCCCTTGCGCTAAGCTCCAGTTTGCACTGTCTAAGCGGACTGGGGCCTCGATCCTCCAAAGACTCTCTCTGGGCTTTGCAGTACTGGGGAGTAAGTGGGCTGAAACGCGCCCTCTCTATCTCCGAAAGGGATGAAGAGTTTTAATCCCTGCCAAAGACGCCAAGGAGTGGAGTGGCCGAGAGTGGGTGGCCCTCTGGGGATGGGGTCCGGCTCCCAGCCGCTGGAGATTTCCAGGAGACCCGAACCACAGCTATAGGATGCTTCCCAGCGTCTCTGGATCTTCAGGGACCGATTGCTCCCTCGAGGCGCGGGGGTGGGGGAGGGGGAACTCTAATTTCCCTCTTTTTGAAAAACCCTTATCAGTAACAAGATGTATAAATATCATCAAAGGGAAGAAGCCCCGGCAACTCTTTGGAGCAGCAAAGAGGGAGCTTAAGCGGCTTTTTTTTTTTCTCCTGGTGATTTGTAGCCCGGCGAGAGGTTCGGCTGGCAAACACCCCGCAGGTGCAAGTTGTAACATCGCCATCCGGACTTTTAATGTAGATTACTCTGCAACTTGTTTGATCGGCTCTTTGAACCCCCTTTACAATTGCCTGTGACGAAACGCTAGGCTGGTTCTTTCCCCCTCCTCTCCCCCCCTCTTTTTCTTTGAATAAGGCCTTCGGGGTAAGTCCTCGGGGCTTTGAAAGATTTCCAGTATATGGAGGAGAAGGAGGAGAGGAAGAAGTTGCTCGATTAACAACCCCCCTGCAGAAAAGAGAGTGGCAAGAATTATTATTTTTGTCTGGAGGGAGACAGATTCTTGTCTGTGACATCACGGGAATCCGGGGTGTTAGGAAGATGTGTTTCGGGTGCAGGGCCGTTCGAGCCTCGTGTCTGCTTTTCCTCTAAACTCTTTAGGCGGTGTTTCGAATTTTCGCGTAAAAAAGGGAGCTGGGAGCGTTGGAGCAACCTCGCCCTCGTCCATACAGAGTTTCAAACTAAACTTTTGCGTCTCGGTTTTCTCTCCGGCTCGGTCTCCAAGGACCATGATTTAAAGCAGAGACTTTATCTGAGTCCAGGGACTTTCCTTTGCCCCCTCCCTCCCTCCTAAAGACCTCTTAGCGGTCACCCCCATCCCCAAATGTAAATAGCACTGATTTCCATATGAATACCATTTCGCCGTTGAGAGCCAGCACCGTGTACTGTGTTTTGAGCGTTGGGCTCTGGCTCTGGCTCTGGAGACCAGCGTTCAAATCCTCGCTCGGCCATAGAAACCCACAAGTCCCACTTTCTCAGCCTCAGAGGAAGACAAGGACAAACCTCCTCTGAACAAATCTTCCAAAGACACCCCCGTGATAGGGTCGCCTTAGGGTCGCCAAAAGTCGGAAACGACTTGAAGGCACAATAGCAACAAACAAGAGAGGAAGGGACCATCGCTTCTCGGCTTTTTGGCTAAGATCAAGTGAGAGGAAGGGACCAAGACTGCTCTTTTTAGCACCATTTCCGCACTAGGCTGTTATAGCGCTATGATTCCACTTTCAACCTCCTATGGAATCCTGGGGTTTGCAGTTTGCCGAGGGGCCGTCCGGCCGTCCCCTTCCTAAGCTGCAAACCCCAGGATTCCGTAGGAGGTTGAAAGTGGAATCATGGAGGCACACTGCACTCAAGGGGACAACTTGGGAATAAAGTTGCCTCGCATAGGATCGGGCGGCGCCTTCGGAACGAACAGGAAGCTTTAGCACTGGCGGGGCCCTGGGGTGACGTTAAACTCGTCCGAAGCAGCAGGAAACCCGAAGCGCGGCTTCAGTACTGTAGGAATACTGAGAGATCTCATCTTCAGTTAATCTGCAACGAGAGTGGAGGGGCAGGGAGAGATCCCCCCCCCTTTGTAATGGAATTTTTCTGAACCGGGGCGCATACTGAAGAATTTGGATGAAGGCGACAACACCCGTGATTCTTGGGATGAAAAGTTCCATTGGAGTCGATGCGCCTTGGTGCATGCTCAGAGTGGACCGCCTTGCGCTTCTGATTTGGGAGAAGTTCTATCAACTTTGCTTCCTAGGAACTGAGTTTGTTCTATTCCCAACCGCACTAGGGGGAAACGACAGGGTCTCCTTCTATGGAGAAGCGGAAGCAGCAGGTTGAATCCGAAAGCCAGGATATTGGGGTCAACACCTCCTCATCCTAAATTTAAAAAGTGTGCGTGTGAATGTGAAAATGAGAGGGAAAGAATCAACTTTTATTCAGCTCATTCAATTTTTAACAACCAGTCTCCCTTACAGCACGGGCTGGGTGCGCAGGTTTCTTAAGTTACTCTTGCAAAACTCTCCCACGAAGCATTAGCGAAGGGGTCACGTAGACGTTTCTCCTTCCAATCGCCCTGGGAGCTTCTTGGGAGAACTTTTCTAGGCAATGGGGAAAAAACATATTTTAATAAACGTGTCCTTTATTATACTCCTTGATTGGCTTGCGCCAAATTTTAAAGCTCATGGGTTGTGACCAGATGCACAAGGCATTTATACTAACAACAAGAATTATTTAAACCAGATTCGGATCTTTGGGATTAAACTTAAATGCACAACCGGGTGAGAGACGGCGATGTAAAACGATAAATACACACAATTATAGACCAGGATGGCCGTTCGGAACACTAAGGAGAAGAAGGGAAACAAGACTGTTTAATTCAACCGTTGGCCTGGTTTTAAGCCGATTTCGTCCCATTAAACTATCTGTTAAAATGTAACAGATAGTTCGACTGAACTCGGTTCCCGTTCTTTGGTGTGGCACAGGCGGGTAATCTTAAAAGCATATCATGCTAATGAAGCGATTCACAGCTGAGACAAGAGAGACTCCTTGAGTGTAAGTTGATTTTGCCTCCTGCCTGTTAATACCTGCTTTTCCCTCTTACTCTTTCGGGAGTCAGTCCTGTCAGTCCCAGAACCTTAAGGCCTTCGGGGAATGGGGCTAATTCGGAGTAGGCAGTGCGAAATGTAGTTTGAGGTGGGAGAAGCGTCTGGAATAAGCCACAAACACAGCATGATTCACCGCAAACGCAGTTTACTTTTCGCCTGTTTAGATTGCGATTCTACTAAGCAGCAACTCAGCCGAAATCCGGACCCAGTGCGCTTGGGATCCGGCGCAAGCGTACTTAAATTCTGTGGCCATTTCCGCACTACACTCTTATAGTGCGATTATTCCACCTTCAACATCCTACGGAATCCTGGGGTTTAAAGTTTCGGGAGGGGCCGGGCGGCCCCTCCCGAAACTGCGAACCCCAGGATTCCGTAGAACGTTGAAAGTGGAATACTCCTGGAAGCTCAACGGGGAACTAGGAGACCGAGATAAACTGTATTCAGTTTGAATGAAAGTTGCCTAACGTTCACATCGGGAACGTCCCCGAGTCTCCTGGGAAGTTAGCTCGCCATGGTTCTTTTACTAGAAACTCAGTTCCACCGACTTCGGTGGGGCTTACTCGGACGCCATTTCCGCACTAGACTGTTACAGCGCTATTATTCCACTTTCAACATCCTATGGGATCCTGGGGTTTCCAGTTCCATAGGATGTTGAAAGTGGAATAATAGCGCTATAGCAGTCTAGTGCGGAAATGGCCGGAGATAGACCTGCCTATGATGAGACCTCTAGAATGGCTTTTCTGCGCGTTTCTCCGGGAGAAAGTCCCACGCTGAGCCCGGCGCGACTTCCTTCCGTGTCGGTGGGATGGCAGCCGTCTGCTTTCCTGAACTTTCCTGGCACGAAAAGCGCCTTGACCAAGTCAGAAGCAGGGCTGCCATCGCAGACGCCCTTGCCCAAAAGTCCCCTGGAGAGCAGTAGTGGACCCGATCCAGGTCGCCGCTGCTTCTCGCCTTGCGATACTCAGTGGAAGGCAGCCTGCTGAGTATCAAAAGCCAGAAGAGCAGCCGGGGGCTGCAGGAAGGCCGGAACGCCCCCCTCCCAGCTCTTCAGACTTGGCTCGATCCGGCTTGCCGCGCTCCCCTCCCCGCAAAACAACCACTGAACTCTTTGCCCCTTCCCGACTCGCACAAGTGGCGCTTTGTTGCCCTCCAGCTCGGCGCGGGGCGAACCCGTCCCTCCCGATCCACCCGAGGATTTGAATTAAAGGCCCATTGGGGCCACTTGAGGCTACAAAGAGAGACACATAAATAAACGCCACGTCGGCCTCTTGGAAAAAGTTTATCTCGGGCCTTTTCTGACTCACAACAGGGGAAGCCACAGTGGGGCGGGGGGGGCAGAGGGTCTCTCGTTTATTATCCAGCTGAAGGCAGAAGCAGGCTTCGCTTTTCTCCGGGGAGGGAGACCCCCTCCTCTTCCTCCTCTGCGCCCCCCACTTTCCTCTGTTTGGTCAACAGCCACCTCCTTTGTTCGCCGGAGCTCTCCCCCAGTTTTAAACTTCACTTGTCCCCCTCTCTCTCCCCCTTCCCCACCCGTCCACGTTTGTTTGTTAATGACGCGATTACCATCTGGCTCGGCCTACTTTTCCAAAAGATATAAATCTTGCCCTCTCCTCCTCCATCATTTCCCCGCTACCCCCACCCCCCAAAAAGATTTAATTCCCCCTGCCCCCCGTTGCCCGTTGTCATTGGGCCAGAAACAGGGATGGAGGGGGACAGAAAAATCTCAAGGCGAGGAATGCTTCTGCAAGATGAGAAGACTCGACCGAGGACTGCCGACTTCTCCCTCTCTCTCTCACACACACACACACAGGACGCCAGCCCCTAAGGGTTTGTCAATTTCAACATCTTCGCAATTAGGAGCGGACTTTTTGCTGTTGTCAGTTTCAGCCCCGGCTTTTGCAGGAGGCCGATGCAAGGGGAGGGCGAGAGGAAACCCGAGAAGGGCGTCTTCTCCCGGTTGTATCCATTTTCCAGATCTTGGAAAAGGGAAGCGAAGGTGCTGCCTCTCTACCAACCGCGGGGAAGCAGACTCCCAAGACGTTACTTCTCAAATTATCCCAGGACGATTCCAAAAATATCTCTCCCCCCTGTCATCTTCCTCCATCCCTTTTCCAAATTAGAACACGAGGGGGTGTTTTTCTTCCAGGTGGTATTTTGCAAAGTTTATGCGCACAAGAAACTCATTCTCGCACCTCGGGTCTAAGGCAAATGCAAAGGCGTTTTAAATAACAGGAGCCATTGAAGTGTGGGAAAGGATGTTCGCTGGTGGCAAGGGTCCCTCCTAGCCCCATTTTTCTCTGCCTTCAGGCAAAGCGGAATAAAGGGCGAGAAGAAAAATTCCTCTGCCTCCTTCGGCTGGAAGAGCCTTCTCAGTGGCTGCCCCGAGAAGGAACGCCCTCCCATGGGAGGCCCCATGGGGTTTCTCTCTTTCCACCGACAGGCATTATTTACCCAGGTTTTCACAGTTCACTGTCCATTGTGGAAGTTCTTTTTAAATTGGGATGTGCTGTATTTTTATCATCATCGTCATCATCATCCACTTTATCTTTTTTTACCTGCCCTTTTAGCTGCTTTAAAGGAGCGTTTTAAATGTGGATGTTTGTTTAATTGTCTTCCAGCTTTTGCGCCATCCGTTCTTTTGTGTGCATCTGGTTTGAACTTACATTACTAGCCGCCTTGGGAGAAAAGCGGGATGGGAACAAACAACCAAATACCCCCTTACCAGGGAGTAAGTCCCATTGAGTTCCGTGGGGCTTGCAGCTGAGTAGGCATGAGCAGGGCTAATCTCCCAGCAGCCCAGGGTGGCGTCCAATCATTTGGATTGAAAATCCAGTTTCAACTCCTCCCCTGCTTTCCCGGATCCTCAACAGATTACTTTGGAAAGAAGTTCCACCGGGAACCTCGGCACTCCTTTGCAAATCCATCATGCTTAAGATGGGGGGGGGGGAGGAGGAAGGGGGAAGTAATTAATTTAAATACCGATACTTCGGTTTAACTGGCTTGAAAAGCAAAACTCGTGGAAGGCTTCGTGGAGTTTGACCTCCATCCTCATCCCGTCGTTGCCCCGCCCTGTGTCAGAATTCGGCTCCTGATTCCTCGGAAATTTGCAGGAAATACACAGCCCCGCCCTGTGTCAGAATTCGGCACCTGATTCCTCGGAAATTTGCAGGAAGTACACCCCCCCCCCCCGCTTCACAGATAAGTTAGTTGTCATATGTGCCAGATATTGTTATTTCCGTGCTGAGTGGTGATGGACGGGTAAGAGAAGATCTCCCCTCCTCCCGTTATTTCCCAAAAGACCAACCGGAGAAAAGAGCGGCGGGGGAGGGAGGGAGGAAAGGGAAGCCCTTTTTAAAATGCAAAAAATAAAGTCAAGGACTTCACGCGGGAGGGGACGTGCGCGCGCGCAGAAGCATACACGCACGAGCGCGCGCGCAGTCTAATATAAATAACTAAGAAAACCGACTTTAGCCTGCGCTTTTAATTGTGCGACCCGACCGAGGGAAAGGGCCCCCTAAACAGTGATTAATATCGCACTGGAGTCAGCCCAAGATGCCTCTTCGCCTTGGGTCGAACTTTGGTTTTCTTGATCATATTAAGAATTTCAGAGGAATTTACACAAAATTCTTTACTGAAGTGAGTGCAAAGGTGGGTCGTTTCTCGATTGCCGAGAAAGAGAGAGAAGGTGTGAGGGATTTCAAATCAGTAAAAGGAGGCACATATATTTTAGGCACAGCATCTAAAGGAGAAGACAAACCGCACACAAAAATATGTTTTTTTCCCCGTTTCCAATCAATGCTTTGGACAGTTAGAAGCAGAGTTCCCCAACTGCGTGCTGGCGCGTTGTTTGTCTGTAGCGACCGGAGAAGTCGGTTCTTGGCTCACTCTGAGGAGGAATGTGGTGTAACTCTAAAGTCTGCTATTCTCAGGGTATAAGAAGCTGGTTAATGCTACACCGGTGTTGCCTAGCCAAGTCTCTTCGTGGCGATACAAAACAGATTGCCAGATCAATGCTGAGCCGTCGTCTCAGCTTTGGAGTTACAGAACATTTTCCTCTCTGTCCTCTGGAAGAAAGAAAGAACGGCTTCTGTCGTCTGTACATATTCTTGGAAGAGGGAACAGTGAAACGAAATCTATGGGGCTTTCCTTAACTTTATTTCTAGAAGGGAAGGATGTCCTGCGAAGGCGAATATTGACAAGAAAAGGCACTCTGCACATTCCTAGACTAACTCTTTTCCTAGATGGGCGACTGTCCACAAATGAGCCTTCTTATTACTTTTTAATTCCTACAATTATGGGGTTTTGCAAAATAGGAGAAGACAAGTTCCTGCCCCAAGGAGCTTACTGTCTGAACTTTGATTTAGGAGAACTAACCGAGAAAAAAAAGGGGGGGAAGGGGATGAAAACGGCGGCGGGAGGGGGCGGCTGGGTGTGAAGCAGGGAAAAAAAAACTGATTTCAACCGGTTTGGGCTGCTTCAAATTTAGCGCCCAAACCAACTCCATGAAGGCCCTGGCCGGTTTCCGTCGGGGGACATCACGAGTCGGGAGATTCATTTTGCTTGCCATTTTTATTCTTTTCTTATTGCATTTTAAAAGCAAAGCCAAACAAAACCGCTCCGGCTTTATCAAAGCTCCTGGAAACGATTCCGAACCCATTGCGGAGGTCTCCAACTTTCGGGCGGGCGCACTTTTAATCACCGATCATTAAAATAGTTATGTTAAATATACTCAATTACATGCATGACTTCTTCCACCCCACCCCCGACGGGCCTTTCAATTCTCCCAGCTGCTCCCGTATTCCTTGACTATAGACACCAGAGGAGGCGGGGGCAGGGGAGTGGGGTGGGATGGGGGGGGGAGAGAGAGACACCCTCGACGATCGGGAACCCATACATTTCTCGGGATTTCATCAGCCTAATTAAGGCTTTCCGTGTGGTCCGGGGGCTTGAATGGGCCTTTGACTATTTACTTTGAGGCGAGAGTGGCGGAATGCAACCAAGGAGAGGAGGAGGGGGGAGATGTTAGGATTAGGGCTTTCTCTCTCTCTCTCTCTCTCTCTTTCCGAGGTTGACCCGTCGAGGTAGCGGTCCCTAGGTGTGTCGATTGCCACGAAAACAAAGAAGATGCCGGTGATAAGCCAAAGCGGAAATACATCCCAACACCCAAGCCTTGGAAGCCAGGCGGGGGTCGGTGAGGAAGGGTCGGAGGAGGGCGGGGACCCCCTCCCCACCCACCGCGCGGTGCCTAGCAAGCCAATCAGGCCGTGGGAAAACGCGCCAGACCGCGATCCCATTGGCATCTGGGGCGAGCAGGCGATCCACATCTGTAGCCAAGAGTCTCACCTCCCCCCCCCATGCACACACTGGAGTGGGTGTGGGGGACTGAGCTACTCCGGATTTATTCCGACGGGAAGCGTGGGTGTGTGAATGAAAGGCTAAACCCTCAGCTACCCGTTTGTGCCGGTCTGCTTCCACGGGGAAAGGCGATCCACATTTTTTTTTGGCGGGGTGTGTGTGTGTGTCCGACTAAAGAGGAAAACCGCGATTAGCCCCCATTACTCAGGTGTAGCCGAGCATTTCTAAGAGACGGGGGGGGGGTGGCATTAGGGGAGGTCGGCCTGGCTCCGGCCATCTCGATTTTCTTTTCTTTTTCCGAGCGATCCAGTTGAGGAATGCTCGCCTTCAGGCCGATCGCTTCAATAGCAACTGGCGTGGCAAGAAGAGAAAGAGGGGGAAATGGTCGTAGATGGATACAGATCTCCTTATAAATAGCTTTCCTCTCCAGCTACTCGCTTTTTTTTCCAGAGAAATCTGATTACTCGGACGGAGAAATAAATATCTATTTAACGATCTTTATCTGCATATCATATGTAAATATGAATAGAGATGCAGATATAGTGAGATAGTTCAGTAGATAATTATCTCTAGGTCCATGCAATAGAGATGGGTGTGCCAATTCAAATTTCCTTTAAGAGAGTGACTTCGAGGGCTCTCATTCATAGGGCCGCCATAAATCGAAGTCGACTTGGCGGCAATCAACAACGTCAACCACTTATCCAAATTTCCGTAACCTCTCTAGCGTCTCTGTCGGAAAGCGCGGTTAATGCACAAGCCCATGCCATTGATTTCAAAGCAGTTTACTTGTAAAGAGTTGCCACCGAAGAAACTAGGTGCTCCATATCCGAATACTCAACAGTCTGAGAAGAGGTCGTTAATAAACATATAAATACTTTAAAGACAGGGGGCCCTGTCCGATCTGGGAAGCTAAGCAGGGTCAGCCCTGGTTGCGACTTGGATGGGAGACCGCCAACGAATACCAGGGGCTGTAGGCTATATTTCAGAAGAAGGAAGTGGCAAAACCACCTGAGGATTCCTTACCTAACAAAATCTCCTGAAATTCACGCCGAAAGGAGAAAGAGGAAGGTGCCTTGGGGCTTGAGGTGCTTTGTGGTTTCACAAAAAACTGGGGTGATAGACACAGAGACTGAACTACTCGCTCATTTTTCCAGACAGACCGAATTCTCCTGCGCATGCTGTAGCGGCGCGGGGGCACACAAGGCATCTGATAGCTCTCCTGCGCATTTTCAAGCTGGGGAAATAATTGAGGCGAGAACATCTGTCGGCGGAGGAGAAAATCTTCCATCCTGGATTGGGCCCGTCCTCTTTCGGAAATTTCCAGGATAAAAATTATGTGCCTCGTCAAATAGTTCTGACTTTATCAGAAGTGCCTCCCCGCCCCCGGTTCGTTCTTCTTAAACACCGATCAGAAAGGGAACCCCTGGGCTCAAGAGCCGGATTTAAACCAATGTTTAAATCCTACAAACCGCTTACTTGCAAGGAAACCCCATTAAGAACCAAAGGGAACCCTTGCCGGTGGGGTATTTCCTCCCTCTGATTTCAAATAGGGACAAACGGGGCCCAACTTAAATCGTTCTCTGCGTAAGGATCGAGAGAAGTAGATCCCCCCCACCTCATTTTCCTTCATTTACCTTTCCGTTTCTAGTAAGCAATTGCGTAGCCATTTCCGCAGTAGACTGTAATAGCGCTATTATTCCAGCTTCAACATCCTATGGCATCCTGGGGTCCTGCAAACCCCAGGATTACATAGGATGTCGAAAGTGAAATAACAGCTCTATAACAGTCTAGTGCGGAAACGGCCCATATCTATCTATCCAAGGTTGAATCTGGCCGCCTGCTTGCCTCCTGCTCCGTTTAACCCGCCTTCAGATTTCACGGATACCTGTTGCGGGGCCGGAAGGACGAAAGATCATCTCCCCAAACGGCTTACAAAGAAAGTTTACGCGGAAGAGACCTTCGCAAAAGTCAGGTACTTCCTTCCAAGTAAGGCTCTGAGTTTGGGATCAGGTAGCAAGACTTCCCGATCAGATAAAGGAGGAGAAGCGCGAGACTGGAAGGAAGGGCAGATTAGGAAAACACACAAAAGAACTTGTCGATGCCAGCTGGGAGGGATCCACTTTTTCGGCCAGGCTGCCCTCCCCCCAGTTCTCCTATCCCCAAAACGGACCCCATCGACAACGCAAGATGAAAACTCGAAATCCAAAGTTTAACAATAATGTAAGAAAGTGGAGATAGTTTGGCGACGGTTGTCCCGGGCGGCGTGTGGGTATGTGTTCCCTCTTTGTAAAAATTAGCTCCTTTCAAGTGCCTGGTGTAATCCGAATTGGAACACAGGACCAAAAAAACTATCCAAAGGGAAAAAAAGAAAAGGTCTGCGAACTGTATCCGCCAAAGTTGCTACGGGACGAAAAAGTGGAAAATAGATTGGCGAGGGGAAAAAATGTATTTTAACCTCCTCCTTGTCCGAATTAATTGTCCCCTAACCACACTCAGTCCGGTAAGAGAGTGCCTCCTATAAAAAGTCTCAGAAAATCTGCAAGTTTCAGATACAGGATTTGTTTTAAAAGAAGCTAGGGAACACTTGGGTGGAGCGCCTTTCACTTTGACCGAACCATTTGGATGGAATTCCCCTGATGGAATTTACCTCCAAGGAAGTGTGTCGAGGATTGAAGGGTCAACAGGCAATGAGGGGAAGGGGTCGTGGTCTGACGAAATCGTTCCCGCAAGTCACAGCCTCATCCTAAATCCCTGTATTGATACACTATGGGATTTCCACCTTCGTTTAGAAAGGCTGCCACCTGCGCGCCCTTCCTTGGTACTTCATTTGATTTATTTGCACGTAACTGTGCCTACTTCAGCAGCATCTGACAAAAAGTTTGGCTTACCAAGCTGTTTACTGGGGAGTCATGGCCTTGAAAGCCACCGGAATGTGTTCCCAAGGAAATGTGTCCAGGATCCGGGTGTCTTTCCCACTTGGCCTAGGAAGCCCCGAACCCAGAGACAGGGAAGGCTCCAGCATCCCACCCTTGACCCAGAGCAAAGAAGAAGCTTGGAAGAATATCCTCGGATCGTAGTTTAAGGATGGAGTCAGAAGCTATTTCCGCACTATATTGTTATAGCGCTGTTATTCCACTTGCAACATCCTATGGAATCCTGGGGTTTGCAGTTTAGGGAGGGGCATTTAGAATTCTCAGCCGGAGAATCTTTGGCCTCAGTAACGTACAAACCCCAGAATTCCACTGGATGTTGAAAGTGGAATAATAGCACTATGCCAGTGTAGGGCAGAAACGGTATTAATTTCTCTCCTAGAGAATCTGCAGCCCTAGAGCTCTCTAACAGAGAGGTCTAAATACCTCACCATAACTACATACCTCCAGGTTCCTCAGAATGATAGTTAAACTGGTATCAGGCTAGTATGAAATTCTTAGGCCTCCCTCTAAGAAATGCCCCTCCCTAAACTGCAAACTCCAGGATTCCATAGGATGTTGAAAGTGGAATAATAGCACTATAACAGTATGGTGCGGAAATGGCCTTTGCTTTCTCTTAAAACCTCGTGTTGGACTTGTCCAGGAGCACCAACGTGGTGTAGTGGTCTGAGTATTATACTCCGGGAGTCCAGGGTTCAAATCCTTCTGGGCTGCGGAAACGCACTAGGTGACCGTCGACAAATTACGTTCTTTCAACCTCAGAAGTTCCAAGAAAATCCCAGGTCAGGGCCTTCAGAAGTCAGAAACGACTTGAAGGCGCCCAGCAACGGAGGCCGGCCGGCCGTAGGCTGATCCTCGACCTAAGGGGAAGCAAAGCGAAGCAGAGCAGAGAGAAGGAGGCGCGGGAGGGCAGGCAGACGTGGGGATATCGAAATCCGGGGAGACTCGTCGTCGGTGCCCGGCATAGCAAGCGAGGCCAGTTCACACGACGATCGAGTAACGGCGAGAACAAGAGGCCCTTTTAATCGGGTGGTGATCTCTCTCCCCCTCCGAGGTGGAGATCAGAGCTCCGTCCCTCCCAGCCCTGCCTTTGTGTCCCCCCTGCTGGAACTGACAGCGCCTTCAGAAGGACGCAGCTTTGTGCCTGGATGGGATTTCACCTCTCTTGCACTACATATGTCCCCATTGTCATTTTACAGCTCCGGCGAAGCCTCTAAATTATAGACGGGTCTAAGCTCGCCCTCATTAAATCCCTCTTCTTTTTCTTCTGTATCTTTTTGGGCGAAGGGAGGGGGAAAGAGAAGGAGGAGGAAAGGAATCTCAAGGTTGGCGGAGTGTATTAGTCTAAGCCGGGGGAAGAGACTTGAATGCTGGTATCCAAAGGCGGATTGACAACGCGGTGGTGCTTAAGAGCACTCCGCAACAACACACAGACACAGACACAGAGGTGCGTCGTCGCCTGATTAGTTTGCCTCTCCGTTTGGTATCGCGGACGCACTCACACACTTCTGGACAGTGCTAATCTGATCAACGCGCAACAGTCTCTCTCTCTCTCCTGTCAGAATCAAAGGATGAGCTGCAACGCAGTTTTCTTCCTTCTTTCCCTCTAGGTCCCCATTGTTCCGGCAACAATCAAATGAAGATATGATCAGATGAAGCTGCACTTCCACGAAAGAGAAGTTGCCCCTTTCATCTGAGACGGTTGCCTAATTTGAAGTGGAAAAAAAAAGAGAGAGAGAGAGAGAGAAAGCGCCCTATCTTCCTTTGGCCAACCTTGCTTCTCCCCCGCTCAAGCTGGCTCAATGTGATGAAGTCCCTTTAAAAAACAAATTAATATGGGGCTACTTAATAGTGAGCTGAAACTTGACCCTTACAACTCCGTAGTCCCCCCGCCCACGCTACATAGGACCTTTCCGCACTACACTGTTACAGTGCTATTATCCCACTTCCAACGTCCTGTGGAATCCTGGGGTTTGCAGTTTAGAGAGGGGCCTTTAGAATTCTCGGCCAGAGAGCTCTTTGGCCTCAGTAAACTGCAAACCCCAAAATTTCACGGATGCTGAAAGTGGAATAATAGCACTAGAACAGTGTAATGCAGAAAGGCCCATAGATGAACAATAAGAGAAATCCAGTTTCCTCCTTCACCTGACCAGATCATCCAGAATACAAAGTCTAGACAGTGGAGGTAAGTCAGGGTCAATCCAGGCCAGGGGTCCATTCACACTGAGCAATTATAGCAGCCTGATTCTATTTTAATTTTATCCAGTTCAGTCCTATGGAATCCTGGGATCTGGAGTTTAGAACAGGGTTTAGACTTCTCAGCCAGACAGCTCTGGTGCCTCTCTAAACTACAATCCCCAGGATTTTAAAAGACGTTCTTACCTCTGTTATATTTGAATATGGTGCTATAATTGTGCAGTGTGAATGGGCCCCAGAACTGGCAATCTGATGTGGGGACCACCACCCCTGAAAAAAGACAACAAAGAAATGTCAGAACAGAATTTCCTGGATTCCCTTGGTTAGTCCTGATTAGATTAGGCCCACTGAATTAATCACGGAGTGGTGAGTCAGCACTTATGCAAATCCCATTGATTTAATGGGTCTAGTCTGGCCAGACCTATTGGTAGAATTGAGGGCCACTCTTTGTCTGTGGAGGTCACCTGTTGGGAGCCAGACAAGGAGGTGATCCTGGTTGTTTTTCTGTGCATGTAGATGTGGCACACCTGCCCACCCATCCAAGAGTCTGGCTTTGGTGAGTTTCCCCTCCAGCAGAAATGACCAGGGCAGATTCCCACAGAGTCAGCGTGCTCCAACTTGGCACATAGGGCTTCTCAGATAAATGGATGCAGTACACCACTAGGGCATAAAAATAAATTAGAGGAGAAGCACCTTTAAGACTGTTGGCCTTCTTAAGAAGCAACTTGGTATTGTAAGTACAAGCAGTCAAGAACAAGTATTTAGATGTATGTGCACCTGCCCTCAAGCTGCCTGTCCACTTTAATTTCATAGAGTTTTCTTAGGCAAAGAATACTCAGAGTGGTTTTGTCAGTTCCTTCCCCTGAAATATAGCTTACAGACCCTGGTATTGGTTGGGGAGGGGTCTCTCGTCCAAGTACCAACCAGGGCTGATGCTGCTCAGCTTCCAAAATCAGACAGGATCTGGTGCTCTCTTGGCCCTTTGTCTCCTCTCTTTCACAGGCAAGCAAAGGCCTTTTTACTCAGGCAGGTGCTCGGCTCTTGATTTACACTGGCAGAAGGGTATTTTGATGGTGTGTACTGTGCTTTTATTCATTTTTTACTATACTTTCATGTACTTTTAAACTGTTTTTATAGAATCACAGAATCGTAGAGTTGGAAAGGGACCACAAAGGCCACCTAGTCCAACCTCCTGCCATGCAGGAATATGCAACTAAAGTATACCTGAAAGATGTGTTTTTAAAAATGTATTACTCTTCATGGAAACGCTTAATTAATGGTTTTAAAACTTTTGTATCAAATCGATTTACTGTAGTAGCAAGGGCACTTTTCCAGGTAGACACCCAAAATCTCTACAAAGCTGATGGGGAACTACTGGTGTACTGGACTCTCTCTGCAGATGAGAAGGAGGCTGTAGTGAGTTGGGTTTGTGCTCTTGTTAGCATGATGGCCAAATGCTAACAGCTATCCCAGTGGCATGGAAGAGTTAACTTGTATTACTGACCTTGCTGAACACTTTTTGCGTTCACTTTGCGGTTTGAGACAGAAGGAAGTCTGAGAACCGACTGGAGGAGTGCATTTTCTTTCGTTGCTAACCTGCTTGCACACTTCTCATAGCTGTGGCAGGGATAGATAGGTCATGTTTGTGCACTTTCCTTCTCTATGTTTGCTTCTGTATATATGACCCCTGAGAGCCCATCTTCCATTGGCCTCACGGTAGGCGGGGGGAGCATTTACCCTAGCCCAGGAGCCTCCCATATATCTGGTGATGGGGCTTTGGTTTGATTGGTGGCCAAGAGATAAATCTGGGTAGAATTAGTTTGGGGACCCAGTTCTAACATTGGCTGTGAGGGGAAGCTGGACCCCATCAGAGAAAGGGATAGGATGCTTCTCTGTGGCCCACCATCTGCTGCCTCCTTTACCACCAATGAAGCTTATGCTATCACAGTAATGTGTGTCGATGTCCAGCACCAACAGCATCCTTGGAGAGGCCTGGAACCATGCTCAGTTTGGAATGCCACAGAGCCTGTGGCTGCAGGCTAGGAGAAGACCATCCAGCCTATGAGGTTTCCCAAGGACATTTCTGCGCACACCTTTGAGGTCCCTCCATAAACTGCAAACGCCAGGCTTCCAGAGGATATTGAAAGTGGAATCATCGCGCTCTAACAGGCTAGTGCGGAAATGGCCATTGTACAGCGATTCCCGACCAGGTTGCTACCCAGTCCGCTCCGGGAAGTCGCTTCCTTTCTCCCCCAGTCAGAATCTCAGCTGTCCCTGCCATGTTCAGTCTTCTCTTAACCTCGGGTTCACTTCACTATTCATAAATTTATCATCGAACACGAGTGCTTTTAAATATTCAGATAACAACACCGAGGTGCCCGCTGAACACTGCGCATTAACTATGAATTAGCCTAGATCCCTTTCCACATGCTAACCGGATCACGGTTTCAAAAGCAGCGGCAACCCTACACCCAGGGCTGAAACATTCCCGAGCTAAGCCTCATCCACCTACACACGCTGGGTGATTCAAAGCGAACTGGATTTAAAAACAAAAAACTCACTGCGGATTTGCAAATCATCCAATGGCCTGTAGCTTGAAACCGCTCCGCCCCTCCACATGATCCAAGCTTTGCTTCCCTCCAAGGACTCGAGCGTTCAATTCTGTGGAGGTCGTCTGTGTGAACCTGTGTCTTTAAGTTACTTGTTTGACTTGTGGCGACCCCATGAGTTTCATGGGGTTTTCCTAGGCAAGGAATACTCAGACTGGTTTTGCCAGTTCCTTCCTCTGAAATAGAGCCTACAGACCTCGGTATTGGTTGGGGAGGTCTCCCATCCAAGTACTAACCAAGGCTGACCCTGCTTACCTTCCAAGATCAGACGAGATCTAGCGCCTTTAGGGTATTTATATCTTGGTAAGTGAAGGTTACTCCAGAATAAAAAGACTGGGAGTCAGTTATTTGCTCTCTTTTAGGATCTCGGCCCACATTCAACCGCTACTGAAGGCGTTTGGGCTTAATTCACTTGTGGGGAGGGCTGTGCTCCCCCTCTTCTGACCTGGGAGATGAAAACCCCTTTAAAATTTAAGTTTGATGAGAAAGTGCGCCTGCACCGAAGCGGGGCTTCCAACCAGCGATTTAGTTCGCAAGTTCTTTAGAGTTAGGTCTTTCTTGTCCCGTCGCTAGCAAGGACAAGGGGAGAAACTCAACAGGTGAAGCCGCCTGTTGTAGTTCCAGCTAAGGGCAGAGTATTGAAGCTCTGTCCATTTGGAGATTTTAGTGTTGCTGACTGCTGCACCGCGACAGGTGGGAAGAACCCACCTCTCTTCTCCTTAAGTATGGAGTCCTCCCCAAGAAACGTGCCAGCCCGGTGGTCTAAGAAAAGGAGCCGAGCATCTCCACCAGCTGAAAAGAGGCTCCGAGTACCGGCGCCCGGTGGATGCTGGCTTGAGCGAATCTAGGGTCCTAGGAAGGGATCCTTGCTGCCAGAGTAGAAACTGCAAAGGGGCTCCTGTGCCTTGCATGGTCGCATGGCAAGCAACAAGTGCAGAAATTCTCCCTTTTACACCACCATTTGTGGTACGGGAACCCTGTCCAAAATTCACTCTGGCTATCCTAGAATTCAAGTGTAGGCAGTGGTGTAGGCAGCCAGCCGGTCCCTCCCGAAACTGCAAACCCCAGGAT
Source organism: Cyclura pinguis (assembly GCA_030412105.1). Taxonomy (NCBI): domain Eukaryota; kingdom Metazoa; phylum Chordata; class Lepidosauria; order Squamata; family Iguanidae; genus Cyclura; species Cyclura pinguis. Next base: position 13,542,350 of record CM059601.1, on the reverse strand, counting down.
TCTATAGGATGTTGAAAGTGGAATAACAGCGCTATAACAGTCTAGTGCGGAAATGGCCTGTCAGCCTTAACCGCGTTTTACTTCATCCAACGTTGGCGTTACAACGCTGGTGTTCGCGCAAGCCCTCTTAGAAGAGACATCCGTTGCAACCAGCGACGCTTTCTTTCCAAGAAAATGCATTTATTACGGCTTTACGACGGAATGTCCTACAAGGATTCCTGCCTTTCACATCTTGATGGTTTTCCAAACGATGTCCCAAATGCAACGAACCTTTCCCAGCCATTAGAGGCGGGACGGGGTGCAGAAGTTTGAAAAGGCGGGGCCCCCAGAACTACTTATTGGCAGGGTGGTGGTTATTAATTGACTACTTGTAGGTATGCTTTTACCAAACGATGAAGAGATAAATTACATTAAATCATCGTCATCACTACCCAGCTAAGCTGGTAACAATATTGAGTACCCTGAAAGCGATAGCAAAATAAGGATCGTTTAGTAGAATTCCTGACTGAGTCTGGGTGATCCAATTTGGCATGATCTCTGCGGGTCGGGGCTCAGTCCTTCCTAGATCCCTCTGCTCCCGTTCTGGGATAGGGTTGCCAGGTGTCCCTTAATACAAGGGACGTCCTTTACTTGAGGGCAGAAATCTTGTCCCCTAAAGGGCTGGAAGGTGCCCGTTATTATAAGGACTGTCCCCTATGTAACGACTGGAAATATTTTTCTTTTATATCGACTAAAAGAGGCGCCTTTTTAAAGGCGCGCACCAGATCCTGTCTGATCTTAGAAGCTAAGCAGGGTCAGCCCTGGTTAGTACTGGGATGGGAGACCACTTATGAGCACCGGGAGCTGCAGACTATATTTCAGAGAAAGGAACTGGGAAAACCACCTCTGAGTACTCCATGCCTAAGGGCATTTCCGCCCTAGTGCTATTATTCCACTTTCAACATCCTATGAAATGCTGGGGTTTGCAATTTAGGGAGGGGCCTTTAGAATTCTCAGCCAGAGAGCTCTTGGGCCTCAGTAAACTACAAACCCCAGAATTCCACAGGATGTTGGAGGTGGAATAATAACACTATAACTGTGTAGTGTGGAAATGGCCTAAGAAAACTCTGTGAAGTCCATGCAGTCCTGCGCGCGCGCGCGCACACACACACACGAATGGGGACAATATGTTACTTCCATAGAGGGATGCACGGCTAAGTGAACTGAAACCAGTGTTTGCATTTGGTGTTGAAGGAGAGCGCGACGCTGTCACTAGCGCTTGGGTGCTTGTCGAGCCCGCGCCTCCTGCCTCTCGCTCGCCCGTTACTGCTGTCTTGGAAAGCCAGCAACACCGTGCAGGGCTCTCTGGGAAAACGGAGGGGCCGAGGGGAATAGTTTTTTTCTTCTTTTGTCCGAAAATCAGAGGCGGAATGTGTACGCGGGGGGGGGGGAGGAATGGCCCAGCGCTCCCCACCGTCCGTCCTCCCCTCCCGCCCCATCTCTTCCTCGGGCAGCCCCGACGCCCAGGACGAGGTGCCACATCACGTTACCGCCGGCCTGGGAAGCCCCCTTCGGATCCGTGACAGCTGATCGATTATGTGCCAGCGCGCTTCACGGACGCGGCTCCGACGGGCCCCGAGAGCCAGGCCGCCGCCCGGCTTCCTGTCGGCCTCCGGAGCTGATCGATCGGACTTTAATGCGGGGAGACGCGGCAGAGAGCCGGGCGCGGAGGGGCCCCGGCCTCGCCCGCCTTCCCAAGCGAGAGGTCAAAGCGGCGGCGGCGGCGGCGGCCCCCGGAAAAGGCTCAGCGCCTTTCCTTGGGCTCTGGCCGGCTTGCACGCGTTCGGGGACTGCTCCTATTCCCCCCGCCGGCCCACAGATCAGATCCAGTCCGAATTATATTCCGTAGAGAAGGCAAGAGGCAGTGCCGTCGATAATCCAGGAGGACTCCAGTGGGTGGTACTGTGGCTTGAAGACTGCTGGAGTGCTGGGCCATTTCCGCACCAGACAGTTATAGTGCTATTATTCCACTTTCAACATCCTATGGAATCCTGGGGTTTGCAGTTTAGGGAGGGGTCTCAAAGACCCCTCCCTAAACTGCAAACCCCAGGATTTTATAGGATGTTGAAAGTGGAATAATGGCACTATGACCGTCTAGTGTGGAAATGGCCCTGAAGTGTCTCTGAGGGGGTCTCTTTCTTTCTGAGAGCAAGTAGCTAGAATTGGTTGTTGGTTGGTTGTTCCCACTTTAACTGTCACCTTTCCATTCTATAGAATCCTGGGATTTGTAGTTGGGGTAGGTACTTAGGCCATTTCCACACTATACTGTTACACAATCATCCCTCCACATTCTCTAGGATTAGAGACGCAGGACCCCCATGAAAGTGGAAAAACTGTGAATAACTCTAGGCCAGGGGTGTCAAACTCAATTTCATCTTGGGCTGCATCAGCATTATGGTCGCCCACAAAGGGCCGGGTGTATCTGTAGGACTATATAAATGTAACCACGCTTTTATCATATTAAATAATTGCCTCTGCATTTGATTATTATTGGTTTTTAAATCGCCTTCCCCTTGCATGAACTTTTCTTTTCTTGGACATTTTGGGGCTATTTGATTGTAGTCTATGGTCCCTAGACCTCTGTAAATTGATGTAGAATTGGTCAGTATATCCAAAGTGTGCCACTTTCTGCCCCCAGACCTTCTCTGTGCCTCTTTATGCTCCTTCCTCCCCTGTGCCTCCTTCTGCTCCCCTGCCCCTCTCTGTACTTGGTGAGCCTGATCCCCACATTGCAGGCCCCCAGCTGCCGGTATTTTGAAGAGGGGCCCAGCAGCCAGCGCTTGTGATCTGCTTCTACTTCTGACTGCTCCTCTGTCCAACTCTTGCGAGCTGCCTGGAGCATTGCAATGGTAACCTGCAGCAACACTCTGACAGCGAGAGCTAGACAAAGAAGCAATCAGAAGTAGAAGTAGATTGAGAGTGCCGGGTGCTGCGCCCTCTTCAGAATACCAGTAGCCAGGGGACCACAATCCGGGGATTGGGCTCGCCAGGCCGGGGGAGTGCCGCAGCTGCAGGGAGAGGTGCAAGAGCCACATGAAATGGCCTGGCGGGCCAGATTCAGCCCATGGGCGTTGTGTGTGACCCATGTGCTCTAGGCCCTCCCAAACCATATTTAACACACAAAAAAGTATGATCACCATATTCAGCTCACCATGGATTGCTTTGAGGCATCAGGGTTTCTTCCCAAGGCAGAAGTGGGGGGCTACCTGCCACCTCCACTGCTGCCCCACACCATTTTTAAGAGGGACTTACAAGCTTCTTTTGCAGTTTCTCAGTCTCACAAGACTTGCAGTCCCTATTTAAAAAAATGGCATAGGGAGGTAGCAGAGGTGACAGCGGATAGTTCGTAAATAATCAAATCTGTAAAAGTGAAACCCACAAATGTGGAAGGCTGACTGTAGTGCTATTATTCCACTTTCAACGTTCTGTGGAATCCTGGGGTTTGCAGTTTAGGGAGGGGCATTTAGAATTCTCAGCCAGGGAGTTCTTTGACCTAAGTAAACTACAAACCCCAGAATTCCACAGGATGTTGAAAGTGGAATAATATCACTGTAACAGTATAGGGCAGAAATGACATTAGTCTCTCTCCTAGAGGATCTGCAGCCCTAGAGCTCTCTAACAGAGACTTCTAAGTACCTCACCAAACTACATATCTCAAGGTTTTTCAGAATGACAGTTAAAGTGATGTCAGGCTACTATGACGTTCTTAGGCCTCTCTCTCACTACAGAGCAGTGGGAGTATAGCTGGGGAGAGAGAGAGAGAGAAGAAGGCATTGCTGCTCCAGGTAAGAAATCTGCCCCCAAATTTCTGTCACTGTAATAATTGAAAACTGTAGTTGAGCATTCAGAAATAACGTGCAGGCACCCAAAGAAAAGGGGAAGGCGACTTGACCAAGGGAACGTGAACACAAGAGCAAATATAAGAGCTCTAGGTGTGAATGATTTTCAGTGTCTCACTCTCTGCCCTCGTTTTGATCCTTCTCCCCTGCAGAAAAGAATGGCACCACTGTTCAAATCCATGGCTTTGGGAATATGTTCTTTTGGGTCCCTGGCACACGTCAAGCAGCTATTTAGCTCCTAGATTAAAAGGGCTGCTGTACTGGGGTTTGCCATACAAGCCAAATACAGGATTCATTCCTCTTTCTTGACCTCAGTATGGCTAAGGGCCCTAGCTTCCTGTGTCTCTTCTCCATGTATACACACCAACCATTAGGACTGGCTTTTCTGATCACATTCTACTGCTTTTTAGGGACATTGAAGAGACAATGACCTGACTCCTACTGCTTGGTCTCAACCAGAGAAGACTATTGAATCAGTTGTTGAACAGTGAGTCAACATGTAGGTAAATCTCACCAGTTTCATGGGGCTATTCTAGTTGGGGCTAACCATAGGATCCAGGCCAGCTTTGGAAAAGATGACATACGGTTTATGGCCAAACAATTTATGGGCAAACGTATTGGAGGAAACAGTTCAAATGTGTGTGTGTGTATGTATGTACATGCTGTATACACAGTATATACACATACAGAGAGAGAGTGTGCCAGGACTGACCTTACCCGTGGACCAGACCTGTGTAACTATGATGGGTCGGGGAGCCAATTTTCTGCCTTTGTGACCCTTGGGCAGCCACACAGACTGCCAAACAAAATTAAACTAAACTAACATGGCTGGAAGTCTACCTCTGGTTTGAGAATTTTTATGGTAAACACTACCTGGGGACCCTGCAACCTAAAAGGGCTGTTGGGAAGTCTGGAAAACCTGAGTGGAGCAAAAACTGTTTTTTTGTGTGGGTGAAGCAGGTAGTCCCAATGCAGCACTTTGGCCATTGATGCAGTGGAAGAGTGGGCCACTGCAGCAGCTGATTGTGAATAGCATGAAAAGGCAGCATGTGGTTAAGCATTTGTTTTTCTATGATGACATTTTTACTGTCAGGGAAGGAAAGAGGTTCATCTTTGGGGCTCAAAATAACCTGTTTTTGCTTTGGGTTCTCTGCATCTTCACCATAGGGGACATTTCTTGCTCCACCTCAAAAATAACTTGTGCCAGCCCCGCAGAAGGCGAAGGATGCTGATAGTTCCATTTAAACAAGCAGTGAGGGAAGCGGATCAAAATCTGCCGATAGGCACCGCCTTGATCAGGAACAACCTAAATGACTTGGCCTATGATCTCAGAATTAATTGAGGATGGAGAGCCAGCAAGGAGAATTTAGGACTCAAGCAAAAGGCAAAAGGGACCTACACTACTGGGATTTCTAGATTTTGCAACAGAAGAGGGCTTTATGCCGTGGGGCAATTCCACTGGAAGAACAACAGAAGGGGAACAACATCATATGATAAGTCCTAGCCAAAGATTCTATTATCCTGCTGCAAGTACAATTTTGAGAGCCAGTGGAGTGGAGTGCTTTGAGCATTGGGTTATAGTCTTGGAGATCAGGCTTCGATTCCCTGCTTGGCCATGGAAACCCACTGAGTGGCTTTGTGTGCATCACATGCTCTCAGCCTCAGAAAATCCTGTGATAGGTTCACCTTAGGGTCGTCATAAGTTAGAAACAACTTGAAGGCACACAACAACAACAATGTGTGATTTATCTACTTCATGTGATAAAGCCCAGAGAAACATTATAGAATTGTAGAGTTGGAATAGTCCATAAAGGCCACTGAGTCCAACCCCCTGCCATGCAGGAATACATCATCAAAGCATTCCTCACAGATAGCCAACCAGTCTCTGTTTAAAAACCTCCGAAGAAGAAGCTTCTCCCACACTCCAAGGCAGCATATTCCACTGTTGAACTGCCCTTACTGTCAGGAAGTTCTTCTTAACGCTTAGATGGAATCTCTTTTCTTTAATTTTGAAGCCAATGCTCCATGTCATAGTCTCGTGAGCAGCAGAAACCAGGTTTGCTCCAGCCTCCATATGACATCTGTTCAAATATTTAAACATAGCTATCCTGTTGCCTCCTAACCTTCTCTTCTCCAGGCTAAACATATCCAGCTCTGTAAGCCAGACATCATAGGACATGGTTTCCAGGTCTTCTATCATTCCAGCTGCCTGGTCCAGCTTGTCAATATCCGTCTTGAACTGTGGTGCTCAAAGCTGGACACAGTATTTCAGGTGGGATCTGACCAAAGCAGAACAGAGTGGTACTTTCACTTCCCTTGAGCTAAACACTATACTTCTCTTGATGCATCCCAGAATCACATTGGCTTTTTTAGCTGCATTACTTTGAAGCAAGCTGTAGGAATTTCAGAGATACATTCTTCAGTTGTGTTTAGGCTCTAGATTGAAGGGTAAACCATATAGGTAGTCCTTAGATCCATTGAATTATGTGTCACAGAATCATAGGAGGGACTGTAAGAGCCACCTAGTCCAAGTCCCTGCCATTCAGGAATAAAGTACACTTAAAAGATGGTCATTCAACCTCTATTTAAAGACCTCCAAAAGAAGAGAGTTCAGCAATTTCTGAGACTGTCTTTTCCACTGTCAAACAATTCTTACAGTGAGTGAAAACTTACATAAATCCCATTGCTTTAATGGATTTACTGTAGCTGAGATTGCCAATAGGATTCAGGCTTAAGTTGCATTATCTTAATTGGTTCCAAACCAATGGGGTTTATTCCAATATAATCATGTGGTAGATGTGTATAGGGAGTTGAAGTACCACTTGTCTGCACCGCATCCGCAGTTCAGCTGTGGTGATCATGGAGGGAACCATCCATTCCTTTTTATATTTACTTCAAAGTAAATGCCCTGGGTAATGTACATGTGTCTGCTCTCCTTAAATTCAGTTTCACCTTATTTTGAAGCATGTTTCATTCATATTAATGAGAAATACTACAAATATTCTGAAATGGAGTGTAAATCTAGTGAAGGGAGTACAATGCTGCCTTTCTTTTTTCATCTGAATAAATACTGGCGAGGAACCTGGTGATATGATCTCTGGTGTTGAAACTGTACATGTCTTTTGCTTACAATATATACTTGCATATGCATGCACACATTTTAATGCCTCATTCACCTTCTTATGTTTATTCACTCATGTGATTCCACTTAACTTCAATCAATCATGTTATTTATATCCTGTCTTTTCTCCGAATGTGGAGCTCAAGAAAGCTTACAAAATAAAGAGACATACAAGTAAAACCACATATAGCTGCAGACATACAGAAAGTTAAGATTAAAAATAATACCAAAGTGTCTCTAGAATTAAAAACCATGTAAAACATTAATTGAAAGTAATAGATTAAAAGCAGTGGTGTGCTGAAACTGAGGGCCTTTCCACACTGCTATTATTCCATTTTCAACATCCTACGGAATGTTGAGCTCCATGTTTGCAGTTTAGGGAGGGGCATTTAGAATTCTCATCCAGAGAGTCCTTTGACCTCAGTAAACTACAAATCCCAGAATTCCACAGGATGCGGAAAGTAGAATAATAGCACAGTGTAGTGTGGAATGGCCCTGAACAGCCATTATGAAAAACAATCAGTTTCCAAGCACCTGATGGAAGAGAAATTTCTTTTCTGGATAGAAAAAGAACAGCAAGGAGGGAGCCAAGCAGGCCTTCCTAGGAAGGGACTTTCAGAGTGTAGGAGCAGCCTGGGAGAAGGCCTTCTTCTGCATTCCCACCAAACTGGTAACTTAGCAATGTACTTGGAAGGGATATCCTTTGGCCTCCCAGTACTAAATGAAAAATTCCCAATGCAATATTTAAGGGACCTTTCACTTTTACTTATTTATTTACCTATTTTTTTTCTCATCTTTCTCTACTTTCAAGACTGAAGGCAGCTGACAACAAATTAAAACAAAATACAACAAAAACCTATTTGATACAATAATTTAAAACAATTAAACAAACACTTCTATTGAAGACACTAACTTAAAGAGCACATCTTTCTGGTGCACTTTAGTTATGTATTCCTGCATGGTGTGGGTTGGACTAAATGACTCTTGTGCTGTCTTTGGCTGTGTGGTTCTGTGATTCTCTGAAAGTTGTTTTAAAACCCCACGAAAACATAGTTAAAAAAAGGTAAAAACATAACATACCCCATTAAAATACCCTTCTGCCAGTGTAAATTAAGAGCCAAAGGCTTATCTAATAAAGAAAGATTTTTGCCTGCTTGTGGAAAGAGAACGGGGCTAACTAAACCTTCCATGGGAAGGAACTCTAGAGCTTGGGACCAGCCCCTGAGAAGGCCCTCTCCTGTGTCCTCAGCAAGCACACCAGTTATGATGGTGAGATGGAGAGAAATTGTGGCGCTATGAGTCTGCTTGAACCACCATCCTGTGGAATCCCGGGACTGGTAGTTTGGTGAGGCACTAGAGTATCAATGGGATTAACATAAATGTTGATTTACCATTTGGCAATTGATCCAATGGGCCTCCTTGAGTTGGGACTAGCATTTAGATTTATGAGGGAGGCAAAAGGAGGGTGTTGACCCCCAGATATGACTACTGCCCCCGAAAGGAATTTTTCCTTCAGTCCCCAAATTTCTAGCATTGCAGAGATTGAAACATTTATTTATTTTTTTTAATACCAAGAACCTTTCATTTTACTGTGTCTACACTCCCTTGGGAACTTTGTCTGTCCCATTTCCTGGGATGCCTAAACTGTATTTCTAAATCGTCAGCTAAAGTTTTACGTTACTGCAAGGCTAGAAATTTGAAGCCTAAAGGAAAATTTTGTGGAGGGTGAGAATTCTTATTGGGAGACAGTGTCTTCATTTCGCCTCTTCTAGTAACTACCCTGTGGGCCTATGTAGATGACATGCGAGTGTGTGTGCATTACATGGATGTGCGTATGTGCTTTCCACTCTCCCATCATATGGCAACCACATGAATTTCATAGGGTTTTCTTAGGCAAAGAATATTCAGGAGTAGTTTTCCCAGTTTCTTCCTCTCAACTATAGTCTACAACGTCTGGTATTCATTGGTAGTCTCCCATCCAAATCCTAACCAGGGCTGACTTTTATTCGGTTCCAAGATTAGAGGATCTGGTGTCTTTTGGGTATTTACATAGATAAATAGATAAATAAATACATAGATAAATAGCAATAAAGAGCCAGTGTATGTAATGGTCTGAGTCCTGGACAAGGACTCCAGGAGGCTGAGGTTTGAATCCTTACTTGGACATAGAAACCCAATGGGTGACACTGGACAAGTCACACTCTCTCAGCCTCAGAGGAAGGCAATGGCAAACTCCTTCCGAGCAATTCTTGTCAAGAAAAACCCTGATACAGCTTTGCCTTCTCTAAGTATAGAATGACTTGAAAACACAATGCAACCACCTGTGTGTGTGTGTGTGTGTGAACAATGTAAGCTTTGCCAACAAGCCAGGATGCAAGCGAGATTCATCAAATGAAAAACAACCATCCTCCGGTTGATTTTTTTTTCTCTCCGGCCTGGTATCAGCCCCTGCTCTCTGCTCACAAGGTACTTTCCGTCAGGGGTTCAGATTGCACCTCAGTCAGCGAGATCTTTGGAGGAAGGGGAAGGTTTGAGTTACTTCCCCCAATTAAAAAGTGAGTCATTTCCAAAAGGAAGCCCCCAGACCCTTCTTCTTTTCCGCTCAGTAAAACGAGAGCTCTAACATCGGAGGCTATTTTTGTTAAAAAATGATTTTAATTAAAGTTGATGAGAAGACCGGGATCTGTCGAGGAGGTGAGGCCATTAATCCGGTTGATGGAGCCGGGAATCTCTAGGCCCCCCCGCAAGAGGCTCAATGTAGGGACCGACCCCCCCCACCCCTTTTCCTGCCCCCCTCCCGTCCAGCCAAGGTTTCCTTACTTGCTGTTAGGGACAGAAAACAATTGAAGGATGTCGAACGGGGCTTTTATTGATTATTTGTCATCCTATATTTGTCATCTTCAATCACTTTTTCTCCCTCCTTCTCCGTCCCTCCCCCTGGAAGTTTTACTTACGGACACTGGCGTTTTCGGATGGAGGCAGCTCCGGGCAGGGGGGAGAAGGCGTGGGGAGGGCGAGGGGGAGGAAGGGCGGGAAGGAGACGTTAAGCCCAGAAAGCATTAATTGTCCCTCCCCACCGCCCTCCAGATGTGCGGCTGTCCCCACCAACTTTCGGCTGTGAAGCTCCAAAAGAGCCCGGCCCTAAAAACACAGACCCTGTTGCGGTTTGGAGCCGCTTCTTTCCGCCTGTTTTCCACATTAGAGTGTTATAGCGCTATTATTCCACTTTCAGCATCCTATGCAATCCGGGGGTAAACTGCAAACCCCAGGATTCTATAGGCTATTGAAAGTGGAATAATAGCGCTATAACACCCTAGTGCGGAAATGTTTGTCTGGCTTTAGTAGCCTCTCTCTTTCCATGGACTCAGTCCACTGCGGGCTGGTTTTTTTTTTTTTTAATGTAATTTCACATCTCCTTTGTTTGTGGGGCTTCTTCCTAGTTTTGAATTCCTGGACCTGAAACCACTTGCGCCTCCCCTAAGAGAGTAACCCTATAAGAGTTAGGTAGGTATTGACTGATTTGTTCAGCAATATTAACAGCAACGAAACAGCACTGCACACAAGTTTGCTGTGGATCTTGGGAGGATGGAATTAATCACACACACACACACACACACACGAGCATAAAAATGCATGTATGGAAATGATTAACAAACAGAACCTAATATTTCAACTAATGAGCAAAACATTTCAGCTTCTGTCATCCTCAGCTGCTTAAAACAGAAGTGACCTTATAGCCAAGTTGCAGTTAATACACTGTTTCTGTTATAACTATTAAGCTCTATTTTATCACACAACCACACATATGTGTGTGTGTGTATATACATACTGCACATACATACTGTGTGCGCGCATGTGATTAACTGCATCCTGCCGGGATTCACAGCAAACTTGTATGAAGTGCTGTTTGGTTGCTTTTTGTATTTCTGAACAGTAAATCAACAGCTATCTAACTCATAAAATATAGAGTGTGAGTAGCATCTCTTGAGAATACCTGGGAAGAAGAAATTTCTAGCACAATCTTTTGTAGACTTAATCAACTTCAATGGATGTGGGAGTGGAGTAAGTCCACAAAAGCTTACAATAGGCTGTTAATCTCAAAGATGATACTGGACCCCCCTCCCTTTCTTAGCAGCTGTTTTTCAGCAAATGAGTACCAGTAGCATTCAGGTGTTGGTCTGAATTATCATCTTGGAAGCTGCTGAATCAATCAATCAATCAATCAATCAATCAATCAATCAATCAGATTTTTAGAGTTCTGCTTGCATCAGGAAAATTCAGTTAAGATAAACATCATAGAAATAAATCAATAAATAGTTTCTGTCACATTTCCAAATGCAGAAAACCTTGGTGGCACTGAAAGGGAAAATTTGCACCATGAGAACTGAAAAGTTAGGAAGACTCGTCTGTCCTATGTCCCTCAATTCTTTTTCTTTCTTACACACAGACACAAACACTCCAGAAAGTTTAAAAATACCTTAAGGAAATTGCTTCCATATCAAAAACCAAAATTGTCCAGTAAATCACTTAATTAACAATGGTCCAGTTCTTATGGCTTATTCAGATTTGGTCTGCAGTTGAGTAAAATGTAGTCATGGAATGAAATATACATGGGTCAAAAGGGAGGGAAGGATGTCCTAACTTTTATGGTGTCATATCGGGAGTACAAATTATTCACACAAATAAGTTTGTGACATTGAGAAGCCACATCCATTACTTTGACCACCCAGTCAATAATTCTGCATAGTGCATTGTGTGTTTTCTCAGGAGAAAGTCCTAGGATTCAATTGGACAAATTTCAAAGTAACTACAAATATAATTTGTCTCTTTATATAACAGTACCTTTAGACAGACTTGTTATGATGTGCCTTCAGGTAATTTCTGATTTATGGTGACCCTAAGGCAACCTTATCATGGGATTTTCTGAGGCTGAGAGTGTGTAATGTGCCCAAGGTTATCTAGTGGGTTTCCAAAGCCAAATGGGGAACTGAACCCTAATGTCTGGGGTCATAGTTCAATGCTTAAACTACTTCTTGGCTACAATCCTAACCAAAGACGCCTGGAAATAAAGTCTATCGCATTCAGTTGAACTGACATCCAAATAAACATGCATGGGATTGGGTTGCATTTCAGATTGAATGTCCCTAGTCACAAAGCAGATACCATAAGTTGCTTAGATTTTAAGATGATATAATCTAGAATGGAACAAAATTACTTTAAATTGCAAATCCTTCATCTGAACTGGACTGTGCACTTTGTCACCTGAAGTCAGGTAAGATTCACTAAAAGTCACATAATTCTAATCTGTCACAGATTCTCCTGCTTTGTTAGGTGATATCCGCAGACTGAACTCAATTATTTGCCCTTTGCTATTGGGTCTGCCTCAGTTAAGGTATTTTTAAGCAACATTTTGTATATACAGCTGTAAAATGTGTTGAGATGAGAGCTTAGTGAGACCTGACCAATGTGTATTTGCTCAATAGTAAGTTCTGCCGCTCTCAATGGAAGTTACTTCCAACTGTATATATATAGATAACATAATATAAATGGATCTCTCAGGGTTGAAATTCTGGCATTCTGGTAAGAAATATATTTTTCACATTTGCACAGTATTAGATGTCTGCAACATGAATAATACAACAATCAATTAGGGCATGATCCTGAAAACAAAGTTAAGCACTTTTGTCCCACTGATCTCAAATGAAGAAAATTCAGCATGAGCTACAGTTTTCCATTTAAATCTGGAAAATATTATCAGGAACTCCCATAATATCACACAAAATCTAGAGTGAGGTTAATTTGCATATACATAAGTTTTGCAGAGCACCGAGAATACAAATATCATAATGTGACATGATTCAGTGGGAAACAAGTGCTCACACAAGCAATTCTGAGTGTAATTTTGGTAGTATTACAGGACCGGTAAAAATTCTATAGAAATCTCTGGGCAAAGCAAATCAATTAAAAATCCCATTGATTTCCATGGGACACAGAAGCATGTGGTTAACCCTCTCCCATGGGGACACAGAAGTCTTTAACTTTGTTTGAATCATGCTGTTTGTGATTTATTGTTGTGTAAATGTGGGAAGGTTTGCATCCAAATCCTGGGATTCAGACACCATTTCTGCAGTAGGCTGTTATCGCACTATTATTCTACTTTCATTTCGTTGCATTTCATACAACAAAATTTGGGGTACTAAAATTCTGTCACATACACTACTTTTTCTTAGAGATTACTTACTGTTGAGAGTCACCTATAAACCTGGAACTCAGAGGCCATTTCCGCACTAGACTGTTATCGCACTATTATTCCACTTTCAACATCCTATGGAATCCTGAGGTTTGCAATTTATATTTGTATGTTTGCTGAGGAGAACGTCCACTAAGTTCCATGAGGCTCACTTATAAATAAGTGGGCACAAAATTGCAGCTTTAGTTTGTGTTTATGAAGAATCTGACTGCAAAACACACGTTGCACTGCCCCATGAATAAAAATTCCTGTGCTGAAACATGCAAGGTCTTTAATTGAAGTAAGAAACTGGCATTAAAGATTGGATGCATAAAACAAGGCAAGAAAAAAAAGAGAGACAAGCCATTTCTGCCATGCCTATAGATTTTCTCTCGAAATCTGCTGGTTTGGAGCTCAGAATAAAAAAAACAAAAAATTCAGTTCTTCCTGTAGACATCATTTGCTTGAGGACTGTATAGCATAGCATAGGTGTTGCATTTTGTACAACAAAGTTTGGGGTACCAAAATTCTGTCACATACACTACCTTTTCTTAGGCCCTTTTCGCATGGCGTTTTTTAAGCGTATTAGGCACACTGCCTCCCCCCTTCACGAGCCGCCGTACCGCATGACGTTCTGGCGAACCAGGTGCTATCACGGCCGCAGATAGTGCTGATAGCGCGTTTTCTTATTTTTGCCTGAAAGGCAAAAATAACCTCCCTCTCACGCATCGGTCGTGCAACCAGAGGGCCTGCGGAGCTGTCGTCCGGTGTGCTTCCGGGAAGGACCCGGGAGTGGGCAGGGTGTGGGCAGTCCCTGCTGCCTGTCCCTCACGCAGCAACTCCCAGGGGACGCTCCGCCCAGCAGCAGGCTGGCCACTGCCCCCGTCACAGCAGGGAACACTGCACGACACGTCACCACGAGAGGCCACCCCGGGGCTGCGTCACCACTCACACTTGAGACGACAGCAGCCCCCGGGGTCCGGCCGACTGTGCTTTTTTCTTTAAAACACGGCGCTATCGTTAGCACGTTAGCATGTTAGCACGTTACCAATGTAGTACGAAACAGCCTGTTGGCAGGATTTATCGTGCTAACGTTAGCACGATAGCTGGCAAAAAAAAAAGAAAAAAGAAAGAAACACCACCGCCCAATCAGCGGCGGTGGGGCGGGGAGAGGGCGGGACCTAGGCGTGGCCCAGGATGCCAACATGCGGAGAAGCCACCGGGCGGGGACTGGTGCTCTCTCGCCAATGCCCTGCTGTATGCGGACTGCAAGGGGGTCTCTACCGAGCCTCTTGCGATATTAGCAATATCGTGAGGGCTCTGGTTCGTTGCGCTACCAAGGTAAGGTGCGGAAAGGGCCTTAGAGATTACTTCTTGTTGAGAGTCACTTATAAACTTGGAACTCAGAGGCCATTTCCGCACTAGACTGTTACCGCACTATTATTCCTAAGGCCTCTCCCTAAGCTGCAAACCCAGGATTCTGTAGGATGTTGAAAGTGGAATAATAGCACGATAACAGTCTACTGCAGAAATGGCCACAGTGTTTCTCCCTAAATTCCTTACTAACACATCCATTGTTATAGGCAAGCACAGTTTCCTTTATCAGATGTGTTAAGACATACGTACTTGCAAAAACAAAAAACAAACAAAAAGTGCTGTGATGGTGACTCAGTTGAGTGCTTCATAATATCTTAAGAGCCACTAAACTGAATCCCAGACCTACCTACCCTAAAGGGAACCAGATCCTATCTGATCTTAGAAGTAAGCAGGGTCAGCCCTGGTTACTACTTGGATGAGGGTCCAACAATGAATACCAGACACTGTAGGCTATGTGTCAGAGGAAGGAATTGGCAAAACCACCTCTTAGTATTCATTGCCCCCCCCCCTCTCACACACACACACACTCAAATGAACTGAATCCCCCCACCTGTTAAAGAATAACATTCTTTTTTTGGACGTGGGTACATGTTACAAGGTTTCTTAAATTTGACGTTATATAGAATCTTGGGATGTTTCAACGTGGACCTGCTTCCACTTTCTGTCTTGCAATAGTCAAAGCACTTACCCTGGAGATGCCCAACTGAATTTAATGAGAACACCCCAGAAGAGCTTGTTTCAGCCTCATGATGTCCAAATGAATGGAGACCACCTGCTGCCATCCTCTGCACACAGCCAAAGCCCCTCTTTTTGTCTCTCCTTCTCCATGGATGTTTTCCATTTCCCTCTTGATGTTCTGCCGTTGACAAAGATGACACTAGTTTGTTCTGTGGACACGAAAGACAAGCTACCATAATGGTTTGGAGAGCTGGCAGGGGGCCTATCTTGTGCAGCACATCGTTTGATGTCCTCTGTTTTGTGGCACTGTAAACGAAGAGAGCAGGAGAACACCAAGAGGCCTGGAAGACGGGCTTTCATTTCAGCTAAGAGGGCTCTCCAGACTGATTAACAAAGCATGGGTGGGGCTGCAGGTAGCAGTGAGGAATCAAAAGCAGGCCTCCTTGCCCCCAGTGTGCTGATAAAATAGTTATAGGGAATATGCTGAGTTTAAAGAAAAAAACAACGTCATGATTATAACTCTATTGCAGGCAGAAGGTGCTATGCCTTAAAATCACAGAAGTTACTAAAAATTCTATAGAGAACTAGTGTAGTGTAATGGTTTCAGTGTTCAGCTAGGACTCCAAGGCCATTTCCTCACACCATCCTATGGAATCCTGGGCTTTGCAGTTTAGAGGGGGGCCTTTGAGGTGGAATAATAGCACTGTAACAGCCTGGTGAGGAAATAGCCCAAGAGACCTCACACAGCCATGAAAATCCACTAGGTGACCTTGGGAAAGTCACACTTTCCCAGCCTCTGAGGAAGGCAAAACAAACCCCTTCTGAACAAATCTTGCCAAGAAGACCCTGTGATAAGTTCTCCTTAGGGTCCACATGTCAGAAATGACTTGAAGGCACATAGCAACACAATTATCCACAAATGTCAGATTCTTTGCCATTAGGGTTTGCTCGCAGATCTATGCTAGTCCCCACTAGAATAATAGATGTAATCCAGATTACAGTGGGCTAACTCATAACATGATGGTGCGTGGCTTTTCCCTGCAGAGCTTGTGAAGTTGAAGCTGCAGTAAGGTCCAAGACAGGCGGATCTAGTCACATTTCTGAAAAGTAAGTAGGGGGTGCACAGTAATTACAGCAGTGCTGAGACCTTAACACTGACGTCATCAATTTGTGTCTGGCCACAGAGAAGGTGGTCAGATGCTTCTCTGATCCTGCCTGCTTGCTGTGAAGCATGGAATGGCCAGGTGAAACGGGGGTTTGCAGGTTGGGGAGGGGCCTTTAGAATTCTCAGCCAGAGAGCTCTTGGGCCTCAGTAAACTACAAGCCCCAGAATTCCACAGGATGTTGAAAGTGGAATAATAGCGCTATAACAGTCTACTGTGGAAATAGCCTGAGACTGTCATAGTTTGGACATGTCATGAGAAGGTATGACTCGTTAGGAAAGACAGTAATGCTTGGTAAGGTAGAAGGCAGTAGGAAAAGAGGAAGGTTGCATTGCGGAGAGATAGACCCATATCCCTGAGTTTGCAAGACCTGAGCAGGACTGTTGAGACAGGGTAACTTGGAGGTCTTTGAGGCATAGGGTGCCATAAGTGGGAGTTGATTTTCTGGCAGCTAACAACAACTGCAACAAATGTTAATATGTACCTCAAGCAAGCCACTCTCTCTCATCTTCAATGTAGGAATAGTAATAACGCTATTTTACATTGCAGTTCTGTGGTAAGGCTTATTCAGATAACAGGTGTGCAATGGACTGAGCACTGTGGCAAAGCCCCACGGTAAGGCAAATATTAACAGCTTTCAGCTTTTCTGTGGAAGGGAGGATACAACTCAGTCAGTCAAAGTAATACATTTTGAATTTTACACTATAATATTTTTTTAGATCTGCAAAGGGTTCCTGACTTAACTATTGGGCAAACATGTAGCCATGGAGATGGGGGGGGGGACAACATAATGAATTCTGCTTCCCCAATGAAGTTTCTTTCATCCCCCAAATTTCTAGAGATGCAGAGAGTGATAGTTTGACAATTGTTAACACCTAGAACTTTTCTGTTTGCTTTGTTTACACTCCCTTGCTAACTTTGCTTTCACCTTTTCTTTGGACACCTAAACTAGATTTCTAAATGCTCAACTGGAGTTTTAAGTTCTCGTAGTGCTAGAAATTTGGAGACTGAAGAAAAGTTTCACAGGGGAGGATGAATTGTTATTTGGGAGGCAACGCCCTCCTTTTGCACCTTCCTCCATAGCTACACCCCTATTCCGCAGATAAAATAACCCTCGGCATTCCTTGGTTCACTGCCTCTGTTTTGCAAGTGATCCCAGAACTGGGTGCTGTGGTGGAATCTAAGCATGTTTATTATTGTTTGATTGGCTCTTGAAATTTGGGGGTTTCAGAATTTGAGATCTTTCTTTTTTGTGCGGTTTGTGCAGCTGAATCTGTTGAGTACAAGTAAAGAATAGATGTTGGGCAAGGAAAGAAATTCTACCCTGGTTGAAATCCTCTGGTGAAATAGGAGGAGCACTGGATTTTATTCAAGTCTCTACATCCTGGTTGCTGGCTCTGAATTTAAAGCAAGTCACTTGAAGCTTATTGAAGGAAACATGTGCTCAAGAGGTCATGAGACAAGGGCCACCAGAGGAGCCATAAGGAACAGAAGGTGCTTTGGTGATTCTGGACAGATATATCAGGTGTAGAGAAGCTGAAATTGACACCTATGTGATACTTTGCCTTCAGAAGTATCACATAGGTTCAGTAAAAGCTGGTCCACTCAAGTTCAAAAGTGTTCCCAATCGATACCAAAGTCAGCTAATGGGAAGGCAGTTGCCATCTGTGGTTAGATCCTAGAAGAGCATGCCATACTGACTGGTTATCAGAAACCTGGCTGGAAGAATAAGCAAGTGTTGATTTCTCCCAGATATGTTCACCAGGTTTCTGAGTGCAGTTCTAGGCTTGGTGTGGTATGGTTTGGATGTGCGGTAGATGTAGTCCCTAAGAACAGTATCTTCAGAGACCTTGCCCATCAGTCAATCAGTTTTGAATGCTCGTATGTGTCATTCAAGGCAGAATAGGACTGGGATTCTGTTAGTATATGAAAATCAGAGGACAATTAATGGATTGGGTGTGAATGACACTGAATTGGATCTGTTCTTTCAGTTTCTTTTAAACTAAATTTTATTCAAGGCTTTCAGAATACATTCAAACACAGCAAAATATAAACTGGAAAAACAGACAAATGTTAAAAATGTAAAAAAGGAAATACTAAGGAATATGTACTAAGAGTGAATAAAACTAAATAGTAAAAAGGAAGGGCCTTTCTGCATTACACTGTTATAGTGCTATTATTCCACTTTCAACATCCTGTGGAATTCTGGGATTTGTAGTTTACTGAGGCCAAAGAGCTCTCTGGCTGAGAATTCTATATGCCCCTCCCTAAACTGCAAACTCTAGGATTCCACAAGATGTTGAAAGTGAAATAATAGCACCATAACAGTATAGTGCAGAAAGGCCCAAAGAAATATACACTGCTTTTCAGCTTTCCTAATGCAGATTATATATAATTCTATAAAATAATTTATGCTTATAAATACCATTCAAACGCTTCAAATGCTACTTTTCCAAATGCAGTAATTATCAAAACCTGCAGTCAACATACTGTATACTTTTTCCTGTAAAAAAGCATATTAAAAGGTTCCCAGACTTTTGAAAGAGTCACCACTGATTTTTCCCTCATCAGTATTGTCAATTTATCCATTTAACTAGGTCCATCAGTTTTATCAGCCAGCCCGCCTTTGTTGGAATGCCTGTATTTTTCCACTGCTGTGGATATCTACCATTCTGATTTCTGGCCTGATTTTAGGATAAATGTGGCCTTGATTTTCCTGCTGGAGTGAAACTTTGATAATTTTTCAGGACCTTCAGGTGACTTTTAGTAATATCCATGATGTTATCCGTTTGGACTGTCCGTTTGGAATAGGATTTAATAGGACCGTATTATGGCTGCCCTAGTCCTTGGTAGGAAGACAGATTCAAATGGTTGTACAGAGACATCTGCTCTACTACACACAGTCATTAGTCTTTGGATTGCCTTGTGGCTCTATTTTGTCCTCCTTGGTCCTAAACATCTCCTTGAAACTGCTGGGAGAAGTCCTTCAGAGGTCTGAGCTAAAGCTGTGGTTAGTATCCTGATGACACACAGTCCTACCTCTCTTTTCTGCCTGTTAATCCCAGGGAGATTCAGGAACCTGAAGGGGTGTCTGAAGATGATTTTACAACTGATAAAGACCTTTGGGGCCTAACTGATTTTATCTGATTTATGCATGTTACAATTTACCAGTATTTTAAATTATTTAACTGGTTTTTAATTCTTTTAAGTAGTAAATTCTTTAATATGCTTTTAGTCTTTTAAAATTATTGGTGTTTTTAAAAATTGTGCTCAACAAATTTTATTATATGCCATCCTGAGATCATCAGATGTTTGGCTGGGTATACATTTTCAAAGAACAATTTTAAAAAGAAATCAGCTGCCATTGCCTCTTTCCTAGCCTACTTCCCAACACAAGAATCATAATGTTTGAAATTCATGTCTGGAATGATATCTTCTGTTTACAGGATGGCCTTGGACAAGATTCCCATTGGTGTCCACTCATCAACCCATGTGGCCATCAATGTGGCACGTTCAAGAGATGGTCCCATGGTCTGGTTCTACTGCTGAAATACAAATTGTATTATAATACATGGTACGTACTGTTCCCATGCTGGAGATCTAGAGGGTAGGAAAGCTGCCTACACTAGTTAGTGTGACTGCTTGCTTTTGGAGCAATTCTGTAGATGTTAGCTGGAATTCACAATTGCAGTTCTGAATGTGTTAAGTTAGAGTTCATGGGTTTGTGATCCCTACTTATTCAATAGTGTAAGGAACATGTCAGATTGTAAAAATTTTCAACCCCGACTTACTGGGCAGCAGCTGCTGTAAGAGACAGGGGTCTGTTGTGTGGCTGATAAGTACACAACAGGCTGTTTCCACCCACCTTTTCCATGAGTAATCTCTAGTGCGAGGAGGAACTGGTGACAGGGATTCTGTTTCTGACTCTTGTACCAGACATTGGTGATGCAAGGAGGATAGAAACATCACTATGCTGTGTCCCAACTGATAGGAGAAGACACCCTGTAGCTTGCAGTAGCTCCTTCCCAATAAGTCAGAATTATGAGATGGAGGTGGGGCAGGAGATGCTACTTAGGTATGCAACTGAAATAATTATAGCTGATCTAGAATCTTGGCCATCTGTTTTTCTGTAGAAGCTGC
Organism: Cyclura pinguis; assembly: GCA_030412105.1. Lineage (NCBI taxonomy): Eukaryota > Metazoa > Chordata > Lepidosauria > Squamata > Iguanidae > Cyclura > Cyclura pinguis. The sequence continues at coordinate 13,521,764 of CM059601.1, read as the reverse complement.
AAGGTGCTGGAGAAGCATGAGAGTGCATGCAGGAATACAATGAACATGAGGGATGTAGGGAAGGCAAGACTTACCAGCAAAAACTGCCTTTGTTCAATTTGTCACCTGGAAAAAAAAGATATATATTTCTAGATTGTAAACATTCCCCAGCAGGGAAAGAGCTGGGCAGAGGAAAGACTGAGAGGAGGGATGGAGGCAAGTCTTTGCCAGCATCAGAACACTTACTGCAAGAGCAGGAAACGGCAAAATCGAAGGGATATGCTCTGTTAGCTACCCTGAAGAATTCTTTCTACAAAAGATTTCTTTCTGAAGGGACTACGAGAACAGTAGGTAGTGGTGGAATAGAGGGTTCCCATAACCATAAAACTGTGATATAAAGAAGACTTTTGTGGTCACCTCCTTCTCTCCAAAGTCAAGCAGCTTTGGAAACCCTGCCTGCACTCAGTCATAGGGTGACTGTGTGCCAAAGAGGGGAGGGTTAACATAGTTATGCAGAAGAGGTTGTTTTAAACAGATCATGCAAGGTAAATTTGCTCAAATTCCCTCTTCTACATAGCTTGGTATTAGTGGGGTAGGGGCAAGGGTGGAAGCATGGGGGCGTGGCTATGGCACATGGGGCGTGGCTATGGTGTGCAGGGGAGGAGCTATGGCATGTGGGGGTGGGACTACAGTGCACAGGGAGGCAGGCAAGGAGCTGCAGTGCCCCCCCAAATGTCATCTAGGGCGCACTGCCTCCTGCCCCCCCCCCCGAATCTACATGACTGGAAGGAACCCTGTCTTCTTGTGCATTTGGGCACCCTTCAGAGTCACTTGTGACTGTTCTCCTTGTCCCCTTCTGACCAATTCCTTTTTTATTTCCCCAGGTTTTTGTTATGGCTGCGCATGGGCCCCATGGTTTGGTATGGAGATAGATTCAGCAATCTGGATCTGAGCCTGATTTTACATCTGGACCCAGTTCATTCTACCAGGACCCTGAATCTGAACTGAGGTTTGTTGAATCCAGATTTCCAGTCTTCCACCACTGACTTGCATTCAGAAACCAAAGCTGGCTATAACTTTTTATTTTTTCACACATCCACAAAATAGCATGGTGGATTTGCCCCAATTTCAGACAGGTAACTCCATGGGTATTTGTGTAGGCTGTTATATTTACTGTTCTTCAAAAAACAAACAGAAAAACACAGATGGTTTTTAAAAGTTGTTGTTGACAGTTCGTTTCAGGTTGCTTTTCTCCTGGCTCTGTTCTTCTAGAACATCAGTCAGCTAAGTCTGCTAAATAGGTCCAAACTATTTGAAAGACCATACGAACCTGCTAGAGTCCTAAGATCTTTAGGGGAAGGCTTTCTCTCAGTCCTACAACTTGGTCCTGCCTGGTGAGGACATGGGAGGGAGCCTTCCCAGCAGCTGCTCCTGCTCTGTGGAACTCTTCTGTGGGAGGCTAGGGTGGCCCCCTTCCCTGCTTTCCTTTCACTGGCAGGCAAAAACTTTTCCTTTAAAGCAGGCTTTTAATGAGTAGGCAGGGGAGCTTTTTATTTATCAAGCTGTTTTTAAAAATTGTTGTAGGTTTTTACAGTCATTTTATATGTTTTCAGTATTTTTGATTGTTTTAAATTTTTTAAATGTTTTAACTTTTTTGGAAGCCACCTTGGGTCCCACTCCGGGAGAAAGGTGGCATATAAATATGATAGATTGATAGATTGATAGATTGGTAGATTGAGAGAGAGAGAGAGAGAGAGAGAGAGAGCAAGCTTAACTGTGGTAATAATAATAATAATAACAGTGTACATGAAGAAAAGTTGCTGTTTCACTTTGGCCATTTCCACACTAGACTGTTATAGCGCTATGATTCCACTTTCAACATCCAATGGAATCCTTGGGTTCGCAGTTTAGAGAGGGGCTGGCCGGCCCCTCCCTAACCTGCAAACCCCAGGATTCCATAGGATGTTGAAAGTGGAATCATAGCGCTATAACAGTCTAGTGTGGAAATGGCTTTTGTGGTAGCAGCAAACCAATTGGTGAGATTCAGTGATGCTGCATAAGGAAGTAGGAAGATGACAAAAGGATTCTTTTTTTATTATTACTAGTAGTCCAAGTGGTGAGAGCTCCATGACAATACCTGCCCTTTCACCTTTGCTGCAGGAATTTGGTGACTGGACTGGTATTGGAACTTTTCCTTTAATGGCCCCATACCCCCTTTTCTTCCACAGGTGCCTGTCAAGCCTCTGGTAGGGCAAAGGACTCACAGTTGTTGCTGCCATCATACTGCGAGTTTTGACTCTGCTTTCTAGGTGCTTTGACTGCTTCTTCTTCCCTTAGTAAGACTGCTAGTGCTGCCTTTTAAGGTGTTGGAGCAGGCTTCTAGTGATATAATATTATTTATCTTACCTTATTTTCTGCCTAGAGTGACAGCAGATCGCAATTTTTGATCTTCTCCTACTTCAAAATAATTCCAGACAATGTTATCCTTTCTCTGTGGTGACTCAGCCCATTTCCACACAAGGTTGATACATCATAGCAGCGTTGAATTCTTACCCTCCAGTCTGCACATTGTACTGTTTTAGCATCATAGTTTTCCTTGTGGTTCTGCACATTTTCAGCTCCTAGAACAGTTCACTGCGATGTGAAACCGCTGTATGTGAAAACTGGAAAAACTCCTTTGTAAATCTCCCAAACCAGTTCTGCTTCGGTTTTCACCTACGTGCAGAAGCATAGCATAGATTCACATCGCAGAAGTGGCCAGCTATAGGCATTCCCAGGCTGTCCCTTCCATCATTTCCATCGCTATCTCTCTCCACCCATCAAAAGACAGGCTGCCGTCATTATTGTCTTCCTGTGTTAAACGGACAGCGGGAAGAGAGTGGATCTGGTAATGGACTGTTAAAACGTGTTTTTTTCCACGTATCAATGAACATACATTCCTGCACACAAACGTAGCAACACAGAAATGTGTTAAAAATGTGTGTGTGTGTGTTTTAAAAAACAGCCCAATTAGCGATGGTGGAGCGTGGTGAGGGAGGGTAAGGGGAGTGGCCAGGGACTTGCTGGTGCAGATGTGGCAACTGTTGTTCTCCACAGCAGTACGATGTAAATGGGAGGCGGGTGCAGACAGCACAGTTTCTGAATTTCTGAATTCAGTTTCCGAATCTGAGTATAAAAACACTGCTCTTGATACGCAGTGAACTGCTTTGCCCATCGTGTGCAGAAATGGCCTCATACTGCCTTCCATCTGACAATTAAATAAGAGCAAATAGCCCCAATTGAAGTGGTGGTGAGGAATACATTTAACTACCATGTGCAAAGACTTGTTAACCAGATGAATTAACAAGAAATATGAACAGGAGATTAAAACTAGATTATTCAACAAGACAAAAGAAAATCGAAAGACTCAGATGAACAACCACTACAGAGATTTCACAGTAACACTGAATGAAGAAACACCAAGGGGGAGGGAACTATATAAATTCAGTGATCTCATATAGTCCCTCCCCATAAGCACTGTGATTGGATAATGCTATGAGATTCATGACACAAGTGGCACATTAGAGTTGTCAATAAGCACAGCCCAGTTCCCCTACTCTCCCTCTGCATTCCATCGCCCTGGTATCTTCTTACATGGTCATCTTGTGCCCCTCAACTGGGTTGGACCAATGCAGTAGGTTCTGGATTTGGTACAGATCAGTCTGAATCAGTCTCACGCACCTCACTCAGGATTTGGTTAAACCAATTGCATAGTCATACTTGCTACTGATTGTTAACATATAGAAATAACACCAGTCAGTATTGATATCCACAGGCATCTCCTCTCTGACTTTCGATAATCCCTTACCTGTTTATCTGAAGTTTGCCTTGACTTTATTGTCATTGTGTGCCTTCAAACTGGATCCTAAAGTGATGCTATTACAGGGTTTTCTTGCAAAAAATTTGTTCAGAGGGGGTTTGTCATTGCCTTCTTCTGAGGCTAAGAGACTGAGACTTACCCAAGGTCATCCAGTGTTTTTCCATGACTGAGCGAGGATTTGAAACATGGGCCATTTCCACACTAGACTGTTATAGCGCTATCATTCCACTTTCAACATCCTATGGAATCCTGGGGTTTGCAGTTCAGGGAGGGGCCAGCTGGTCGGCAAACCCCAGGATTCCATAGGAGGTTGAAAGTGGAATGATAGCGCTATAACAGTCTAGTGTGGAAATGGCCATGGTCTCCCCTACTCCATGTCCAATACTCAAACCACTAATCCATGCTTTCTCTCTGCCGTGATTTAGTGTCATTTAATTGAACTACATATATAGACTGATCAATCAAATAGATAAATAAGTCACTCAAGGACAACATTGAAGGGTGGGAGGAGAGGGAAAGTAGATGGGTTCCTATCCCTTGATTAATAGGAAGCTCTGCCTATTGGCAAGCAACATGGGGTCCTCCAGAAGTTTTGGGCTACACCACCTGTCGGTTCTCACCAGTACAGCAGATAGGGATTATGGAATATATCACCCAAAGTAACTCTAGAGCACTAGGATTCCGATCTATCTGCCTGGCCTCGGCAGGTTTCCTGGTGGGAAAAGAAGATTCATAAGAACTGTTTTTAAAGCTTAACAGGAAACTGAGGAAGAGATGGGAGCACAGAAGCTGAGGGTGGGGATGTGACTGGAAATGTGTACCCCTTTAAAAACAACAAAACAGATTCATTGTGAACCTTTGTAGGCCCAGGAATGAGAGATGGGTAGCATTTAACTGGAGCAGGGCTACGGCTGCAGTCTTGGGAAAAGTTACTTTTGGGGCTACAACCCCAGGAATCCCCCAGCTAGGATGACCAGTGGCTGTGTTTTCTGGGACACTCTGGTAGCGGTAGTCAAAACCCCAAACTTTCTAAGCTGTGTTTGTCTGTAGGAGTGATGCGATGCAATGAATATTCATGTTTTAATAGGGGTTTTTTTTTTACTGAGGACCCCCTGCAAATACAATTTTTTTTGCAATTTAAATATATAAATTTAGATTTAAATATTCAAATATGTATTTAAATTTCCAAATATTTATTTATTCATGAAAGGCTTCTGGACAGTAGGATTCAAATCCCCACTCAGATACTTGGTGGCTTTGGCCAAGTCATATTCTCTCAGCCTCCAGGAAGGCAAAGGCAAACTCCCTCTGAACAAATCTTGTCAAAAGCCCCCTGTGATAGCTTCATTTTAGGGTTGCCATAAGTCAGAAGTTACTTGAAAGCACCCAACAACAATGTGCCCCTAATGGGGGAGGTTCTTTCTGGCCATGATGTCTCTCCCCTTTGAAATATGACTTATGATGACCCTAAGCTGAACCTATCATGAAGGTTTTCTTGGGAAGATTTGTTGTCTTTGCCTTTCTCTCAGGCTGAGAGAACGTGACTTGCCTGAAGTAACCCAGTGGGTTTCCATGGCTGAGTGGGGATTCAAACTCTGCTCTGTAGAGTCATAGTTTGCAAAACAGGGAGCAGTTTCAGCACCCACAATTCCCCCCCCCTCTGTTTCCACATTTCTGTTGCTGCTGCTGGTGTCCAGCAGTAGGGCTTTGTGTACCCCCTGTAAGGGCTGTGTGGACCCCAGTGGTCCCCAGACCCCAGGTTAAGAACCAGTGTTTTAATATATTTAATAGATGTATAGAGGAGAGTATTTGGCCGAATGCTCTTTGTCTTCTCAATGCATTGCAGAGAAGTGAATTATCAGCATTTCCCCAAATCCCCTTTGTTGCACAGCTGCTAATGACACAGATGTAGTCTAGTCTCTTTCTTACTTCATCTCATCCTTGGTTTGACTTCTGTCTCCCATCATTCTCAGAATCTGCCCCACATGAAGTCTGTGACTCAAGAGATGCCAACATCCTTGGTGAAAGGCTGCCATTTCAGTCCTTTTTTCTTGTTTTTCAAACTAGAGAGGATCTTCATATCCGGTCATAGGACTCAGCAACTCTGCCAGCCTCAAGGCCTTTTCTGTCACACTGCCACCAGGCTGCCAGTCTGTGGGTGGGCAGGACAGTCAGCGTTTGATGGTCTAAACCGGGAATGAGCTGGCACAGTGGTTCCCATGTGACTCACCAATCCACAGTGTGATTTCCTCCGGAAGGGCACGCTCTTGGATGGACGGAGCTGCTCAGTAAGAATGTGACAGAGGATGTCAGAGAATGGCAAAAGAAAAGTGTTACTGTCCCATCTGATCACTCAGCGTACCCAGTGAGCTGAGCTCATACAGGCAACACTTGCTATAGCATGTGAGCTGTATAGCTGTGAGGAGCAGCAATGTGAGGAGCTGTTGTGGAAACTTATGTTATGGAAAGTTCACGTTTGGCCTCTGTGCTGCTTCTAAATTCTGCAGAAGTAGAGCATGCCTGTCAATGATCTGCTCCAGAGCCAGACGAATTCCTGATGTCTCTTTGAGGAGTTTCCTCATAGAATGGGACAGCCATTCTGCTAAGCTTGAGGTCTCTGCCTGAGATGAGGAAATAATTCAGACTCCCAGTGATGATTATCCCTAAATATCCATGGCTAACCTGTCAAGCCAATGTGGTGTAGCAGTCTGAGCACTGGGCTCGGGAGACCAGCGCTTGAATCCCCAGTCAGCCACAGAAACCCACCGAGTAACCTTGGACAAGTCACACTCTCTCAGCCTCAGAGGAAGGCAAAGGCCAATCTGCTCTGAACAAATCTTGCCAAGAAAACCCCATGATAGGTTTGCCTTACAGTCACCATAAGCTGGAAATGGCTTGACGGCACCCAGCAATAACAGCAGCAGCAAACTATAGAGCCCTGAAGTCTGGCTGAAGCCTGACAAATAGTAGTAGTAGTAGTAGTAGTAGTAGTAGTAGTAGTAGTAGTTATTATTATTAGTATTATTATTATGGAAAATAATTCCCACTAGTTATGCTGACTAGAAATTCTGGGAGTTGTAGTCTCAAAAAGTATATTTCCTATCCAGTTCTGTTAGAGAGCAATATAAGTCTTTACATGATCCATCTTGGCTTAATATTCTCCAGGCTGACTGGCAAAATTCATTGAAAAATGTGTGTGTGTGTGTGTGTGTGTGTGTGTGTGTGTGTTTTGGTGAGTGTGTGGCTGCAGAGAGAGTTGGGTATTGATGTGAAGTTGGAGCAGTTTGCAGAAAGTCCGCAAGTACTTGTATTTTCAAAGAGCCAATTCAGACTATAAAACTGACATCTTGAGAAGGAAAATTGAGTGAATCTGTTCATTGATAAGCATATGATAGGGTAGTTATAAGACAGCTTCTGCTTGTACCCCCCCCTTTTTTTAAAAAAAAAAAGCCCATATGTGCCATGTATCTCATGAGAAGTGAGCTCTATCTCACAAAAGCTTAGACCATAATAAATATGTTTTAAGTTTGAGCTTTTATCAAGTCTTTGTTCAGTTTGCTGCAACAGACTAAGTGCTCTCTTATACTATGCAATTATAGCAATCATAACACTATCTTATATCTTTTAAACATGTAGCTTTAAATCCTTTTAATATTGTCAAAAGTTTAATCCTATTTTAATGTTCACTTTTTTGTATCTTTCCAGCTGTATTGTGCTTTTAAATTGTTAGCTGCTTTGAGTCCCAATTTTGGGAGAAAGATGGGATTACTACTACTACTACTATTAATGATAGTAATATTAATAATCCACTTTAGTTGCTATGGTTCCATTATACGGAATCCTGGGATTTACAGTTGAAGGAGAGGAATTTAGAATTCTTAGCCAGAGAGAACTACAAATCTAAGAATTCCATAGGATGTTGCCATGGTGATTAATGGGGAATGATGTGTGAAAACACTCCTAACTTGGTTACTCTCATAGCAGTTATTGATATACTAAGTTACTGCTCAACACTGGTGTTATCATCATTATCACCAGCATTTACTAGTGCTAGTAATACTACTATTCCAACACCCATTTTACTCTGCCCTCTAGCCTGAAAAAGCTCACAGAGTGGCTTATAATTACAGCAGCAATTCCCTGCCCTCAGGTTTACAGTTTAACATACATTATATATAAGGGAAAAGAGCGAAAGGAGGAAAGGAGAGGAGAGGAGAGGCGAGGCGAGGAGAGGCGAGGAGAGGAGAGGAGGAAAGGTGTGTGAGTGTGTGTATCTATGGGCCTTCAAGTCACTTGCTGACTTTTGGTGACCCCATGAATTTCATTTCTTAGGCAAGGAATACTAAGCAGTAGTTTGCCATTGCCTTCCTCTAAAATATAGCTTGGGGCAACTGGTGTTCCTTAATAGTCCCTCATCCAAATACTACTACTTGAGCCTGCTTAGCTTCCAAGGTCAGATGGGAGTTGGTGGCTTTAGCTTATTTAGGCCTAATAGAATCCCATTTCTACAATTACAGTTCCAATAATGACTGACTGGAATGCAAGAAGCTTAGGTAGCCCAGTGCAGTGACTGCTACTGGGGGATAGTTGAAGGAGAACCAAAGACAGATGGTGTCTCAGTAGAGGTGGTAGAATTGCCTTGTTTCTCTACTCTCCTCCTCCTCTGCAGCTTGAAGGTACAACTGCCATGGGCTGGCAACGGAGGCTGTTTTTTCTGGCACAGAAAGTGTGTTTTGAACTGTGGACTGAGGCCCTTTCCACATGGCATTTTCCATGTGAAAGGGCACCTGGAGAGTCGTGCGGTTGTGAGGAGCAATCTGCACGATGCACTCACAATCGCACAACACTCCAGGGGCCAGCAGGCGCCGATCGTGCACCTTTTCATTTTTGGCTAGAAGCTGAAAATGGTGCGCGATGGCACATTGCTCCCGGGCCCCACACTCACTTACCTGGCGTGCGGAGCCTCCAGAGCCGAACCGGTTGCGCTTCCTGCCCCAGCGCAGCCTGGGAAACTCCCAGGCTGCGCTGCGGAAGGAGGAGGCAGGGCTCTCGTGCGAGCAGGCAGCTCGTATGGAGTTGAAGGACACCGGATGCAACAACCTCTCACCAGAGGCTGCTTGCGCAATCCCCACACCCCAGCGCCGGAAGAAGGGAAGGTGCAGAAACGGCCTGAATTATGAACATTCGGAACCCTGCAGCTATCCACTCAGCTTATGTTCTGAATGTGACCATTTGGATTGGTCTATAATAAATATGGAAAACAGACCTCCCCAAAGCCAGCTTAATGTAGTATTGACTGGTCTGGAGCAAGGAACAAGCAGACTCCTTTTTAAAATCACTTATTTCAGACATCAGTGCGTTATTGGTAAATTAATGCATCAACTTTCAGCCCATTTTTTTCATAATTTTGCACAGAGTTTTCCTGTCTTCCTCTAATGAAATACATCAAAAGGGATTACTCTGCTGTATATTCTTCATGCTTCCCCCGCCCTACCCTTTCTATTGCTGTTAGCCTCTTGAAACTTATTTTCTTGATTAAGTATAATTAGCAAATTGGCTGATTTTTATGTATGATATTTCATGCATATGGAATGGAGTATACTCCATTATTCCCATTGTTCACCCTCTCAACAAAACATTGTTGGATGTGTCATTTATTGTTACTGAAGGATGTTTTTTGTAGTGCTACATCAATTTACAACTAAAACACTGCGGGACAAATCTGTGGAGAAGGCTATGGATTTGCACAACCTATTCAGCTCTGCACGAACTGAAACAACGGCTGCATTAAGATTTTTGTAAGCCTTATTCAATTCCCTGCCGTGCCTCAACATACCACTAGAGAGGTTTTCATATGCCCTAAAATCCTGTTTTTGTAGGCCCTACAAATTTTGTAGGCTCTAGGCACTCTTTGCCTAATGGATAAGGTAGCCCAGACTGAAACCTGTTAAATTTTCATGCTTCCAAAAAGCTCTATGAATTGTAGTTCTGTGAAGAGAGTAATGGGTCCAATCCTAGACACTCCTACCTGGGCAAGAAATCCCACTGAATTTGGTGAGATTTAGTTCTGAGAAAGTGCACTTAGAGTCATTCTACATATTCCTTGTATGCTTCAGTTTGCTCCTTTTGCAGAGGTTGCTAGGGCTGTCTGAGGGAACACATGCGTCACACATACAATGAACCCACACATTTACTTTTTGGCTTTGCATATGCCGAAGGATTGGCAGACCCATTTCCTGAAAGCCAATGGGCCTCTCTCTTTCTCTCACTGTCGCACACATTCTGCCCTGTTAGCTTTACCAACCCTTTGGAGTTGACTCAATTTATATTGGGCACTCAATTGTAAAAACGAAGATCCAAGAAAATTCTGATGCTTCGGGTTTCTTTTGTGGTGACGATGGGGCCCATTTATCAACCAGTACTTAGGAACAGCTTTGGTGATGCGTAACAGAGGGGTATATGCAAAGCCTATTTTGATTCTGTCCAAAAGATTTCAAAATGGCTGTTGTGGTAGAAGAGGCAGTATCCCTTCTTCCTTACAAGTCATCTTGACTTCCAGTGGAAAACTCAAACGTTTCGCAGCAATTGCCTTCTTGCTGTTAGAGTTTTGAATGTCCAGGCGAAGCAGACAACACAAAGTGTGAATAACTCATTTTCCATTTTTACACATATGATAGGCATCCTTGCAAGGTAGGGTTTAAATATTTTTTTTCTTCCTTCTTAATTCTCTCCCCCCATCCTTTTTTTTTTTTTTTCCAGCAATAAGGATAAGCTTGGAGTGCCCAGTCGCCGTGGTAACTGCCAGAAAAATTCTCCAGAAGTTTGAAGAGGTCAGCTAACAGGGTCAATAACTCTGGCCTCTTTCCGAGCTGGGGCAGGCAGGCCCCATCCCGCTGGCCGTGTGCTCGTCAAGGCCTAACCCTGGGAGGGGGGGCATTCCAGCTCTGATATAAATTTTTTGAGTCAGTTCACGGCCCGGAATCTCCAGGTGGCCTCCAAAATCGATGGTGACCTCTTGACCCTGTCTAACGTCGGCATCGCATCCAACTTAAGGAAGGATTTAGGCAGGAATGACAGCTTTCCACTGAGTGTTATTGGGGACAGTACAAACAATTCGGGAAGCAAGGAGGTAGGTATGAGGAGACCAGGTCATTAAAAGCATATTAAAAAACAATTGCAGCGGGGTGGGGTGGGAGAAAGCAGAGAGAGGCGCTGGGTCCTCTGATAGTTCTTTGATAGTTAGCATTTCTTGTTTGTATTTTGTAAACCTTTACAGAGGGCAGTTTCCCTCTGCAGAGGGTTGGAGATTTCCATCTTTGGATCTTGATATTAATATTAAAAATATTCTGATGCTCAGCAGTAGAAAGTGAGCTTTTCATTTGTCCTAAGTCAAAGCTCTCTTTGCTTCCAAATGCAAGTATCAGGTAGGTAAATCACACAGAGGAATTCTAGTTTTCAGACTATCAGTGTTGTTTTCTTTCATAGTCTCGATATATTGTTAAAATTATTGAAAATGTATGGCTCTATATAATGTATGCTTGTCGGTATTAAAATGTATGTACTGCCTCTCTGCCTTAACTTGTCTTGTATTTGTAAAAGAAGATTCTTTATGCAAAGATGTAACTTCCAAACATGGGCTTTTACAGATTTTTTTTAAAAATTCTGAGTACGGTCCAGCCAATGTTAAGCACATTTAAATCCTGCTGCTTTTCCTGTGACTGATAAATTCATAACTTTGGTTGGACTGTGCCCAAATCAAACAGGTGCTTTTAAACATTAAGACAAGGAAATTACCTGGCATGCAAAAAATAGACTGGAATGAAGGTGTACTGGTTTCACAGGGCTGCTCCACTTCTGCTTTGCAAAGTGAATGGCTAAATACACATTTGATTCCATGGGATTGAGCAAGGTTTTAGAATGGGGAAAATTTTAATCTGCATAAGATAACTGGTTATTCATAGGCTGGTTTCATGTATGCTTTTTAATGCACGGAGGTTAAAAAAAATCAGGACAACTCTACATTCACTAGCAAGTGGATTTCATTGTTCAGTTTGATTTGTAGCAATAGGCTCAAGTTCTACAACCATTATTAATAGAATTTTCAGGCACAGAGAGGCTTTTACCATGAATAACAGAGGAGGAGATTCCAGACAGCAGTTTGGGACATCATTATGAGTGGGGGTAGGGGTACAGGGCATAGTCATCAGGAAGTTCTCCTTGTATAAGCTTCACTAAATGACTACAAGCTGGCAAGAGAATTATTGAATATCACAGCAGATATAATCATAATGATAATCAGATTCACTTAGTGTGTCAGACTGTTTACAACATTTAGACAAAGGAAGGCATAGCTTAGCGACAGACCACATGTCTTGAATGCAAAAAAACCAAACAACAACAACTCGCTATTCTTCCTTTGGCATCATCAGCAAACGCAATCATTCTCTACCATTGGTTTTTGGTTGCTTTTTGACTTTAGCTTCCAGAAAGCATCATGACCAATAAGCAGGGATTCTGGGAGATGAAGTCTAAAACATCTAAATGGGCAGCATTTGAAACCCCTGGGATAAAGTATCATTCCTAAACCAGATGCCTTCTAGGTATGTTGGATTACAATTTCCACCACCACCACCACCATCTAGCAGGGCCATGTTGGAGATCTTGGGAACTATAGTCCAGAACGTCTGGAAGGCATTTCATTATGGAAGGCTGAGCTAAAAAGTCTTGGATAGCATGGCTGGAAAATCTCTCTGCCTGAGACTGTAAAGAGTCATCTCCCATAAAGAGTAGTAGACTATACTGAGATAAGTGTGACTCTATTATCAGGCAGCCTCAACTTAGTTACTCTCAGATTACTCTGGCAGACAATTTTCAAACCGTTTTTTCAGGGCAGAGGGCACAGAACTCTGGATGTGAATATTTAACAGCGAGTCAGAGCAGTGTCAGATGTTAACGCCTGAATTCCTCCTCTCCTACTTTCACTCTTAAGTCTAAAGGAGAACATATCTCTGAAGCTTATACATTTTCCCTGTGCAATTTCCCCATTGGACAGCACAGAGGAACTTCAAAAAGCAGAAGTAGGAGACTCCAGTTTGTTCTAATACCATCCAGAGCCACTCTCAGGTCATGATGACACAGATCTGAACTGGTTTCTCAAGTCTCTTTTACTGATATGGCTCTCAGCCAAAGAACCCTGGAAAGGGAAGTGTAGCTTTGTGAAAATATGTGGGAGCTTTTACAGAGAATGCTCAACGTCAATGCAGTCCCTAGGATTTGGTGTGGTGTCAGGGAAGGACATACAATGGTGAGCTAGTTTCAAACTGGATTATATTTGAGGTATAGATGTTGGCTGGCATTCCATATCACGGTTATGGATATGTAAGCTAGAGTCGCGGATCTGTAACTGCTCCGTATTCAGTTATTCTATGTTATCCACAATCATGGCATCATTGCCACAACAGTAAATGCCCACTCCCAAATCCCATGTTAAACTACAGAGAGCCTCTCTGAGCAATGGAGGCCTGTTCTGCTTGCAATTTGGGCCCAGCAGGATGATGTTTCCAGCCCTCTCTGGCTAGCAAGCCAGGCTGCAACAATCAAAAGCACATTGCATTACAGAAATTTAAGTCTTTAATTTTCCCCCCCAACATTTTAATTCAACATCCTAGACAGATTATAAGAAGTCAGCATGGTGTAGTGGTTTGAGAGTTGGACTGCAACCCTAGAGACCAGGGTTCGATTTCCACTTAGCCATGGAAAACCACTGGGTGACTGTGGACACATCATACACTCTCAGTCCCCCCAGAAAACCCCATTATAAGGTTGTCTTATGGTTGCTGTAAGTCAGAAACAACTTGAAGGTGTACACAACAAGTCAGACATATGCCATTATGACACATGTTTTTGGTCACTGTGGAAGTCAGCATTTTGTTCCAACCATGTTAACAACCCAAATCTACCTTCTAGGCGGCACAGCCCCTCTCCATAGCCATGTTCATGTTGTTGGGGACCAGAGGGATCAGTGGAGATGGTTCCAGCTATTTTCTTGTAGTTGGATGTACTGCAAGGCCACTATCTGCAGAGAGTTCCTGAGGACTCCTAAAAGTTCCTGTGAATGCCTCTCCCAGTACCAGATGTGACCTGCTGAGCCCCTGATCTCCAAAAATATGGAAATGGCCATATGGGGGGGGGGGGCAGATGTCATTGCTCACAAGGTAGGTTTTTTGGGGAGGGTAGTATCAGGAGACATATTGCTATGATGGTGTAGCTGTGTGAAACATGTTATGTCCCTTAAGGCAGGAACACAGATTTTTCAAGGCCATGTTCCAGAATGATAAAGAAAATACAAAGAAGTTTTCCCACATATAAACTTTTGCTAGAATGTGAACTGCTGCCAGGGGAACATTTATATAACATTTTCAAGCATTTGAGGAACGTCAGCAACACAATTTCTGTGTGTGGCTGAGGGGAAACTAATGCAGAGGTAAAGGGAGCTCATGGCAGAGGCCAGGTGGGAAGCCAAGATTTCCAGACTTAATAATTATGCCACATGTATACCATGATATGTGATGGAAACATATAGCCTGGTTCTCTATGGCTCAGTATGAATGCAAAAGCTCCTTTGGACTTGGAGTACATTACACGTAACTGTATCTGGGACCTCACTGCCTATGAAATCAAACCAATCTCATGAGGTTGTCCAGAAAGATAACCTGGCTGACATCCTGTTAGTGATTTATGCATGGAGGAGTTCCTTTATCATTCTGACAAAAATTTTTTTTTGGTGGGGAGGGGATAATATCCATATTCAGTTGAAGAGTGCAGAAGTAGTGTTGAACATGTGCTGCAATTGCATATGCAGTACCATTGTGCATTGCATATGCAGATATGCATTGAGCACTGTAGTTCACATTTGTCTGCACATTCAATTGGGCAGCGCTGCAATTCACTAGTGCACATTTATCACCTAACTCTGTGAGTGTGAGTTATACTCCATCTCCTTGATGTAAGGTGTTGGCCAATATTGGGGAATAGCTCAATCGTGCTTGATGTCTCTCCGGCTGCAACAGCCTTTGATGCTCTAGAGGAGGAGAGAGAACCTTATCTCTCCTATCCAAGATTTTAGGTGAGTAAACCCTACAGTCTTCACTCTGAAGCATCTCATGTGGATGCCAAAGTAACTGTGCATGTATTCTTCATTTACTATATACAAAGTCAGCAGGGCTTATAAAAATCATAGAGATGGAAGAAACCAATAGGCCCTAATCTAGTGCCTCCTGCTGGAAAAGAAGACTACTAACGTCAGCCAGCAACAGATCAATCCACAAGACATAGGCCAGAGTGTCATGTACAGAAAGCCAAGGCAATACATAATATTACCAGAAGAGCCACAAATTGTTATTGGCACTGTAAATGCATTTCTTTACTTTTGTTGGATGGAGTCAGTTATAAAATTCTCACTTTTTTCCTTCTGAAAAAAGATAAGCATTTGGTCCCATAGGAGAAGCCAGGGTTGTCTGCTGGCAATTTTGCAGTTCAGCAGCACATACACGTTCCTGTTGCTTCACGTTTTAAAAGTAAATGGTTGTATTTTGTAAATGTGTAGATTTTCTAAAGCCACTACCATTTACAGTGGATGTCAATTTCGTGTTGCTCATCTGTCTCATACGAATGTGTGTGTGTGTGTGTGTTTTTACACAAGCATTTTGTGGGAGAAGAAAAAAAAAAGATGGATATATCTGTGAAAGGCTGTATAGGGAGCAAATGCTGCTCTGCCACAAAAGACAAGCAAGCATTTCTCTGGTGCTTGCAGTGTTTCAGGGGGCCCAGAAAAGGCTGAACAAGGTCTCTTTGGAAACAAAGCCCAACCACAGTGGGGAGGTTGTTAAAGTGACAGCATTAGACCCAGGCAGTGGGGGAGGGAAAAAAACAGCCAGACTGCATTTCTCTGGCCCTTTCCATCCCATCTTCTTTGATAAGGACACCTGCAGACCCCCTGTGCCCAATTCTGGTCTCAGTAAAGCCAAACTGGGCACGTTGTCTGCCTCTTGTATCATCCTGTCTCCCTGAAGCCTGCAGTCCGCTGGTCGCTAGGGTACCACATCCTTGAATACTGTGGGGCCACTTATACACAGATATGGCAAACACAATTATAAGAGTTTTAACAGTTTGCAGATTTACATGAATTTTCCCTCAAGCCTGAAACCAGCAAAAATACTTCATATTGCATATTGAATCCAGCACGTACACAGTCTCCTAAAGTACTGTGCACCCCACAAAGCACTAGGACAGGACTTATAGGCAGAAAGTTTGCTGCTCGGCTTTTGTTCTAGGCAACCTTCAAGCCCTGAATAAAAATGCAAAATAGATACAAACAAATAGTGCAAAATCCATTCTAAGGAATTTAGGCTTCCATTCCCTCCAAAATCCATATATCAAAATTACATTAACTAATTCAAGGTGAAAAGAGCCTAATTTTTATCCCTGGCAAACCCAGCTCCTCTACCCTCCTCCTCCCTCCTTGGCTTCAATTTGACATCCCCACAACATAGCGTAAAGGTCTGCAGTTGGAGATATGCTAGGCCAGCACTACACAACCTCCACGCAGAAGAGCAGCACTGTGTGTTGCATGTAAATGATGAGGTGCTGTTGCATAATGCACTATTGCAATGCAAAATGTGCCACCAGAATGGGAAATGGAGAACTGCTATGCACAATGTACAACTGCAGTGTGAAACACATAGGCCCTTTTCGCATGGCATCTGCCATGCAAAAGAGGGCCTGGAGCCTCATGCAACTGTGAGGAGCGATCGGCATGACACCCTCACAATCGCGCGAGGCTCCAGAGGCCAGCAGGCAACGATCGCTCACTTTTGCATTTTTGGCTTTCAGCCGAAAATGCTGCACAATTGCTCATTGCTCCCGGGCCCCGCGCACACTTATCTGGCGTGCTTAGCCTCGGGAGCCAGGCTAGTCGTGCTTCCTGTCTCAGTGCAGCCTGGGAAGATCCCAGGCTGCACTGTGAAAGGAAGAGGCAGGGCTCTCGTGCAAGCAGGCAGCTCGTGCGGAGCTGAAGAAGCAGGGAAGCGAGAGCCTCTCACAAGAGGCTGCTCACGCAATCACCGCACCCCAGCACTGAGAAAAGGTAGGATGCGGAAAGGGCCATAGACTCAATGTGCAGTGCAGAACTGCAATGCATGATGTATATGTGTAACTCTGCTTCTTCAGCTGTCAGCAGAATACATCTGCTGCACCATGACAAATAATTCATCCTTAATGTGTAACTTGACTTATACATCCTTGCATTAGTTAAAGGATCCAGCCTTTCTCTCCCAAAACTGAATGGATTAGTGCAGCCCCTTCCTTAGAGTTTCCCCACCCACTGGACCAAACCACTAATTCATAGCAGTTATACCACCGTAAAACAGTTTCCAGACTAGGATGGGATAATGAGCACCTGAGCCTGTCATTACTTCCATAACTGCGTTCTCACCAACGGCTGCTCTTCATCTTGGAGAGAAGTGACTAGTGGGGTGCCGCAAAGTTCAGTCCTGGGCCCAGTGCTATTCAACATCTTCATCTATGACTTGGATGAAGGAGTAGAGGGCATGCTGATCAAATTTGCAGATGACACCAAATTGGGAGGGGTTGCTAATACGTCAGAGGACAGGATCAAAATTCAAAATGACCTTGACAGATTGGAGAGCTGGGCCAAAGCTAACAAAATGAATTTCAACAGAGAGAAATGTAAGGTCCCACACTTAGGCAGAAAAAATGGAATGTACAAATAGAGGATGGGGGATACGTGGCTGGATAACAGTACATGTGAAAGGGATCTAAGAGTCTTGGTAGATCACAAGCTGAACATGAGTCAGCAGTGTGATGCGGCAGCCAAGGAAGCCAACACGATTCTTGGTTGCAGCAATAGGAGTATGATGTCTAGATCGAGGGAGGTAATGTTACCACTCTGGTATACAACAACAACAATTGAGAGAGAGGCCAGTTCTGCACTACACTGTTATAGTGTAGCTATCATTCCACTTTCAACCTCCTGTGGAATCCTGGGGTTTGCAGTTTAGGGAGGGGCGTTTAGAATTCTCAGCCAGAGAGCTCCGTAGCCTCAGTAAACTACAAACCCCAGGATTCCACAGGAGATTGAAAGTGGAATAATAGCACCGTAACAGTGTAGTCTGAAAATGGCCAGAGAGAATGACAGATAGACAGAAGAGAAGCAGGAAGGAGAAATAGAATAAGCATTCCTGCCCCTGCCACCCCACTTTTGGGCTTGGTAGGTAACCATCAATATTACCTTTTGATATTGGTCATGCAAATTCTGTTTCTCCACACCACTGCAAATGCATGGCTCAGTGCACATGACAAGTCATGGTACACTGAAGATCATAAAGTCTCACTTTTTCCCAACAACAAGATTTATAACTAATCTGAGACTTATTGTAGGTTTATTGTAGGAAATAAGCACAGACAATGCCATGAGCAGAAAACAGGAGAGAACACTCCACAAAGTGTTTGGGCAGAGCAGAAAATAGTCATAACTAATAAACAAAACTAAGCTGTGGGGGCAGGACATCAAAGTTGCCAGCCAAGTTAGAAAACAAATAGCAAAACACTCCACTAAGTACAGAATAAGCTGTATTCTTGAGAACCTCAGGAATCCATCCAGCTGAAGTTCTGTAAAGGAAGGCAAGCTGCCAAAAGCCAGATTGGTCACCATTAGTGATTCTCTCCTGCTATGACCAGCTGTAGGCGAGTGCTAGAAAAATTTCACCCAGATTTCAGTAGGCTCTGAGTACATTTGACTCAACACCCCTGGACCACACAACATGTAGACTTGGGGGGGGGGTGGAGGGAAGGAGGGTGGCAACAGGCTAAAATGTGCGCTGGATTGCTTTGCAATGCAGTTAGATATTCATACAGGGCCCTTTGAAACAAGAAGGTTTAAATACACAGAATTCAACTATACACTGAAGAGGACAATTAAAACTCCCCCCAAAACAAGTGGAAACAAAATGCAACCCAGCCAGTTCTTCCTTTGCTGGCCTGAACACTGAGTGTTCTCTCTGCATTCTTATGTGTGGTAGTTAAGGGAATCTAACTCTATTTGTTTGTTTGTTTGTTTATAGGAGAGTTTTTCTTTGTTCAGATTGTCTTTTGGAAGAAATGACCCATCCAAGAGAGTTTAGAAAATGAAGCAAAACCCAACAGATTTCATTGCATCAACTGTGTACAGGGTTGCCAGTATTCATTAGGGACAGGAGCACTGTCCCTTATGAAACCTGGCAACCCTACCTGTGAAACTAAGTACGGCACCCAATAAATGAGTAATTAGCCTAGCTGATCAACAAAGGTATGGCTATTTCTAGTTCTGCTTTTCCCAACTCTGGTCCCAGACTAGTGATAAGTCTACTGTGCTGGCTGCTGCTGCAGTTGTTGTTGTTGGCCATTTCTGCACTACACTCTTATAGCGCGATGGTTCCACTCTCAACATCCTATGGAATCCTGGGGTTTGCAGTTTAGGGAGGGCCCACCTGGCCCCTCCCTAAACTGCAAACCCCAGGATTCCATGGGATGTTGAGAGTGGAACCATTGCGCTATAAGAGTGTAGTGCGGAAATGGCTGTTGTGTGCCTTCAAGTAGTTTCCAACTTATGGTGACCTCAAGATGGACCTATCATTGAGTTTTCTGGGGTTGAGAGTGTGTGATGCATCTGAGGTCACCCAGAGGGTTTCCATGGCTAAGGATTCAAACCCTGGTCTCCAGAGTTGTAGTCCAATGCTTAGATCATTATATCACGCCGGCTCCCAATCAGTTTGGTGTCTTGGTTATGACCCAGCTAATTCTTGAATTTGCCACTGAATGGAGGTTTGTTGGTGTTCTGTCTGTTTATCCTCACAACAACCCTGTGAGGCTGACAGAATGAGCCAGTGAGTTTCATGGCAAAATGTGAACTTGAACCCAAGCCTTGCAACACTCTAAGTACTATACCACAGTGCCGCTGAAGTTTCCCCAGTGCTTGGCCAACCACATCATCCAGGGTACCACTTCATTTCAATGCACCCTAGGCCACATCTCACCTGTTTGTTCACTTTGCGTTGTGCTGCAAAAATACATTATCTTCAAAAATAATGGCTGAGCTCATGGAAAGAGAGATGCATCCTTGCAGGTGGAGGAATGGTGGGCTTTTGAAACAGTTGAAAATGCTACGGCCTGGATCCCCTTAAGCCTGGGCCTGATGGGCGAGGCCTTTAAAATATCCAAGGTCGACTCCATTAAGAGCTTTAAGAAGGAAGAGTGCAGGCTTAAAGGCAATCCTCCCTCTTTACAGGCAACCATGGTGGGCGTAATATGATCCTGGTGGTGCAAGGCATTAAGCAAACATAGGAAACTAGGCATAGTGTAGTCGCCTTGTCAGCAATCACCTTGTCACAGCAACTAGGGTGTGCCCTGCTGTCAAAGGGAGAGCCACTGCCAAGATATCCATTTTGGGAGACCCAGGGTGGATCTACAGGGAGACCTCACCTGTTCCAGCGAGTGCCCTGCTAGAGCCTTTTGAAGGCAAGAGCCAGAGCTTGTTATTTTTGGGGTGATTACAACTCCCAGAATTCACACTGACCAAACTGGTTGAAGGATTTTGGGACGTGTACTGTCAGTAGTCACCGAAATCCTACATTACTGACATAGATATAAATGTGTAACTACCTCTAATCTTTGACCTGACTCCCCAGTAGCCTCATCGAGTGATGGCAATCTGTTTTGCTAGTGATTGGGATGCAACAAGATGACACTGTCCCTTTTAAATCCCAATCACCAGCAGAACAGACCTGCATCACTCAATACAGCTGCTGACTGTTAAAGTATTTTTGGGTGTGTGTGCATCTGTAATCCATGACACTAATGCCACAAGAATGAATACAGAGCATGGCTGAATACAGACCAGTTATGGATCAGGTTTTAAGTCCATAAGTGGCAATGTAGGATGCCAGCCAGTAACTTTTCCAAGTTATTTTGAAATTCCCTTGCACACCACTGCCTTTACATGACCATGTTTACACGTCTCTTTACAAATGCAGAGAAGATGCATGGTTAAACAAGTGTGCCATATAAAGACTGGAATCCTTTTGGTGGCTTATCTTGATGGAAGTGGGGGTTACACCAACTTTAGTACTTTTTCAGTCATTGTGCAAGGTGATATCCAGTATCCTCTTGTGCCACTCCCCTGGCTACACAAGAGCAACCAGATGGCACCAGGACACGCCTCTGCAACCAATCAGTGGGGCTGAAACAGCACCCTGACACTGTCTGACTGCCATCACGAAGCCAGGGAAAAGAAGTAACTTTTGGTTTCTCAGACCTCCAGCAGGTCCAGGAAGACTTTTTATTCCTTTGCTTATGGAAATCTGTGTGTATTTCAGTCTGTATTTGTTTCCTAATCGTGCATGTAATCCTGGCGTTACAGATCCATTTTTACTAATACAAGTTGAGCATTCCTAATCTGGAAATCTAAAATCTGAAAACCTCCAAATCTCGAAACTTTTTGCCATCAGCCACCCACTTTCATCTTTGAGGTGGCAGTTGTGGCATTCCTGTAAAAACCCAAGTGTGGTGCTCGGCATGAATTCACACCTCCCGCCGTTTCACAGATCCTCATGTCTCTTACGAGCCTTGCATCTTGTTCATTTGCTACTTGTGTTGTGTAGGAGAAGCAAGGCTGGAGAGAGACTGAGGATCTGAGAGACTGAGAATATAAGAGATTTGATACCTGTATTAAAAAAAAAAAGCAGCTATGTTTACATATGTGAAGGGGTGTGGTATGAAGGATGGAACAAGTCTATTTTCTGCTGCTCCAGAGACTAGGACATGGAGCAATGGCTTCAAACTTCAAGAAAAGATATTCCATCTAAACATTAGGAAGAACTTCCTGATGGGAAGAGAAGTTCTACTGTGGAATACACCGCCTCGGAGTGTGGTGGAGTCTCCTTCTTTGGAGGTTTTTAAACAGAGGTTGGATGGTCATCTGTCTGGAATGCTTTGATGGTATATTCCTGCATGGAGGGGGGTTGGACTGGATGGCCCTTGTGATCTCTTCCAACTCTATGATTCTGTGAACAACAACAAAAACAGCACTGTGCTTGAGATCTCTAGGTAGCCCCACCAGCTGCCTGTTTTTGCTTTCGTGCCAGTGGCTGCAGCACTCCTGCTTGTTCATTTGTGGGCTCCCCAGAGATCTCCTGTACAGGACTGTATTTTAGGTACACGCAAATACAGGTATTCCAAAATCTGAAAAAATCCAAAATATGAAATACTTCTGGTCATGAGCATTTTGGATAAGGGATACTGAACCTGTACATACATTTTTATATTCTTCGTTATTGTGTTTTTAACTGTCAGCTAGAATCCTATATCATGGTCTACTTTATGTATATTTCACTATGTAGCAGAGGTGTCAAGGAACCCTTTTAGTGAACAGATCCATAATGGGACACTGAGGAGGGTGTGCCAATGTGCATCGATACAGCTTGATGCACATTTGCACTCCTTAGCCAGTGTCCTATGGCACATCAGTTGCTTTGCTGGCTCTGCTACATGGTACCATAACAGCACCTCTCTATTGGATACAGATTTTATGAAACTGCCCAGTTCTAACTCCATTTAGGAAGACAGAACTGTCATACAGTACTCTGGCCAATGTATGCATTTTTTGCACACCTTCCCTATTGACTGAATTGTTTTCTACATACTTTTCCCCAAATGTGCACATTTTTAGTTGCATCCATTTTTCAAAGCTGCTCATGGTTTTGTGTGCAACGTCCAGATTTCTAAGCCAAGATGAGCTTTTTCCCATGGCCAGTTTCAAGAGAAGCACTTTTGTGGGAAATGTGAACCCAATGCATTTCTTTTCCATTCCTACCCTTGAGCCCAGGTAACCTGATAAGGAGAGCCTGGTTCTTGGCTCCTGAAGTAAGGTGCCCAACTTAATCATTTATTTTTCTTCTGTTTATTTAATATATTTACACAAGAATGTGTACTTTCCACTCCTAAAGATTACCATACTTCTGAAACCAGTGCATTCTGCTTCCAGCTGAAATACAAAGGGGAAAATGGCTGTTTTACCCCTTCAATGCCTCTTACTATTTATTATAGCCAAGATCCTACATTGTATTTGCATAGTGTAAATTTACATTCATGTATTTCAAGGGTGGTTGTGTTATGCCACTTTCTTGGTGAATATCATCTTCGTTCATCCAACTGCACATTTGTGAATGTGCGTGCCATTTCTACAATCCTGACACATCAAGCAGTACTCTGAAGGCACTGACAAACACCTATGTGCTATCCAAAACTGTGCACCGGCATGTACAACAATTACACTTGTGGAATCCTGTTTATGCCAATGTGAGCTGAATACAGGGATCACACAATAGCTGAAAAAGTAGAACCCTGTGTGTAAGGCCACTAATGTGTGTATAAAACAGCAACAGGGTGACAATCTATGGATTTATTCTACTGTTCTTCCAAGAAATCCAAGAATATATATTGTTCTCGTCATCTCTGTTATCCTAGCTGAAAAAATACAACTGCATGTGTAAGGCCACATGGGTAAATAGAAAACATCAATAGGATGACAACCTATGTGTTTATTCTACTATTCTTCCAGGAAATTCAAAGAATTTTTCTCTACATCCCTGTTATCCTAGCATGGGATGTACATTAGGCCAGAAATCTTGAGGATCCCAAGGTTATACAGTGACTTTTTAACTTGAGAGGGAATCTGAATTCAGATCCCTGTATCAGTTTGAAAAACTAGCCACTACATGAGCTAGGGCTCTTTGTTATTACAAGACTAAAGAGACTATCATCAGGAGTGTGAGTTTGTGCGAGTGTGTGTATGTTGCACTTGGGAAGTCCAAAATTTAGAGCAAGAAAAGATGTAATCTATATGCACACCCGTTTTTTTTTATTTGAGTTAATCTGCTACAGTCACCTAAGCAAAACAGACCTAAGCAAAGCAGTTAGAACTGTCTCCCCAGCACTGAAAATGATCCAGAGCCTTGCCTTGCTTGTGAGATCTCACAGAGTAATGTCCATATCCCCTGAAGCTCATTTGCACAACCATATGGGCTAGGAACTTGCTTTCTTTTTTAATGAAAGCTGACATTGCTGGAACAGTTAAACTCTGCAGTCAATACACAGTTTCAAGCTGAAAAGGAAAGTGTATAAGCCTGTTTTTTGCTGCACCAGACATTAGGACAAGGGGCAATGAATTCAAACTTCAGGAAAAGCGATTCTTTTTAAACATTAGGAAGAACTTCCTGACAGTAAGAGCAGTTCGACGGTAGAATATACTGCCTTGTAGTGTGGTGGAGTCTCCTTTCTTGGAGATTTTTAAACAGAAGGTGGATGGCCATCTGTCAGGAATGTTTTGATGATGTATTCCTGCATGGCAGTGGGTTGGACTCCGTGGCTCTTGTGGTCTCTTCCAGCTCTATGATTCTATGGTAAGATGCAGTTTGAAAATGCAAGGCCCACCTACTCTGCACAGATAATCCAGAGCCTGGGCCCCTTCACACTACACAGTTATGGCACTATGATTGCACTTTAACTGCCATGGCAACATCCCCTGGAATCCTGGGATTAGTGGTTCAGGGAGAGATGTTTAGAATTCTCAGCCAGAGAGCTTTAGTGCCTCACCAAATTACAAGTAGCAGGATTCAACAGAATATGACCATGATGGCTAAATTGGCCTCATAACACTGTAATTATGGGGTGTGAAACGATCCCATCGCTTTTGACCCAGTGCTAAATGTGTTGGTTGGCAAAAACCTGGAGCTTCAATCCTCATTCATCTTTTCACCTAGAGTATCGTGCAGGGCTGCTGTGAGGCTAAAATAGGTGAGGGGGAGAGAAACAGCTCACACCTTTTTTGAAGCCTGTCTTGGGTCCCATGCAGGGACAAAGGCAGCATATTCAATAAATTGTGTGTGTGCTTCCAAGTCACCTGTTGACTTATGGTGATCCCATGAATTTCATAAGGATTTCTTAGGCAAGTAACACTCAGAGGTGGTTTTCTCAGTTCCTTCCTCTGAAATACAGCTTACAAGACCCGGTATTCTTTGGTAGTCTCCCATCCAAGTACTAATCAGAGCTGACCCTGCTTAGCTTCCAAGATCCAGCAAACAAAGCCACAAAAGAGTTCTCCTGAGTTGCGTAGGAGGAAATAAAGTATAAAATGACAATTATGAAGATGTAATTGCTGTTGTTGAGGACAACATTATTATTTTTACATTGTTAATAATCCATACCATGAATTTGAAGCCTATCCATGAACCGTTGAAGGTCTGAAACCCTTGTTTTTAATGCTCTAAATCCAACTGCTGGTTGCAACTAGAGTTGTCCCATGGAATCAATTGCTGAATGGTAAGTCAACCGTTATGTAAACCCCATTCATTCGGTCAGGCTTTTCTAGTAGGGGACTAACCACTGAATTTTGGCCTCTGTATCAGTAAAAGACGAGCTCCAGAGGATGTTGAGTACTGTGCATGAAACACATTTCTGTGAAGGTACAGTCACACCGTCGTTGCGCACAATATATTAGCGCGGGGTTAAGTCACGGTTCTCCTCTAAGCGTGGCTTGGGAAAGAGATGCTGACGAATTAGGGAGAGGAAACCATGCACCACCACAATGAGGCCTGGGAACTTGACCTCGGATGCCCTTCAAGTCACACCTGGGGCAAGGAGACCACAATCACCTTCCCACTCGCTTGGCCAGTGAGTAATCACTTTCGTTTTCCCTTTGCTGCCTCTCTCGACTCTCCCTCCCCCTTCTCTCTCTCTCTCTCTCTTTTTGCCCGTGAGTTATGATAACATGTAAGCAGCTTATAGAATTCTTATCAGTAGACGCTGCACACAATGCAACAATTAACTCTTAACGACAGCCACCTCTAACTATGAGTGACATGTCATAAATTACGTTTGAACTGCCTCCTTCCTCCCCGGAGGAGAGGCTCTCCTCCACCACCCGGCAGCCGGCCCTGGAAAGTTGCACCCGGCTGCCTTAATCCCACTTGGACGGGTGCCCTGCTGGCTCCATCCCTCCCCATCCCTCTCTCTCTGTCTCTCTCGTTCCCATCCCCCTGCTCCCTGCCCAGCGGGAGCAAGACCAGTGCACTGGGCCACAATTGCCTTCTCCAGCAACGGGGACAATCTTTGTTTCTGTTACCTTATTAGGCCAAAGACCCGAAAGCTGCCCAGCTATGGCATCAGCAAGTCCTGCGGGCAGAGAGCTCCTGGCAGGCCCAGCCAACCCTCCAACAAACCCCTTTTTATCCTCTGGTTTCTAGGAAGAATGATGATGGAGGGCCCCTGCTGCTGATGAGTCAGATCTGTGGTAGGCCTGGAGAGGAGTCCCGTAAGTGGGGTGTACTGTAAAACAGCGGCTCCCATTCATTAAGGGCCTGTGTGTAATAAACCAGCCAAAAGGGGGAGAGGAGAGGAGAAGGCGGGAGGGAGGAAGGGAAGAGAAGAGGAGGAGGAGGAGGAGAAAGGCAGCTGCAGAGAGCAGGGACAAACAACCCAGTTCATTCTTTGGGAGCCAAAACTTTCTAATTTGCTCCTGGGCAGCTTCAGCTCCCTGGCACCCTTTGGGAGCGGACAATCATCGGTTCCTCTTGATCCCACCCAAGTTCTGCTCTTGGAAAGTTCTGAGGTCCAAGGGACAGCTTTGTTTAGAATCCCAAATGTAGCCACAAAGCTGAATAGAGAAAGAAAAGCACCGCTCAGGGACATCGGAAAGTTTAAAGTGGGGCAAAGGAGTCTTTTCCCTCCCCCGGCCAACCCCCCCCCCATGAATTGAGCTGACCTACTGGAGGAGGGGGTGGAATGGGATTTGGCCCGGGCTCTGGAGGCAGCCTATAAACAAAGCATCAAATGAAGGGGGAGAGGAGAGGGAGAAAGAGCCCAGTGAATGGTGGGTTTTGCCCTCCCCCGCCCACATCATGCAAGAGTGATGTATTTAGGAGCTGCTGAGTTCAGTGAAGCTTAGGTTTTAGGAAATGGGGCAGTGGGTTTCTCTTCCTTCCTTCCTTCCTTCCTTCCTTCCTTCCTTCCTTCCTTCCTTCCTTCCTTTTTTTGAAAAAAGGAAAACACTGGAGATTGCACAGCCAGACATGTGCTCCATTCCAAAATACAGTACTGTAGGCAGGTGTATGTATGCAAAATGAAATGGAAAAATAAAAATAAAGTAAAAATGAAGGAGTGGATGATCGGGAACAGCTTGATAAAAAGAAAAGAAGAACCAGAGATGGGGACTGAAGGAGTTGGGAAATGTTTGCTTTCGGCCTGCATCAAGAGAAATGATCGATAAGGCTGATTTTTGTTGTTGTGTGTCTTTAAGTCATTTCTGACTTATGATAACCCTAAGGTGAACCTATCACAGGGTTTTCTAGGGCTGAGAGCATGTGACACACGCAAGGTCACCTGGTAGGTTTCCATGGCTGAGCAAAGAATCAAACCCTGGTTTCCAGGGTTGTAGTTCAACACTCAAACCACTATACCACGCTAAAAGAGAAGCCAGGAGAAAAGCAAAACTGCAACATACGGGCATACCATTCCTTTGCAATGGCAGTGCAGTCTTTCTGGTGTTCAGGGAACACTCCCATTCTTAGCACCCTCCCCTAGGACTCTTTGTTCCCTTTAGCAGGAGCAGGGGAAAAGGCAGCTCAGTGGCAGAGCACAAGGAGAAACTCCCCAGTCGCACACCATGGCACACTCCAAAGGATCATGTAACAGCTGGTAGGAGGAACATTTTTCTGTGGTTTAAACACAGTAGGTTCTCAGGGCATGGGCTGTCTTCTGTGGTCCTCAGGACAATAGGAAGAAGCTCATCTTGAGAATGTGTATCTTTACATGATTATTATGTTGTGTTGCAGGCCCTGTCATGAACTGCTTCAGAATGGCTGCTGTGGTCTCTCTGGGGGCTCCCCCGGCCGACTCCTCCCATGAAGATGAATAGAGGACTATCAAAGGGTTATCTTGAGATCTCAGGTTTTGTCACTGAATGTGCCATGACGAAAATGGTAAAAGGCCTGGAAACCATGCCGTATGAGAGGTGGCTTAGTGAGCTAGGTATGTTGAGCCTGGAGAAGAGATGGTTAAGAGGGAATGAGTGATGTATGGAAGATGGGGCAAGCCTAGTCTCTGTGCCAGGACACAGAGCAATGGATTCAACCTACAGGAAAAAAGATTCCACCTAAACCTTGGGAAGAACTTCCTGATGGTAAGAGCAATTCGACAATGGAACACACAGCCTCAGAATGTGGTAGAGTTTCCTTCTTTTTAAACAGAGGCTGAATGGCCATCAGTCAGGAGTGCTTTGATGGTGTATTCCTGCATAGCAGGGGGCTGGACTCAATGGCCCCCATGGTCTCTTCCAACTCTGTGATTCTATGAAATCCTGATATAATCTTGAACTGGCAACTCTACTCCACAATGGCCAATCATTTCTTTATGGGAAGCCCAAAAGCAGGCAATGTGAACATTAACACCTGCCTATTCAAGCACTCCAGTAACTGATACACAGAGCTATTCTGTATATCACATAGGTTTGCCAGTTAGAGTTGTGCCAGTTCCTAAGGCTGAGTCAAAATCTGAGACCCATGGACCTCCCCTAGTGATGTAATTAAACATTATGAATGAAGTACCAACCACAGTTGCTCACAACTTGTAATTCAAACACACACTCCATATTTTTCTGTTTCGCACGGCATTTTGGAAGCGAGAGGGCCCCTTGAGCATTGTGTAAATGTGAGGAGCGGTCTGTATGACACACTCACATTTACGCGATGCTCAAGAGCCTGATGCGAAGCGGGCACGCACCTTTTCATTTTTGGCTCGAAGCCGAAAATGATGCGTGCTCACGCATCGCTCAGGGGCCTGGGGCATACTCACCTGCTGTGCGAAGCCTCCTGAGCCGCGCCGGTCACGCTTCCTGTCCCAGCGCAGCCTCCAACTCCCAGGCTGCACTGCGGAGGGAAGGAAGGGGCACAGGCGGGGTGCTCTTGCGAGCAGGAAGGAGCTGCGGAGCTGAAGCAGGAGGCTTGCGAGAGCATTCCTCTCAAGCCTTCTCATGCGAAAACCCCAGCAGCAGCATGAAAAAGTAAGGTGCAAAAAGGGCCTAAGATAGGAATCTTAACTAAAGTGCCTGTTCCTAGATCAAGGTGAAATTTGGGGATTATTCCTTCTCTAGCCAGAAGATGAATGCAGTGCAGAATCCTCACCAGGTAAGCCCAGATGCCTCAATGACTGGGAGGGAAGGTATATGAGTAACTACATATACCTCTTAGAAAGTTTTTGCAAGTTGCAGTGACCAGTCAATGAAACTCTAGCCAGCTGCTGCTCTACTGGTTGCACTGAAGATTTGCACATAGTCCTTTCTCTTGCCCAGAGCTGACTGAGTCTGAAAAGCTGGAGAAATGATACTCTCACATCCTATCTGGGGATGACCCATGAAAACTAGAGATTCAGGGTTGGGCCAGGTTGGGCCTGATGGACTGGCAACCTGTGATTAGTAACCACTGAAAGTCATCCTCCTTTCATTTGTCTAAACCTCTTTGAAAGCTGTCCAAATTGGTTCTCATCACAACATCCTGTAACAAGGAACTCCACAGGTTAGTTGTTGTGTGAAGTACTGCTGTCCTGTGCTGGCAGCCAGCCAAGGCTTCCAGCTGTCTAAGCAGCTTGTTATCAGGAGCTTACAGGCAAAATTTGTCTTAGTTGTATTGCAGTTTGAGTTCTCAGTACGTTTAGAGAGACAGAGTCCGAGTTTATTGTAAGTCCAGAGAGAGAGTGTCCAACGACAAAATCCATAGTCCAGGCAAAAGACAAGAGTTCTAGGAGTGCAGGCTGCATCCACCGATAGGATCAGTTGCCTACAACAGCTTTTTCCCATTCTGGCCTCCTGTTATATACGTTCAGTCTTACCCAGCCGTGGGCCTAATTAATCGGTCTTTACTATATAAATGCTGCCAGATTCCTGGACTTTCCCTTTTCCAACCTGCACTGGTTGCCATACATACTGTTCCTCTCATGTCTCTAGGTGTGTCTGTTGGGAAGGGTCTTGTCTGGGTCCTGGGACAGGGGCATGACAATTACTTCCTTTTATCTCACCCAAATCTCTCAGCACTGAACTATCTACCACACCCTGAAGTTCTCTTTTTTGACAGTCACTGCTGTTTGGATCCTGTCACCATGCATGTGAAGCTGGGATTTGTTTTGTCCGAGTGTGAATCACTGCACACTTGCCTACATGAATCACATTCATCATTTTAATTTCCTCTATCCTGGTTTGGAAAGATTCCTTCAGAGTCTCTCAATTTGTTTTTGTACTAACCACCCTAAATAATTTTTGTTTCATCAGCAAACTTGGACATCTCAGTGCTCACCCCTTTATGAACAAATTGAAAAAGACATTGGCCCCAATACAAACTCTTGTGGGACTCCACAGTCTGGTTCCTCTTCTTCAACCAGTTTCCAGTCCATAAGATCTCATCTCCAGTCCCATGACTGCTAGGTTAGCTAAGGAACCTTGGAAAATGACTCTGAGAAGCCTTTGACATTGAGAAGTCTAAGTAGTATGCTTATCTACTTGTTTATTGACATTCTCACAGTTTTCAAAGTTACTCATCCATCACTGGCAAAATGTCTCATCATTCCAAATTGATGTCTGTCTGTCATCTGTCCATCTATCTATCCATCCATCCATTCATCCTCCCTCCATCCCGTCTGTCCGTCCACCCATCCATCCATCCATCCATCCATCCATCCATCCATCCATCCATCCATCCATCCATCCTGCTTAGTTTTGGAGTGGAGCGATATTAAAATCATTCAGCTGGCCACCAGTTAGTTACCAGGCAAAGTACAAAGTGTTGGTTATTACCTTTAAAGCCCTACAGGTTTCAGTCCAAGTTACCAGCAGGATTGCCTCCTCCCATACAGTCCACCCTGTACGCTCAGGTCCTCTGAGGGCCATTTATTTAAACCAGCCAGGACTAGACTGGCAACGGCCACCTAGAGGACCTTTTTGTTGGCTGCCCCTAGACTGTAGAATGACCCGCCAGAAGAGATTCGACAGCAAAATAAACTGTCTGAATTTTAAAAAGTACTATAGACCTATCTCTTTCGGCAGGCCTATTCAGTCAATTTTTAATTATGAATTTTAAATGGCGTTATGTGTTTTTAGTGTATTTTAATCTATATATTGTACCCCTCCTTGAGCCTTGGGGAGAGGTGGGTAAGAAATATAGAATTATATTGTTGTTGATGATGTTTAATTATTATTTAGTGCCCCCTACAGAGCACAGCTAAGAGCCGTGGCTTCCACGTCAGTGTGACAGTGACTGCTAAATTTCAATGGAGCACCTTGGTCTAGTAGGTAAGCTCTAGTAGGATAGCTCTGTTAAAGATTGGGCTAACACCCATAACAGATTCACCACCCCACTGAGATGGAAGCCACCAGCTACCACTACCTGGAAGTGTCTCTTCATTTTCCTACTTTAGCTCTGCTACAGAAATTAGGGCTGTGTTCTGCAAGTGATTAGTGGTTTATAACAAGGCAAATGGCATGAAAATTGGCAGGAGTGTTTTCCTCAAGGAAAACCTTTCCAGACCATTGCTTGATGCTCAGTCATTGCTCCGTTGTGGCTGAGGATGCAGACAGACTCTCTCAGGGTAAGCTGTG
The DNA here is from genome assembly GCA_030412105.1 of Cyclura pinguis. Classification (NCBI taxonomy): domain Eukaryota; kingdom Metazoa; phylum Chordata; class Lepidosauria; order Squamata; family Iguanidae; genus Cyclura; species Cyclura pinguis. Next base: position 13,490,175 of record CM059601.1, on the reverse strand, counting down.
ACAGTCTGTTTTTGAGAAACTGCATTTCCTTAATATTCAAAATGGCATTGTGTTGTAGCCAGGAAAGGGGAGTCCTTTGCTAAATAGGAGGCTCCTTGCAAATTTGAACGGTGTCTAAAGTGTGATGATGCAACTGCCCCCAGGCAACTGTTGTACTATGACATCACTGGGGATGTACAAGAAGAGCCATGCCATATAGTAACTCTTGCCCCAGGTTCCAACGTCAATCAAAAATTGGGAACTCTTCCTTAAAGGAAGTGTGAAGAATTCCCCCGTCAATTTCACATGCCTTCATCTTCAAGGTGAGCCTTTCAGTCTTGCACAGAGTCATTAGCTGGCCTTACTAAGGTCCCTTTCAAACTACAGAATTGCAGTGCTATAACTCCACTTTCATTCCATGGACTGTATTCTACAGAATCCTGAGACTGGTAGTCAGGTGAGACAATGGAGCTCTCTGGCTGAGTACTCTAAATACCCGTCCCAAAACTGCAGATTCCAGGATTCCATAGCGTGGAACCATGGCAGTTAAAGTGGAATCACAGTGTTATAATTCTGTAGGGTTTAAGGGCCCTGAGCCTGGAAGAGTTACTTTTTTGAACTGCAAGTCCCAGAATCCCCCAGCCATTCAAAAATAATTTCCCTGATCTCTGCTGTCTATTTAAGAAAATGGTATTAGGAATAGACTATTCCCTTTTCTTTCCTTCTTTCTTTCCTTCTTTCTTTCCTTCTTTCTTTCCTTCTTTCTTTCTTTCTTTCTTTCTTTCTGTGGGGGGTAGTGGTGTTGTTGATGTTATAAGCACAGTTATACCACTGCATCAGCCAGTGTGGCGGTCTGAGGATTAGCTTGAGCGCTTAGGCAAGAATCCTTTTCATTCTCTGTCCAAGCAGGTGCAAAGCATTCTGGGAATACCATAGGAAGACCTCCCCTTGCCCCCCCTTGTCCTTCACCACAGGCACAAATTCCAGGAGTTGTTGTGTCACCGCCGAGCCTGGACCCAGCTGACCTCGATGGGATGCCCCACACCTCCTGGGATCGGATGCTTTGTGTGGGTATGTGTCAGGAGGATCTTTGGGAAGCATTAGAGTGGAAGGCATTCCGGAGCTTCTGGAATTCCTGCAGGTGTTTCTGAATGCAAAAGGAGTTCCTTTCACAGCCTCGCATCTGCATCCATCATGTGCGTTGGGGCATGTGATCAGGCTGTTTGTTTGTTTGCCTGACTGACTTGATGTGGAACATCCCAAGCGGCTGATCCAAAGGTTGCCAACGCCAACAGAATAGCTCTGTTCTTCTCCAGAATGTTTCAGGCCTTTCAGGCCTCAGCTATCCTGGATGACTCCTGGCCTTTTGAGAACAGTGCGCTAGAGTCATATGTTTGCTAGTGAAATTACAAACTGTACGACAACTGCTTTTGGGAAAAGAAAGAGATTGGCTGTGCATTGCTTTTAAAGCAATCATGATCATACGAGGATGAGTATCCACCATGGGCTAACGATTCAACCTTCTCCTGACCCAAACAACAACAAGAATGTTAAGTTTTTGTCAATATGGATCTTGTAAAACAATTGCTTACTCACTGAGGGCATTGGTAGGGCAGAAGACTGAACATGAAAAAGTGGGTTTCTGGGTGTTGTGATAATTTTCTCATGCTTTGCAGAAGAGACATTTTCTTTTGACACAAAGCCATCTTATCTCTGGTAGGTTAACATAATATGGAATGATGTGGGCAATGTCAGGTGTGAGTGAGAGCTTTCCTTTAGTGAAAGTAATTGCATACAATTTTCACTATTCCCCGGCAGCCAAGTAAAGTGAGGTGTCATTAATGCTTAGATTTGACACAACAATTTATCCAATCAACTAATTTACTTATTAATTCATATTTATTTAATAGATATCCCATCTTTCTCCCAGCCTAGGACTCAAGGCAGCTTGCAACAAATTAAAACAACCGCTAAAGAATGCTGATAAGTGAAAAATACCTTTTTTTTTTAAAATAGGAGGGCAGAGAGAGGCACTGGCAAAGGTATATGCATCTCAAGCTAGAGCTCCTACTAGCCAGGTCCTAACGCCTGACTTAACTCTTGAGTCATCAGTGCACTGGGCTTCACGAATCATTTAGACAAGGGATGGGAGAATTGTGGTCCATGGTCCACATATATATTGGTGGCTCTGACTTCTGCTGAACCCCAAAGCTCCCCATTCCCTCAGAAAAATAATTCAGGGGAAAAGTTGGCAAAAAAACTATCCCAAAATGCCCAATGTGCCACAAAAACATGGCAATTGGATTGGATTTAGCCTAACCCACCACTTCCCAAATACATAATCGCACAGAGCTAACCGGAAAAAGTCAGCCAATTCTTGGCAGAAATTTGTTGAAACCAAAAAGTGACATCGCATCGCTTCCAGTTCTGGCATGGTGTGTCTGTGCAGCCCACTGGAAGAGTGTGGTACCAACCTGCCTAAACATCTAGTCAGCTGACTCCAAGAACCAGTCCCAGCACAGCAGGCTGTATAAAGCCCAGGTCTCAGAGCTAATGCCTCAGTCTTTTGAGCAGTTAGATGGTGTAGCTACTCCAGAAGATCAGGTACAAGGTTTGACCTTTTACATGTCACTGAACTACAACTCCTAGCATTCATCACCATTGGCTATGGTGGATAAGGCTGCTGGGAACTACAGTTCAGGAAGAACTGGAAGGCCACATTTTCCTGGATTAGGGTCTTTATTTGTTCTCTAACTTTGAATAACCTATTGTACTTCTAAGGTTGTTGTTTAGTGGAGTAACTCACTGTGCCTGCTGCTTTACTGCCCATAGAGCGTAAGGCCCTTGATGGGCAGTAAAGCAGCAGAGGAGACTGCAAAGGAAGGTTGGCAGAGGAATGGAGGCATGGGGAAGCAAGGGGAATAACATGTAATTATTTCAGTAATCTGGACTGTTGTTGTTTCTAAACATCAGCAAAGGTGCTGGTAAAAGAAATAGCTTGGTGTAGTGTTTTGAGGGCTGAACGAAGGCTCTGTGAGACTAGCCTTAGAAGAAGGCAATGGCAAACCCGCTCTGAACAAATCTTGACAAGAAAATCCCATGATAGTTTTGCCTTAAGTCCGAAATGAAGGCTTGCAGCAATAAAGAGTGTTGGTGTTATAAAGCCATTTACTGCAAAGGAAAGGAGCATGGGTCCCTTATCCTTATCAGAGGGGAGATGTGAGGTGGCAACCAACTCGGGATGGGAAATGGGGACTCCCTTAGCTCCATATGGTGAATGGGGCTGCTCACCAGCCTGCTATGACATCCATGTATGTATTTATTTCACTGGGTCCAGGATGCCCCTGCCTTTTGATGCGCCATTATCTGACGACTTGCTCTTTTGACACTTCCAAATTAAGGACAAGTTCCAATAATTTGATGGGGGTTCCACTTTTTCATCAGTTCTTGCCTATGGAGGCTAACTTGGAACTGCTCACGTGTGTGTGCTACTTGTAAAGCGAGCTGAGAGGGGAAAAAAGTCAGGAAGCCAGAGAGACTTTGCAAGCAGCGTTCATGCAGTTGTTAAAGTGAGCCTCCATAAGTGCTTCACGGTCCATACAGTACAGTAGATGGGTTCTGCTTTTCAATCAGTTCCGTTTTCTGACAGTGCTCCGGTTCCTAACTTGCCAGATAAATGGGGGAAGCCTGTAACTTTGTAGTCTGCCTTCCTTCCAATGCACTTAAGGCAGTGTATATGGCTTTCTTCATCCCCACTTTATTCTCAGAACCACCCTGTGAAGTAGATCAGGTTCAAAGAAAAGGACTGACACAAGATGGTCCAGTGGCTAGGTAGGGGCTTGAACATGGATCTCCCACATTCTGGTCTGACACTTTTAACTGCTGTGCCACAGTGGCTCACAGGTGCGCACATCAGCTGGCTGCCAAGCAGGAGCAGCCAGTTCTTCAAACATTTTTGTTGTTGTTGTTATAGAGGCATCTCCTACTTTTTGACCACTCATTTCTTGACGTTCTGCTCTTTTGATCATTGTAAATTATAGACATGTACCAATTTTTTAAACATTGGGTCCACTCTTTTGTCAGTTCTTCTCCTCTTACCTTCTCCCTGTAGAGAACAAGAGGGAATTATGGAGGCTCACTAATTCCCTCATGTTCCTACAAGGAGAAGGCAAGAGGAGAATAACTGATGAACGACTGGGTTCCCCTTTTCAACCAATTCCGCTTTCTGACATTGCTCTGGTCCCCAACCCGACAGATAAGTGGGGGACATCTGTATTCATACCTTTAACCAATCAATGAACTGAATAAAACTAACCTGAATTTTTCACCAACTAATATTTCTTAAACCGGTCGGCACACACTGTTCGTTACATTTGTATTGTCTTATGGAAAACATGCAGCATTTCTGCACTACACTCTTATAGTGCGATTATTGCACTTTCAACATCCTATGGAATCCCGAGGTTTGCAGTTTCGGGAGGGGCCGCCTGGCCCCTCCCGAAACTGCAAACCCCAGGATTCCATAGGATGTTGAAAGTGCAATAATCATGCTATAAGAGTGTAGTGCAGAAATGGTCATGGTTTCCAACCTTATGTTACCCCTTTCTACTCAGATATAAGCCCCACTGAGTTCAATGGAGCCCTGGTTCCAAGTAAGTGGGTATAGGATCCAAGCTGCCCAGTCCTGAGAAACTTTAAGAGAGTCAGTGCTGTGCTAGGACCATTAAAAAATCAACTCACTCCCAGTACTTCAAAAATCATCATCTACAGTTCAGACTAAACAATAAATCCATTGTTGTATATTCTTTCCTTCAAGTCCAAGTTCACTTCATAATAGGCATTTGTTCATGTTATGAGCTGGGTTCAATGGTCTGCTCTTTAATATAAAGTACTATAGGATTATTGATTTACTTTAAAACCACTTTTGTTTAACTCTTTCTCACATTCTGATCCCTGGCAGAGTGCATCTTAATGAGCCACAAACTCAAATTCTGCATTCTGCAACTGTCTTTTAACTCTTGGGAAGGAATATCAGACTAATTCATTGTGGGGTGGTCAAAGGCGGAATAAATCTACGACAGAATAATTTCATAAATCACCCATAACACATGAACTCAAAGCTGTTTGGAAAGGAGAAAAGACAGGATACTTTCCTTTCCTTTTTCTTTTTCAAATGAATACATTTCAGTGTATTCACTGTTCAAAGTCTCTCTCTCCTTGTCTCTCTCTCTCTTTTACACACACACACAAACATACACACACACACACACACACACACACACCAATCCAAATCTGTAGCACAAATGAAAAGCAAAACAAAATAGTAGAGGAGTGGAAAAAAAAACCCAGTTCTGATAATTCCTAATTTCTAAAATTGGTATCTTGACTGCAGGGGATTAAAGCTTAAATTGAAATTGCAGGACTGAAGCCCACGATCTGTGTCATTGTTAAACAAAACGTTTGGTGACCAAGCCTAAGCAGACTCCAAAAAGAGTATCTTGGTGATGGAAGAGTTAAGGAGACAACAAAAGGCCGTTTTTTTTTTAAATTCCAGCATGAGCCTCACTGATGCACTCTGAAAATCCATCCTGCCATGCTGAAATCCTAAATTGCCAGTGCCTTGCGCCTTACTCCAGCATTTCAGTCTGCTGTAAGTAACCCTCAGCATGTGCAAGATTGGGGGTGAGCTCTCCAAAGAGGGGCCCGGGGCTCAGGGGCTTTGTAGCCCAGAGGCAAAACATTGAGAACCTGTGGAGAAGGAACTCAGTAACCCTTGAGGGACAAGGAAAGAGACAGAGACAAAAAGCCTGTTACATGCTTGCAAATCACCCCACTGTGATTATTTTATTTACTGCGGTCGGCAGGGGGATTGTTTCACTTTGCACAAACTTTTAAGCTTTGTGATGTGGATTCTCTCTCTCCTCCTACTGCTGCTCACCCTTGCGTTCCATGAGAGCGGAATAGCCTGTGCAAGGAGAAATGTGCAAAGAAAAAAAGAACTCCAAAAATTCTGGGAGAAAGAGTGAGAAAGAACAAGAAAAAGGGAGGGAGGGGAAGAGGAACGGAGGGAGAAAAATAGGGTGAATAACATTAAGGAAGAAAGAAAAATGAAGCACAAATTTCTCAATTAATGTTTTGCATCAGCTGCAAACTTTGCAACGTGTAAAAAAATAAATGTCTTGCTATGAAAAACTCCAACAACACTAATAGGTGAAAGATCTGAGGGATCTCCATGTTAAATGTTGCTAGCTCAAAAAGTAATCAAAACAGTGGAATCAAAGAGAGGAGAATCATGTGTTGGATTAAATGAACCAACAGTCCCATGCAGGTTTTGCATCCCTGTATTTATGAACATTGGAAAGTGCAAGCCAGACAAATTTAAACAGCCCAAATCCCTCTGCAGTCAATCGAAAGCAGTTAGGATGACAATTCAGTGCATAGTTTTTTTAAAAAAATATTTTTATTAAGCATGCAAAAAAAAAATTACAGATTAAAACTATATAGAAGGGATAATATATAGCAAAAAGACATCTCAAGCAAAATCTACACCACTTACAGTCTAAACTACAGACATTGCACACACTACATGGTAAATTACTACTAAATTAACTACAGACAACTGCTACAGGAGTTGATTACTAGTTGACTTCCAGTACTTCTAGAGAAGGATATAGAGAAGTCTCATAACTGTATCTACTTCATCTAGTCATTACTTAAATATTCTTAGTTTTTATAGTCACTTGATAATATCTGTTGGTTATTAGTTTATATCAGCTCATTACTTATACTCTATCAATTATTCAAGACCAAATACTGATACATTTCCCCAATTATCTTTCATATATTGTATCACCAAGGCCCAATCTTTCTTAAATCTATTTAGATTGCCATCATTAATTAAAATCATTAATGTATCCATTTCAGCAAATTCTATACTTTCAACCACCATTCTTCCAAAGTTGGTATCTTCATGTTTTTCCAGTTCTGAACAAATCGTATTCTTGCAGCTGCAGTCATATATTGAAATATTCTTCCTGAATTTTTTTTATTAAAATTCTTCTCTATTAGCCCCAAGCACAGTTGCGAGTAAGCCCCTTATACTTTGCTTGTAATTAGACATTGATAGCATTGTGCTATATATATTCTATATTTATTATCAGCATTAAAATCCATGGAATTTAAAGTGGCCTATTGTTGACTCAGTCATGTCCACTGATTCATTCTGTGCTTTCATATACAACAATCCAATAGTTTGCAGACAAACTAGGAGACATCCAGCTTTAGTCATATTTTGAGGAGACTGAAATTTCAATGGGTCAGCCTTAAGTATGACTAAATCCAGGCAGTTGGTAGGAATCATGGAGCTCTCCAGCTGTTTTTGGACTGCAGCTCCCAGCATTTCTAACCATTGGCTATGACATCTAGGGCCGCTGGGAACTGCAGTCTTAACAGCATCTGGAGGGCTTCAGGATTCCCATTTCCGAATGAGATCCTAGCCGTTGATTTCACTGAAAGAGAATGAAATGTGTGCTGAACTTTCACTTTGAAATGGGTAGGGCTTCAGAATGTTTAATTCTGATGAAGCAAGCCTTATATATTGATCTTGATTTACTGTTGACTATTTTTGCTCCAATTTCATGCAAATGAAAATCAACTTAAAAGTGCCATTCTATATATAATCTTCTGGGAGTAAGCATTATTCAATTGTATGGGGCTTGCAATCTGAATAGATGTGCCTAGGCTTATGTTATTATGCAGTGTTTTGATTGTGACTCAGACATTAATACTCTGGGCATCTGGTTTTTCTAAAAAAAAAAAAAAGCCAAGTGTGTTTCCATAGTTTACGTCCTTTTACTTTCAGGGAATAATAATAACATAAAGTTGTAAATGATGGGGAGCGTTTTCTTTTTTATTGATGGGTTTTTTAAATGAATGTGCTTTTTGTTTTAATGATAATTTTGCATTTTTTCTTGCATGTTGTTTTTAGCTGCCTCAAGCACTGTTTGTACTGGAAGTGCAGAATGTACATCTAGTAAATATGTAAATAATAGCAGCTATTAAAATAAACATGAGTGAAAATTCTTTTCAGAACATTCTGTGTGTGACTGATGGCAGCAGCCTATAAGGAGTTTGTTGATTACAGTCTGCCCTCTACATTTGTGTGTTTCACTTTCACAGATTTGATTATTTGCGAGTTTCTCCAACCCTTGTCCTCCCTTGTACCTCAAGTACTTCTTTTCTAGAGAAACTTTCCCTCCTGGAATCAGGATCAGCCCATGCAGCCCTTTAAAAACCTGCCTCTGGTCCTTCTCCTCGTCCACCAGCCACTCTCTGGCCAGATAAGGATGACTCACAGCCTAGTTTCTCAGCACCACAAACCCAACTTCCTTGGCTGTTGATGTCACCCAACACCCAAGGAAGGAGATGGGCAAAAGAAAAGAAGTATAGGGCCACTATTCTGACCCACACCCTTTCCCTCTCCGTTCCCTGACCTGGTTTGGACTCTGGCTGCCCACTTTTCCCCACCATGCCTTGGCCCCTTTGTTATCATATCCTACCAGCCCTCCTGTGAGATATGCAATTTTCATGTATTGGACTTATTAGTGACTAGAGAACCCAATCAAAGTCAGGCTGACCAGAGAACGTGTTTCAGGGTAAAGCTGACCTCAGACATATTCAGGGCCGTAAGTTCAGAGAAGATTAGATAGGAAAACCCAGCGCTGATGGGTTTATGCTAATCCTTTATACCTTGTTAACCTTAACTGGAGTCCTCTCTCCAGTTAGTACTGATATACATAGATGAAAAGATCCTGCCATTACAATTCTCTCACAGGCCCCCTTTGATCTATAATTCCCCCAATTTTAAGGAGACGCTAGCATTGCAGTTGGACCCCAACATCCCCCACTTCTTAGGGTAACACCTTTTCCACAGACACACACATTTTGATATTTGCATTTCCCCACTTTTGCAGGAGTCTTGTTCTCCTAATCCTATCAAATGTGAAGGGCCAACTGTAATCAATCTATGTTTGTTATGTACCTTCAAGTCACTTCTGACACAGAGTGACCCTATCCTAAGGTTTTCTTGCCAAGATTTATTCAGAGGAGATTTACAACTGCCACTCTCTAAGGATGAGAGGACATGACTTGCCCATGTACACCCAATGGGTTTCCATGACTGAGCATGGAGTCGAATCCTGGTTTCCCAGAATCTCTCTCTCTCTCTTGAAGCCAAAAGTTGGACTAGATTCTGCAGATGATACCAGTGTAGCACATGAGCAGGATTCCAGCTGAGGATGTCAAGACTACAAAACCCACCATGCAGTGAGATTGCATCAAAAGGCTCAAAAGTTTGTTATCCTGAACAGCCTGCCAAGTCTTCCTCACAAATGCATCTACAGTGTAGACTCTCCTACCGTCCCTCTGAATGTCAGATTTGAAATAGCATAAGAAATCTTTGACAAAGGTATCCTGGAACTTTTTCAAAGCAACTTGTGCGTTTGTTGGAAGGTTAGACCTTCTTTCATGTGACATGTTCCCAATTTGTTGTTGCTGTTGTTGTGTGCCCTCAAGTCATTTCCAACTTATGGTGGCCCCAAGGCAAACCTATCACATGGGGTTTTCTGGGGCTGATCCTCCCAACTCTCTCCAGGAATTTTGAAGCAGTGGGGTTTAAACTAGGAAAATGGGGTTTAAAAATAGCCCCTCAAGTTGTTAGTATTATTTATGTTTCATGCTTGATTTTTAATAAAACAGCTAGCAGGAGATCATATCTTTTCTCTCAACCATCTGCCACAAGAACTTCTAAATTCACCGCATGGACTTTGGACTTCCCATATGATCTTTTCTGGTTGCGATGGCTTTTCAGCCGCTTTTCATCCTAATTTAAATACTTCCAGCAGGTTTTTATTTTTTAAAAAAATTAATCTTGCTACATTTTATTTTATTTTTGGGGGTCATTGTTGTCCCTTTTTTTAATCCCTGAAGCCCCATCATCTCAGTCCTCCGGAATGGGGCAGAACTCAAGATAAATGTTTTAAGTATTGCATCGGCCCAGTGTGTGGGAAGGGAGAAATATCTGCCAGCAATAACAAAAAGAAGTTGACAGGCTTCTTTCTCTGTGGGAGACAGAGTTTCAGCGACTCTTTCCTCCTCCTCTTCTGGCTGCAGCTGGGAAGAGACCAGCTTACCGAGTTTGGGGAAGGAGAATGGCAAGGAAAAGGGTTATTGGCAGTGGATCAGCCCCTAAAGGGACGGCTTTAGGCAGCCTCAATTTTAAGGAAGCTCAAAGAGGAACATGTAATAAGTGTGTAGGCCTGAAAAGGTAGCTTCTTCCTCCTGGATGACAGGTTTACGGAGGTATTTACAAGGTGTTTGAGCAGGTAATTAGTACCCAAAGCCAGATGCAGGAAATAGTTCTGGTCACCTCAGACACGGAATACATAATAAGCTGAAGGGTTTGATTTTCAATGGATGATTTACTCCGAACAAAGGCCCCAAAGAGAACAGAGCTCAGGACTTAGGGAATGGTAACCGAAGAGCCATTGGGCTTTTTTCCCATCAGTTTACGAGATTCTCCATCCCCTCCTGTCCCCTCCGCTCCCACCCGCCTGCGACTCTCTTCTAAAACTGATAACATATTAAACATTTTGCAAGACAAAGTTTTCTTTAAAGGAAGAAAGAACAAGGATCTCATGTCCGAGAAAAGAAACATTTTGACGGATACGGAAACATATACTGTTAGCAGCCAAGGAGAAATATTTAGTGATTTATTTCCTACAGATATCATCACCACTTTGCAAGAACTTGCTCCCCCCCCCCCCCCTTTATCTGCCTTCTTGGGAGGTTATACAGGATGAAATCTCCAAGTCACTCGAGCCAGAGTACTTAGGCTGATTTTGCCCCATTCATTTTGAGTGGGGAATTGCTTTAAGTGGAAAGCAATGGAATGTCTTGCATTTCTTTTCTTTTCTTTGTTTAGCCTGACATCCACAAAAAATCTTTATTTTATTTATTTAATTTATATCCCGAGTTTTTCCTTGCACAACACCCAAGGCAGCTTACATCCAATTAAAACAAGGTAGAGCTAAAAAAGAGACCCAGTGTGGTGTAGTGGTTTGAGCACTGGACTATAACCCTGGAGACCAGGGTCTGATTCTCCACTCAGCCATTGAAACCCATTGGGCGACCCTGGGCATGTCACACACTCTCAACCCCTGAAAACCCTGTGATACGGTCACCTTAGTGTTGCCATAAGTTGGAAACAACTTGAAGGCACACAACAGCAGCAGAGCTAAAAAAAAAAACTTGTACTTGTAAAAAGAATTTAAAAATTCTATTAAAAACACAAAGCAAAGGGAAAAAAACATTTAAAACATGCCTCAACTAAAAGTCCCTTCTGTCATATCAATTATAAGCCAAAAGGCAGCTTAAATAAAGTATTCAACTGCCGGTAGAAAAAAAATGCAAAGAGGGGGACAACTGAATCTCTTGTAGAAGGGAGTTCCACAGGCTGGGAACAGCCACTGAGAAGGCTCTGTCCCGGGTCTTCACCAAATGTGCCTGTGATAGTAACAGGAATGAAATAAAAACTTTGCTTAAAGATCTTAAAAGCTGGGCAGACTCATACAGGGAGATTATCAACTTTCTGATAGTCTGGACCCAAGCCACTAACTAAGGATATGTCATCCTCATCGTTTTGTTATTCTAGCTGGCCTGTTCTTTGCAGATCACCACCTTTTTGTACTTTGGGACTGCAGTGTAACATGAAAGAAAGAAAGCAAGCTCTGTGCCTTCTCAAGTTTGACTTGACTGTAACTTTGTTCCTACGAAGAGAGATGGAAGAGGAAAGGAAGCATGTCCAAACATTGGTGGGTACGTATTGCTAGCTTTGCTTTTGTATATCCCAGACAACTTTTTGGATTACAACTGCTAGACCTCCAGCAACATGGGTGGTGGCAGGGAGATTCCTGGAGCTGTAGCCTGAAAGGTAGTATTTCCAAGCTCTGGTGAGGTTTTCAATCCGTAGCCATGGGTCAGAGTTGCCCCATATGTGTCACCCCCCCCGCCCCTGGTCGTGGCCAAATTGGATCCAGGATGGCGTATCTGTAGCTTTAATCCTCATCAGACCTTGGACCTTTGCACCTCCTCCAACTCTCACCATTAGCAAGGCAAAAGCCATGTTGGGAAGAGATAGCAGTGGTTGAAAGCTGATCTGAAAGCTGCAGGTGAGATCTGATCGAAGAGAAATAGAATGGTTCTATTACTTCCCTTGCTCTGGATGTCATACTCCTATTCACGTAGCCTAGAATTGCATTGACGTTTTGGTCACCATATCACACTATTGACTAGTGTTGAGCTTCAGATCTACTAAGACCCTCAGATCCTTTTCACATGGACTGTTGTCAAGCCACTTGTCACCCGTGCTGTTTCATTGCTCCTGCCTACAGGTAGTACCTTGTGTTTCTTGTTAGCTTTGGCCTAGCTCTTCCAATCTGTTAAGTTCATTTTGAATTCTGACCTGTCCTCTGGGGTATCATCTATCAATCCTAATTGAGTGTTATTTGCAAATTTGGTTGGCATGCCTTCTGTTCCATTCTCTGAGTCATTTATAGAGATGTTGAACAACATTAGGCCCAGAACAGAAGTTTTTGATTCTGCCCTGTAGCAGGAAACGATTTAAGAAACAAGTAGTAAAAACAACTAGTCAGAATGCATTTTTAAATACAGATCACAGAGCAATAAGATAAAACATATATGGAGAGAGAGCAAATGAAAACCATAGGTGGAATTCTGGTGGTTAGTCCCACCTAGAGTAAATCCATTGAACAGTGACTGTATACCTAGGGAAATCTAAATGATTCAATAGGTCTGCTTTAGTTGGGACTAATAGTAGTTCTTTCAGAGACTTGAATCAAAATAGCTAAGTTTTAAAATGCTAACAGTAACTGAGAAAACAATTGCATTTGCTTAGCATTTAAATAACTATTGTTATGGTGTGCCTTCAGGTCATTTCCGCCCTGTACCGACCATAAAGCAACCGTAACACAGGGTTTTCTTTGATAAGATTTGTTCAGAGGGTTTGCCCTTGCCTCCCTCTGAGGCTGAGAGAGTGTGACTTGCGTCAAGTCACCAGTGAGTTTCCCTGGCTAAGCAGGGATTTGAACCTGGTCTCCAGAGTCCAAAGCTTAAACCGCTATTATCATATGTAAATAATATGTATTGAATTTTAATTTCATCCTTCCTCTGAGGTTTACTACCATAGTTTTATCCTCAAAAACACTGTGGTGTAGTCTAGGATGAGTGAATGGACTTATTGGCCATTTCCACACTAGCTTGTTATAGTGCTCAAAGGCCCCTCCCTAAACTGCAAACCCCAGGATTCCATAGGATGTTGAAAGTGGAATAATAGCACTATAACAGGCTAGTGCAGAAATAAGCCATTGTCACCCAGTCAACCTCAAAGGTCAGCAGGAATTTGGTCCTGAATTTCAGTGCACCCTGATGAGGTCCAACATACTAGCCACTAGCTTACAGAAATATTCCCAACTGCTTCTAGTTTACCCTTCCCAGTTGGTAGTTTCATACTCTCCAGCATTTCATAGATGAAAACCAGGTCATGTGCAGAAAAGCAACAACAGACTGTGGTTAAGATGATGAAAGTTATTCATGAAGAATGCACAAACTAGAAGAGCTACAGAAATTTGCTTTTGCCATGATCTACAGGGAAGGGCAAGATTCTGTCCTCTCCTCTCTCCTCACTAAATTAATTGAGCACAAACTACTTTGGCACTTTGACTGAGGCCCTTTTCGCACGGCATTTGCCATGCAAAAGGGCCCATGGAGCATTGCGCGATTGCGAGGAGCGATCCACACAATACACTCGCAATTGCACCATGCTGCCGGGGCTGGCAGGCGCTGATCACGCACTATTTCATTTTCAGCTTGTAGCCAAAAATGGTGCGCGATCACGCGTCACTCCAGGGCCCCGCACGCACTTACCGTGCATGCAGAGCCTCTGGAGCCATGGCGCTCGCACTTCCTGCCCCAGTACAGCCTGGGAAAATCCCAGGGTGCACTGCGAAAGGAAGAAGAGGAGCTCTCACGCTGCCTGCTCATTAGCAGGCAGCAGCTGTGGAGCTGAAGCAGCAGGGATGCGAGCGCCTCTCGGAAGAGGCTGCTCGCGGGATCCCTGCACCCCAGTGCCGAGAAAAGGTAAGCTGCGGAAACGGCCTGAATTTACAGCAATTGTAACGAGCTGAGGACAAAGAGGGAAAGTGGGAGAAGGCGAGAGAGAAACTAGGACATTTTAAAAGCAGTTGAAAAAGTAGAATGGCAGTGGATTAATAGGGACTGTCCCTGCCCAACTGGGACAGCTGGAGGGTGTGTAGTTTACACCATCTTTTAAACTCTACACTGTTTGCTGGCCTTCTCAAAATCTTTCCTGGATAGGTTACTTATTAAGACTGAACAGTAAATTACCACTATGAATGTGTGAGTTGTAGAAAGATAAGAATAATTATCTGTTCCAGGAACAAAGCAGTAGTGAAGTGTTTAGTGCTCTAATCACTACTGAATTGCTAATAAAGTAATAGTAATTTGCTCATAACGCTTGGTTGTGTTTCCATTCGAAGAGCTACTGAAGATGAGCCGATCAAATCGTCGATGATTAAATGGGCAGAAAATTTCTCACATCCTACTCCTCTAGAACTATGGCAAAAAATCTGGACAAAGAGGTTAAGCTATACAGTGTGTCAGGATATTAGAGAAAATGTGTATAAGATGTACACGAGATGCTATCTGACTCCTGAGAAATTGTCAAAAATTCACCAAAATTATTCAAATAAGTGCTATGAAATGGGTACTTTCTACCATCCATGGTGGTCATACAAAGAAATTTAAAAAATTGGAATGCTATACGTACTCAGATAGAAAGTATTTAGGTTTTCAATATAAAATGACTCCTGGACTATATCTGTTATCCATAATGAATGATGACTTGGAGAAAAAAGCTGGAAAATTACTGTTCTATATGACAGTGGCAGCCAGAATGGTAATAGCGCAAATGTGGAAACAAAAAACTCTCCCTCAATAGAAGACTGGGAGATGAAATTATTCGATGTGATGCAAATGGATATATTTACCTATGTTCTAAGAAGGAACAATTTTGAAAGGTTTATCAAAGATTCCAACAATGTAATTGCATATTTCAGGAATCTTTGGGGAGATTTTAAAAATGGTGAATATTGACTTCTGAGATTAGGATTTACTACGCAAGTACCAAAGATATATCTGTTTGTTGGACAGACAATGCTTTATGAACTCTACTTTTTAGTGCCTCTCACTCGGGTGGGGGAAGTCGAATGAGAATGTTGAATGAAATGGAGAACTGCTTTGTCTATGTACACTACGGTAGGCATATCTCGTTTGTTTCTTTTGAGAATGATTGTTATGGATTGTTATGGATTATTTTAATGTTCATTAAAAAAAAGAGAGCTGTACCTGAATTCTTGGTGAAAGAGCCTTATAATCCTTCTTTTAAGGCCTTTGTAATGGACAGAAACACTTAATTAACTTTGTTGAATTAAAGAATCCTCAAGCATGATCTTTTTGAGAACCTGAAAGTAATGCGTTGAGAGTAATGACTTTGCTGTGACACACTGTTTTTTAGAACAATGTGTGGTAGTTATGCTATCTGAGGCATTCTGAGAGCTGTAGCCCAAAACGTAACTTTCCTGAGCTGCGTCCTTAATGTTATTGCTTTGGGAAAGTAAGATAACGACTTGTAATAATGTACTATATGCATGGAAACAAGTGATTTTTAATTTGTTACCCCTAAAACATGAGGGGTAGCCATTTTTGGATTTTTAAAGTGATTCTTAGAAAAGCAATTAAAAAGGAACATTTCATAACATAATACTAACACATTCTCCAACTGTACTGATTTGGCAATGACATCCCTGATTAATCCTCTGTTGTCCGACTTTTCCAGTTGTTCTTAAAACGTTCCAGTTTCCCTGTCCTCCTCCTACTTTTCCTCTCTGTCATCAGCTTATTTCAGTTGCTGCAAACTGAGGGTATTTCCGCACTACACTGGTAAAGTGCTATTATTCCACTTCCATTTCAACATCCTATAGAATTCTGGGGTTTGCAGTTTAGGGAGGGGTCTTTAGAATTCTGAGCCAGCGAGGTCTTTGGCCTCATTAAACTACAAACCTCAGAATTCAACATGATGTTGAAAGTGGAATAATAGCACTATAACAGTGTAGTGCGGGAATGGTCTGAGTTCACAAAGTCCAGAATTGCAGCAGTTTGTGCTCAGTTAACTCAGGAGTGGTGAGAGGAGAAGAGGGATAGAATCTTCCTCTTAGAATCATAGAATCATACAGCTGGAAGAGACCAAGGGTCATCTAGTCCAACCCCCACCATGCAGGAATACACCATCAAAGCATTCCTGATAGATGGCCACCTAGTCTGTGTTTAAAAACCTCCAAAGAAGGAGATTCCACTACACTCCAAGACAGCGCATTCCACTGTTGAGCTGCTCTTACTGTCAGGAAGTTCTTCCTAATGTTTAGATGGAATCTCTTTTCTTGAATTTTGAAGCCATTCCTCTGTGTCCTGGTCTCTGGAGCAGCAGAAAACAGGCTTGCTCCACCTTCCATATGAGATCCCTTCAAATATTTCAGCATAGCTATCATGTAGTCTCTTAACCTTCTCTTCTCCAGGCTAAACATACTCAGCTCCCTAAGCCACTCCGCATAGAGCATGGTTTCCAGGCCCTTTTCAGCAGACTCAGCACAACAGGAATCTTCCTACAATCTCTCCTAGCTTGTGTGTTCTTTCGCCATCTTGACCACACTCTGGTGTTGCTTGGCCAGTCATGTCCCATTTTTATCTGTGAAATGCCAGACAGTATGGTGAAATGGTCATCTCTTGAAATTGCATAACAGTGATTGTGAAGCCAGGCTGGTTTTCATCAGTAAAATGTTGGACAGTATGTGCTAACATGTAATAAAACAGGTTGTTTTTAGTAACAAAATAACTTCCATAACAAATTAATCCTCCTCACTGGGATGGGTGACAGAAACAAGCTCCTTTGAAAAGCACGATTCCAAGCTTTTCTTTTATTCTAGCATCAGTTTTGAAATCAGCTGAACAAATGCACCCCCCCACCCCCCCACCCCCCCCCAAAAAGCTTGTCTGGATGTAGGACTTCCTTCATCCAATCTACTCCTCTGTCTTTTTGGCTGGTTTGTCCAGTGTCATTTTATCAAAGTGGTCACTCGTCTGACCTTCAGTAGTTTGACTTCTTACATGCTTTGGAATAAATGACTCTGGCCTGCCTTTCTGCACCTTCCACTTTCAATTAAATCCATAATTGACTTTAAAGGGTTTATACTGTTCACAATGACCCTGCAACACACCTTTTTCATGCTGTCTGAGACCTCTTGAGAGCAACCTTCTGTAGCCTCTTGCTCAGGTTTTAAAAAGCTAGAAATGTGTATTTGCCATAGTCCTGTGACAAAGTGCAAGCATCAAGGTGTTCAAGGCACTTCAAAGGTGTGCCCAAGGCCGGAATTGTCCTCTGCAGTGAAAAATGGGGGAAACCTGAACCTCGGTACTGTAGGCATTGAAAATGACATTTTAAAAGGCTTTCTGTGAGTCAAAGTTGTTCCTCGTTTGATTCTGATACTCATAGCCAGGTCATCAGTATGCTTTTGTTAACATAGATCACTACTAAACTCGTTACTCAAATTAATATTAATAATAAATTAAATGGTCACAGATAATTAATATGATCACAATTATCTATCTATCTGTCTATCTCACACATATGTGGTAATTGTCATTTGCTCTAAGTCCCAGTTTTGGGGGAAAAGGCAGGCAATGAAAAAGATAACAACAACAATGTAGTATGTTGAACTTTAGTCTTTTATTTTGCTCATAATTTTATTTTATTTTTGCTCTTGTTCTTTTGCAAAGCAGGAATTGTTGCTGTTGTGTGCCTTCCACTCATTTCTGACTTATGGTGACCCTAAGGTGAACCTATTACATACCTGGGCCTGAGAGTGTGTGATATGCCCGAGGTCACCCAGGGTGTTCTCATGGCTGAGTGGGGAATTGAACCCTGGTCTGTGGGGTCATAGTCTGATGCTCTAACCATTATACAACACTGGGTCTCAAAGTAGGAATACCACCTCCATTATTTGATAGTTGGGAGTTTAATTCCTATACAATCCTAGTGGTGCAGTGGTTAAATGCCAGTACTATAGCCACAAGGTTGTGAGTCAATCCTGCTGGGCTCCAGATTGACTCAGCCTTTCATCCTTCCGCAGCTTGGTAAAATGAGTACCCAGCTTGTTGGGGACAATTAGCTAAAATACATTGTAAACTGCTTAGAGAGCACTTAGCTGATAAGCAGTATAGAAATACACATGTTATACAACCAGCATGGCACATTGGTTTGAGTGCTGAACTCTGGGAAAACAGGGTTTGAATCCTTGCTCACGTACAGAAAACCACTGGGTGAGTTTTGGGAAAGTCACACTCTCTCAGCCTCTAAGGAAGTAACAGCAAACCCTCTCTAAACAAAACTTGCCAAAATACAGGTTATGGATCTCTCTCTCTTGGGAGGTTTTAGGAGATCAATAAAATGTTTTATTATCAAAGGCATGTTTGAGCTGTGTTCTTGGATTTTTTTTAATTAGCTCTACTGTTCTTTACATCAGTATTGAAGCATGATCTGCTTATTTATATGGTGTTAGGACTGGTTGTATTTTATATAGGCCATGACCCTACTTTGTGCATGCATACTGTAAATCTGCATTCATGTATTCACGTGGTGGTTCTGCTGTACCACTATTCTGCTGAATACAGTCATTGTGCAACCAACTGTGTCTCTGCCAGTGTGCCTGCTTTGTCTCTCATTGTGCAACTGGGAATGCACAGTGGCTGTTTCTGCAATCCCAGTGAATAAAGCAGTGTATTCAAAACACTGACAAATAATTATGTACCATCCAAGGATACACAGCTGGAGGGCTGGGATCCTGTTGGTTAGGAGGATACCCATTTAATCAGTTATTGAGTATGAGTCAACATATAGGTAAATCCAATAGACTCAGTGGCTCTGCTCTAATTGGGACCAGCAATGGGATTTAGACCGATGTGAACTGGTTGCACTTGTGGAACTCTGCACATATGGAGTTTATACGTGCATATAATATAGGTTCCCCATCATACTGGAAATTCCTTATTTGAGGGTTGGAAAGATTGCTCCTGATAAGGCTGGCAGGTATCCCATATTATAAAGGATGTCCCCTACTTTTTTAAATAATGTTTTTATTGACAATAATAAACATAAACATAAACAGACACAAGTAAAAAAAGAGAGAATTGTGAAGTCCCCTATTTGTGGGGTGGGAAGTTTTACCTTTTATATAAATTGAACAAGATGCCAAAAAAGTCCCATATCATAGGGGATGGGCCCTTCGTAAGGACAGAAATGAGCCTCATGCAGTTCATAAACAGGAACAATAGGCTAATTTTACAAATAAACACATGGCTAAGTTAACCAGAACCAATACTGTAGTCTTTTATTCATTTGGTACTTCAGTAGTACTGTAGTCTTTTATTCGTTTGGTACTTTGGTAGAACATAAACTTGTTAAGAGCTACTCCCTGATTGTCAAGACCGCATGTCATGAATTTTGTCTGTCCATAACTGCTGTTTTGAAAACCTGGTAGTACTAGCCTAACACCGACAGGATACTGGTCTTGGAATGTCAACTAAAAGACTCAACAAAAAAAAAATTGGTGATTTTACAAAGTATCTGTAACTGCCCAGGTGCTATAGAAAAGTAAAACACATCATGATGAACTCAGTCTAAAATTTGGAAAAGACGTCCAAAAATATATGTGCAAAGAATGGGGTCCAGACTCATTTTCCACTCCTCTATCTTCATGCTCCAACTACCTCCCTCTGTTATATCCTGGGGCAGCTTCATGAAGAGCACGTGAGACATTTTTCCCTACAACATCTGCAGTCCTTCATTGCATCTATTATTCTACCTGCTGGGATGCTTTAGCTGGAGATCCTGCATTGGGCAGGGGAGCTGGACTTCTCATTTTATGATTCCATGTTTCTAAGATACTGGGGCTAGAATTGATTTTTCGTATTTGTTGCTACCCCAAAACTACAATCTCCAGGTTTACTGGCCGGAAAATGTCTATTTCAGGTGTGTAGTATAGACGTATGATATTAGATACATATTTTACAAAACTCTCAAAGCCAGCTGTCCGTAAAATTCCTATGCATGGACTAGACCCTACGGTTGCAGCCTAAATTAAACTCTTAATAGTTGATCTCCTGATCTCTTTAATAATACACTAACTTGGCTAGGATAAAAACTGGTCTCTCTCTCTCTTTCTCTCTCCACTCACTTAAATTTAATCTGTCATTCTTTGCCAGCAACTCACATAGCAGAGAGGGTCAGGGAATTATTGTGAGAGTAGAAAAAACACAATTAATTTGGTATCAAAAGGTAATAGGATAAGGCTTCAGGAACTCTTGCCTATTGTTCTGTAGAATTAACTTCAGCAGGTCAGGAGCCTTTGGTCACTGACCTCAAACCAAACAAGATATGAACAAGCTGAATACAAAGAAGAAAATGATGTTTTTATTGATCCAGGCCTGATTCCTTTTTTTTAAGAGGGAATCTTTCTTTCTTTCTTTCTTTCTTTCTTTCTTTCTTTCTTTCTTTCTTTCTTTCTTTCTTTCTTTCTTTCTTTCTCTCTTTCTTTCTTTCTTTCTTTCTTTCTTTCTTTCTTTCTTTCTTTCTTTCTTTCTTTCTTTCTTTCAAGGCTCTGGGCTATTCCCATATCAGTGTATTCTGGTAAGACACACGAAGATGAAAAATGTTGTACTTTATATATAAATATTTGGGTCTGGCCCTACCATTAGGCAACGTGAGACAGCCACCTCTGCAGCAGATGGGATCATGAAAAGGAGTCAAATTGTTTGTTAGTGTGCTGCTGTATTCTTAATATGAGGAACAGGGAGAGATACTGGAGGGATATTCTACCTCCTGGGCCACAGTGACGTGGCTTGTTTTGGGTACTGTGCATCTTGACTTGGGTGGTGCAGTGCCTCAGGCAGCAAAATGTGTTAGGCTGGCTCTATAAATAACATTCCCAGTGTTTGCAGCATAGAGACATCTTACTCTTTTTGTGCATAGTCTTTTGCTCATTCCAACAATCAACTCTGTAAAGGTGATTATCTCCTGATGTCATATTCCCCAACCCAGTGAAGTTACAGCAGCCACCAAAACAGGATGTAGATTAACAGTCTGGGAAATTTTCTCTTTTGGCTGGGCTGGTTCTGGGAGATGTAGTGCAAACATAGCTTCATGTCTGCACCCTTGGACTCAATATGCATGCTATACATCAAGACAAAAACACCCAACTTCTTCTGTTAAGGAATTTCTGCCTGTGTAAGACACCTGCAGGATTTCAGCCAATGGGTTTAAAGTGACCCAAAAAGTTCCAGATCACTTCAAGGGAGTCCAGGCATTCACGGAAAAAAAAGGAAGAAAGAAAGATAAACTAGTGAAAATCTCCACAGCATATACTTTGCGTCCATGGTAGGCAGTGGCTTCCATGTCAGTGGGATTTTAATTTGAACTTTCTGAAGTGCTGACCCTATTTTAGGAATATGTTTCAGTTCTTTTAAAGTTTGGACTAAAAGCTGGAATGGACTCATAGGCCCACTAGCATGGAGGCTGCCACTGCCAAGGGTGCTTTGCATCCTTTAAGTATAGGAGGCCTGCGATGAAGGAAAGGATTAGTGTTCAGTGATCAATAATTTCACTTGTGAGAAATTAAGAGAGGTGTAACTAACCCCTCAGAATAAAAGTAGAGCGTAAAATCATTCTGCGTTAAAAAAGTAAAAGCTCTTGAGATGAACTGCTCCAACCTCGTGATTATTAAGTTAACTGTGCTGGGATCTTTCTTTCCTTTGGGAGATAAAGTCTAACAAGAGTTATTTCCCCTCAGTTGATTTGCTGTTTTCTCAACCACTTCAGTTCTTTTTTATCTCTTCCCTTTCCTGAATCCATCTGCTCATCTCATCTCATCTCATTACTGATTGGCAGCTCCTTTAGGATGCAGCCTTTCAGCTGCATTGTCCTCCTTACAAATCTGCAGAGCTTTGAAAAGCTACTTGTTTTTTGGACTACAGCTCCATGAACATCCCTTAGCCAGTATGGGCAGGGGAATTTTGGGAGCTATAGTCTAAAAAATTAAATGTTTCCAAGCTCTACTCATTTGTCTAGTTGTTTGCCAGGCAGATCAATTCAGCATGCTCCATTAACTCAACAAACACCCCATTCAACAGTGTGCTGCGTCATATGCAGACAGACAGACAGACAGACAGACAGACAGACAATTTCATTGAAACGGACACCGCACATGTTTTTTCTGCCCATGGCAGTGGCAGCTGGCACTTCCCTCATCATTTGAGGGTATGAATATGCTCTTGGTTTTAGTACGGACTTTGTTAGAGCTATCTAAGGGGCTAAACCTATTTGGGAGATAGGGTCCTTGGATAGGTCCTTTAAAAGTCAGACTAAATCTCAGAGTGGATTCACTGTCCCACTGACCACAGAGCTAGCACTAAGCATTGGTAGTCCATTATAACTGACAGAGGGAGTATGAATGAGAACTATAACATGGGGCAGAGGAGAGCAACGTACATTGCTACAAGCCCAGAATATAGACATAGGCAGGATATAGATTTAACTAATACATGTGTCAGTACTTTTGGAGCCAGTGTGAGTCAGAACCAGTGGTCATGCAGTGGTTTTGAGTGTTGGACTTGGACTCCTGGAGACCAGGCCCGTTTCCGCACTAGCCTGTTCTAGTGCTAGGATTCCACTTTCAACATCCTATGGAATCCTGGAGTTTGCAGCTTCGGGAGGGGCCGGCCGGAAATGTGCGGAAATGGGCCAGGGCTCAGATTGCTGCTCAGCCATGGGAGGCCGCTGGGTAGCCTTGGGCAAGTCATATTCTCTCAGCCTAAGAGGAAAGCAATGGCAAACCTCCTCTGAATAAATCCTAAAGAAAATCCTATGATAGGGTTGCCAGATGTCAGAAACAATGGGAGACACATAACAACAATACATGAGCCATAAATCAAAATGGAGACTGTAGAAATCAAAAGAAGGGGCAGCTACAAATGAACTAAACAAGATCCTCAAATGTAAAGATACATCATTGAACGCCTAAGTCAGAATAACCCATGTCATAGTATTCCTGATTTCTAGCTATGATTGTGAAAGCTCGACAGTGGAGACAGCTGAGAGGAAGACGATCAATTCGTTTGAAATGTGTTGCTTGAGGAGAGTTCCAAAAAAAGACAAATAAATGGGCTATAAAGCCTGAACTCTCCCTGTAAGACAAAATGACTACACTGAAGCTACCATATTTTGGACGTATCATGAGATAACAAGACCTATTGGAAAAGATGTCAATGCTGGGGAAAATGGAAGGCAGCAGGAAAAGAGGAACACCACATTACAGGTGGATTGATTTGATAAAAGAAGCCATGGCCCTAAGTCTGCAAGACTTGAGCAGGGCTGTTGGTGGCTTAGGGTCTGGAGGATCCTCATTCTTAGGTCTGCAATAAGTCAAAGTCAACTGAGTAACAGATAACAAGTACGAAAGAAGAACAGTTACGCCAGACAGGTTTAAACAAAAAGCTTGGGAACATTTTTGTTTCTTTTCTTTTGGATGACAGTTCCCAGAATCATCTAGCTACCATGACCTTACAATAGTAAGTGAGAGAGTACAGAGAGTAAAGTGTCAAATATTTCAGTACTTCCATTTGATGAACACAATCTGGGTTTACATTTGAACTTCGTGCCTCAGGCATGAAATTGTCTTGAGCCTTTAAGAGTCCTCAAAGTGGACTGTCTGAGGCCATTGAATCAGTCTGACTGTAGAGATTTCTAACAAGCAGAGCTGGCTTTAGCGCTTTTAGTTTTCAGCAGAGATTTGAACCCAGGTCTGCTTGCCATAGCTCAGCTTCTCTAACCACCGATGTAGTTGTTGACATGAATGGATGGACTCCTTTACATGACAAAGGTTCAGCATGGTTCTTAATTACAGCTACATCTTCTGCTTCACATTGGGTTATACACCACTAGGCAGACACCCAAGAGTTCACTGTTTGAGGTTGAAAATATCCATTCACAAAGGGTCATGACAATAATCACCATAATCTTCTCAGCAGCTGTGCCAAATGTTTGGAAAGGGCTCACCTGCTTCTCTGAAGGCGTCCAGGTGCAAAGGCAGGTATTTGTGGTCAAAGAAGAGGCAAAATATACACACCTACTTGTGTACACAGTTCTGATGAATGGCACATTTGAAGAGGGGGGCAAAGGAATATGGTAGACAGATTTGGAAGAATAGATTGCTCCTGCACAGTTCCCAAATATTTGCCTCCTTACACGTGGCCGTTCAAGTTTGCCCTTTGAAGCCCACCACAAATATTATGGTGAGTTACCAGGAGAAGTTGTGGGCATGTTAATCAAGCCATTCAACCATTATAGTCATCTTGCTTCAACCGGATTCTGTTGCCTTCTCCGTTATCACTTTCACTGTCAGCCTTCCCTAAACTTGTCACCTGCCAAATATGCTGGACTACAACTGCCATCATCATGAACAAGCACATGCTATGATATCAGAGATGATGGGAGTGGTAGTCTTGTACATCTACAGGACAATAGAATGGAGAAGATTGGCTCACATGATCCTGGCAAGTTTGTGATACTATTGTAATGAGCAATGGGACTATAAGAACTTCCGTTTTCCAAATATATCCATGTTTCCAAGGATAGCCATAACGATAAAACACATTTTTACATCAGTAATGGAAACATAAAATCTAAAGGCATGGTTCCATTTTATATATTTATTTATTTTATATGTCATCCTATATTGTAGAAACTCAGGACAGAATGCAATTAAAATCAGTTTAAACAATTTGAAATGTACCATGATTTTCCAGCTGCTGTGCTGTACACAAACTGCAACTTCAAAGCAATCTTTGAGGGAAGGCTGACATAAGCTAGACTGCAGTACTCTAATTGGTGGGTTACTAGTGCACAGACTACTGCATGTTACATTGAAGTGTGAGATCAGAAGAGCAATCAGTTAGGTTTTCCAGGCTCAGTATAGAACAGGGTCCCTCTACCTTTAATAGTTAACAGATCCTGGAACAAGAAGATGTGTGGTCAAGTTTCTCCACCCAACACCCACGTTTTAGCTGCTGCATTTCCCTCAGAACAGCCATCTACTGGCCAGTGGAGAGAAGGAGTGATGGTAGAAAAGTGTGCAGCTACAGCTAGATGCAAAGCAATGATGTTATCATTCAGTATAGGAGACCTGTCCTGTATGCAGATTGGCAATCCTAATTTGCTGTACCATTCTCTTCCTCTAATTCCTTGACTGTATGGTAGCCATTTCAGTAGAACATGGTCATCCAATGATCCTCCTCATCCTGAGGCTTGTAACGACTCCTGCCTCTGTGTGGCATGACTCTTACCATTCTCCTAGTTCTTTAATTCATTTTCATAAAAGTTGGCTGAGAACCTACATGGGGTTGTATATCATAAATTGCCTGTGGCATTACTCATTGATTGTGGCCTTCTGGTGAATGGTGACATTGTACAACCAAATGCACAATGAAATACACAGTGGATAGAGTGATGCTGCCAGTTTTAGCAAGGGCAAACAAATACACATCCATCAGGAATGTACTCCTATAGCAGAGCTTATACATGTGTAGGCCACCAACAGGATTCTAGTCCATATCATGATACTATAGGATTGGAGTTTTTTTTCCTGTCTCCTCTCTAATTCTCTTTGTAGGTATACAAATATTTGTAGATTCTGTTTTTCACAGACAAGAACAAGTGATTTTACCACTTTTTCCCCTTGCTTTGAGAAAGTTGTTGAAAACTGCTAGTTTCAAAGACTCTTTGCAGTTTAGGACTTCTGTGTCAATATTTTCTGGGCAGAAAACCAGTATCTTCTGTGCAGAAAACAACATTTTGGTGCAGAAAACAATTTTCTTGCAGAAAACTAGTATTTTCTGTGCAGAAAGCAATATTTCAATACAGCAGAAAACAAGTTTTCTGCATAAAAACCAGTACTTTCTGTTCAGAAAACATATTCATAGCACAGACAATAGCCTGTGCAAAAAAAGGCTGTTTTCTGTGCAGGACACTTGTCTTCTGCATAGGACATGATGTTTTCTGCACAAAAATAATCCACATGCATTTTCTATACAGAATAAGTCTTGAACTGCAAATATTCTGTCCATCTGTCCATTCCATCCATCTAGGGTTTTTTTTTATGAGGGTTTCCCAATACTTAAGTAATCAAGTTTTTCAACCATTTTTCAAATGTTTTTAAATATCCTTTCCATCCTTGCTTTTCGCTGCTAGCTTGTGCCGGTGTTTACATCTGAAGGACATGCTTTGCAAAGATATGCCTTGTTCAGATTCAAAGGATCAGCAAGCAGATAGCAATGTATGTGATTTTCCTTACTGTGGGATATATTTTACATGATCCCCCAAGCTTTTGTCCCTTGTTAAGCAGATCTGTAGAATAAGTTTTCCGTTTAAAGTTTAAAATGTGTAGAATTCAGATTGCCCCACTATTACCATACTGCCAAGGAGTTCATCATTTGAACAGCTGCATTAAGTTAAGGGCCCCTCCAAACTGGCTTTTTAGAGCTACTTCACACAATACAGCACAGCTGGAAGGAAAGATTGGCACATTTCAAAATCAGTTGCATTTCCTGTCATTTGAAATTCAGATTTTGAGGTCAAAATTTCCTCTTAAGTGTGGCATTCAGATTTTGGATTTGAAATTTTAAAATATCCCATTAAAAGAAAAGAAGAACCTAATCTACTTTTCAAACATTTTACTTTAGCAAAGAATTAATGAGTTGAGTTCATATTACGTTTACTGACTTCTGTTGCATCCCCAGTCAAATAGCGATGGAGAAGGCAAATCTGCCGTCAGGGCTGTGTTGTTGTTGACTGTTTAATTACATATTTAAATTTTCTATGGGCAATGTACCAATTAGAACTATAAAAACTATAAAACTGTAAAAATACAGAAACAAGATAACAAATCAGTAGTGGAGTTGCTGTTTGCCCTCCCATCACTTCTGGCTTATGGAGAACCTCTCGTGGGGTATTCTTGTCAAGATTGGTTCAGAGGAGGTTTGCCATTGCCTTCCTCTTAGGCTGAGAGGGTGTGACTTACCAAGGTCACCCAGTGGGTTTCTATAGTTGAGAGGGTGTGACTTGCCAAAGGTCACTCAGTGGGTTTCTGAGAGATTTGAACCCTGGTCTTCTGGAGTCCAGCACTCAGCACGTTGACTTCCAGATGACACCAGCAGGTTTCTGGGCTGCTGTAATCATTTTGTATTTGGCTACCGAGACGCAGTCAGTTGGTTCTCTGATCCTGCCTGCTGCCCACAAGGCACAGAATGGCTGTGTGTATGTGTGGCAAGTGTAGAAGGGGAGACACTGAAAATGATTCACTTTACATTTGCTGTGCTTCCAGTCCCTTTGTCCTTTACTTTGGATTTCTGAATACAGTAGGTCCTCCACATTTTCTAGGGTTAGGGGCAAACACCCCGTGCAAAAGTGGCAAAATTTCAAGTATCAAAATGTGTCTGTGTCTGTGGAAAGTGGCCGAGGCATGGTGGGCAGAACGGGCAACCAGAGTGCAAAAGAGGTTAGGGAAAGGAGAGGGAAGGGGTGTTGGGTCGACATGGTGGTTCTGTACTTCTTCCTTGGGGGTTGGGGGGCATTGGGAGGGGAGTTGGGGTTGAAACTGGGCTGTGATTTGCCCTTAGCTGTCCAGGTGACTGCTGGTGATGGTGGTGGAGGAGGAGCTCCTCATTGGAGCTGTCAAGAGGGAAGGTTCCCTCCGGAAAAGAAGTGCCTGAGATAGGGACAGGGGACAGGGTTTGAAGAAACAATCACGAATAATCAAATCTGAGAATGTCATACTTTCCAATGTGCAGAGCCTACTGTACTCTGCTGAAGCTGTAAGCTAAATGCAATGGTAGAAATATGGGGACTGAAGGAAAATTTCATGGAGATCCCTGGATTTTTACTGCAATTTTTTTCGGGGGGGGTGTAATACCATTACTTTGCTCCCACATAGCTACACCCCTGGCCGAGGCCCTTGGCCATATTGTTGGAGGATGATGGGTATTGTAGTTCCCAAGTGCTGTCTCTTCCTACTTTTCAGAGATTCAACATGACTGGGTCTTGCATTCCTTTTCCTGGCAGAGGCAGCTGTTTGGTGAATGTAAAGTTGCACTCCCTACTGAACTGAATGGAGAAATCTCCCTTGAGGGAAAGCACCATGAATCATCAGCTTCTGTTCGCTTGCGCTGCAGCTGAGACCTGACTCTTAGCAGATGTGAGCAATGAAGAGATGAGTGGTTCCTCCCTCATCAACCACTCAACTAGATCTTGGAAGTTAATGCTGAGAAAGTGGATGACGATGGCTATGATTCAGCTGGGATAATCTTGTGAATGAGCTCAATGGTGGCTGTAACCAATCAATCAATCAGTCCTAATAGCTCAGCAGTAGACCAGGGAAAGACTCCTTTGTTGGAAGCCTCTGCTGTCAGTCATGGTAGTTTGTGGCTTCCTGTCAGCAAGGCTAGAAAATCTGCTCTGGGTTTTAGTCTGAACTTTAAAAGAGTTGTCCAAAATGATGAGCCCTATCCCAGAACTAGGTTTAGCACCTCGAATAGATCATTTTAGGTTCAGACTAAAGCCTTTGCCTCATTTTTAGGCATTTTAGAGGTTCAGACTAAAACCTCAGGGCAGCTTCATTTGCCCCACTCACCTGGAAGCCACCGGTTGCCTATTGGCTGCTAGCCTGCGTGCAAACCAACCTTCCCACACCGGATGCCCTTTGGAGGAGGTGGTCTGTAAGCCAAAGATGGGAAGCGATGAGTTACAAGCAATGCATTTACCTCTAACGCATTTCTTTTGAATGTTAACTTGCTCACAAAGGAATTACATTTTAACAGCAAGTGCACGAGGGTGAAGAAAGTACTTATTAGTGTAACTAAATTTAAATTTAAATTTACCTTTTAAGATCATTTTCAACATTTTTCAAGGCATTTTGCCATGCCATTCTATTACAAATCCTAACACACATAAAAAAGAAAAGAAAAGAAAAGAAGCTTGAATTCACTAAGACACTTATGAATGCACAACCTAGAGTTATGAATTTGTGACTGGCTTGTATTATGATCCCTACGTATTCACTAGTTTAGGTCAGATAGTGGGGATAGCATGGTCTGTTGCCCTTATGTGCTCCTTGGGATGGTGCCTTATGGTCCCCAAAGCCTCTAAGATACCTCCAAAGCCCCCAGACCCCTCAACTTTGGGGAAAAAAATGCAAGTAATTTGCTTTTGTTGTCAAAGAGCCCAAAGTATCTCAAAATTGCCACAAAACATGTTGGTTTGGCCTCCACAACCCCCAACTCCACATCAAAACATCTTCCCACAGATTTGGGTAAAAACAGAAGCAGAAGTGATGTGACTTCATTCCTGGTCACATGGGGAGCATCAGTTCAGCATGTGTGTGGGGGGGGGCTCATGGTGGGAACACCTCATAGTTGCCGACCCTTCACATAAGCTGTTGCTCGCTAGCGTAAGCAACACGGAGCCAGAAGGGTCAGTTGTCTGACTTGGCACAAAATGGTGGCCTATGTTCTTACTGAGGGGGCAGCGTGGGGAGTGGTTTGAGTGTTGAACTATGACTCCGGGGAGCAGGGTTTGTATCCCTGTTCAACCATGGAAACACACAGGTGGTCTTGGGCAACTCGGGCCATTTCCACACTAGCCTGTTATAGCACTACGATTCCACTTTCAACATCCTACGGAATCTTGGAGTTTGCAGTTTCGGGAGGGGCCAGGCCACCCCTCCCGAAACTGCAAACCCCAGGATTCCACAGGATGTTGAAAGTGTAATCATAGTGCTATAATAGGCTAGTGCAGAAATGGCCTCGCAGTTTCTGAGTCTCAGAGGAGTGCAAAGGTAAACCTTCTCTAAATGAATCTTGCCAGAAAACCTCTTGCTAGGTCACCATAGGTCAGAAATGAGTTGAAGGCGCATGGCAATCCAAATTCTTACTACAACTTGGGTGCACAAAGTGTAACATCCTTGCAGTTTTAAAACTTATTGTTATCTTTATTCTACTCTGTAAAAGCCTGGCTCTTCATTATCACCTTTTAAATGTACCTGCTACATGCTATGGCCAATGGTTTTTAAAAGGTTGCAACTAAAGGTACTTCTTTAAAAAGAGAGTTTCATGTAGCAGGAGAAATGTCTTTGTCAGGTGAGGTTCAGCATGAAAACAAATCAATAATAAAGAGGTGTGAACCTCCATATTTAAAAGCTATGAACCTCTATAGTTAGAGGCTATTTACCTATGAGCATCAGTGGCTGATGACAAACGTAATGGCAAGACTTATTGCCACTACCGGTCTCTCATGGGATGTGCTTGGGAACAATTGGCTGACTGTAGCTGGATGCAGAATTCTGAATAAGGTATACCTCATTCCGGTCTATTGAGATAATGCATAAGACTTTAAAAGTTAGGCCAACCTTTCTCAACTTTGTGCTCTCCAGATGAGTTGGACTGAAAGTCACATTATCTGCAGCTAATGTGGCCATATTGACACATCTAGATGTCACCAAGTGAAGCAAGCTGCATTAAGAAAATAAGGCTGTTGTCACCTGATTCTGATGAAGCAACATCTGTTAAGTTAACCAGCGACTGACTAGTGGTTTTGTGCAGATCAATGATTGAATGTGGAACCAGGGTCAGAATACGCTCAAACTGATCCAGAATCTCACAAAAACAAAAGGAGAGCCTTGCTAGATCAGACTGAAGGCCTGTCTGGTCCAATACCCTGTTTCCTACAGAGGCCAACCAGATACCTTTGGGAAGCCCAAAGTGTGACTAACAATCTGTTCCTATTCCTGTTTGCCAATATACTCACCTGTATACTGCCTCTGATCCTGACTGATCCATGACCGTTGCATAGGCTGTAATGAGCATTCAAAAATTATTTATATGTGGACATGGATTGGAATCCTTTTTGTGGTCTAGAGTTGCACGGGCAAAGCAGAAGTCCTTTTCTATACTACAACAAAAGGGGATATCCAATATCTCATTTTTCAGTGGTTTCTTCTTCAGTGGCAGTGGGACTGCTATTGGGTGCAGCATTGCCTTTTCCCCCCACATGGCCATTGATTGTCCATAGGGAAGGGGCAGGAGAGTTTCCTCTCTGCCTCTCACTTTGCCATCCAGGACCTTCACCATCCCAGACTAGAAACCCTGGGGAGATGCCTCAAAGAGAATCCTGACAATGGCCACTTAATTCAACCAAGGAAACAGCTGCTCCATTAAACTGTTGATGCAAGAACTTCCTGTGCATCAGATACTCTTGCCTGGAGGGAGCTGCTGGATCAGGGCCTCTGGCCTTCCTCTATCCTTAGTAAACCCCGAGTGTTAGCTTTTAAAGGGGGATGAAATCAAATTTACAGCAGTTCAAAAAGGAATCGGAATTTGCACTATGTTCTACTGTGCATACCCGCAAGCTTATAAAAGAGAGATATTTACAATGCCACGTGCATGCTTGTTCCAGTAGCCTTCTCAAATCTGAGACTGGATGCTACAGAGGCCTGCTACAAGCACCTTATTTTGGGTGTTCTCATGTCATTTTCTCACTCCAAAGAGACTTGTATAGACTTTGAATGAATTCTCAAAGCTTCTGCTGTGCATTACAGGACTTCAGAAGAGCCGCCAAGGCGTCACTAAGTATAGCACTCTGCAATTTATTTTGCATGATGATAGCTCCTTCAGCTTACTGGGCTGGCTCATCTGAGCTTGAACAATTCACTTGTTTAAAAGTGTGATTCATGTATTTGCTACTGAGGGAAGACCAACACTTTTCTTATTTTTTCACATCTGGGTAGCAATGGGTAAACCAGCTCACTCTTCAGTAATACTATAATTCCTTCCCTTTATGTTCCTTTATCAGAAAACATCCTCCGGGTTCCATTCATAAAGTCCAGTTGTGAAGCAAGAAATGTCAGGAGAGTCCTCTTAAAGAGTGGGCGGAGGAAACAGAACACCGCATTGTGACTTTGTAAGAGCAGCTAAGCGTTTCCTCTAGGGTTGTTTTCAGTGCCTTTGTCAGCTGATTACATGGTCTTTTATAATTTCTCATCTATGGCATAGAGCTATTTGCTCATGGATTATTTGAAAGACACAAGCTTAGGCACAAGAAAAACAATTTTCAAAAAGTGAAGAGATTTTGTTCAATAATGTTGAAGTTTGGTTAAGTGATTTTTTTGGGGGTGGAGGACATGTTTAAAGGAGTGTTTGCATCTCAAAATGGGAAAGAAATCATTCTTCTCTGTCAGGAAGACACCGCTTGGCATTTCATGGTTCAGATTTGGCTCTGTGTGGCAGCTGGGTATTCCATTGGGTCTGTTCAACTCTTGGCTCTGTAGCAAACAATTGGAAATTGGCACAAAATCTATCACAAAGAGCCTGGATAAGCAGAATTTGGTTTTTAGATGTCTCTGAGAAGCTACCTTACAGGCTAAATGATAATAAGAGAGAAAAGAACTTAAATCGTTTTGAAGTTATTTGGTTTCTCTTTATTTCTTATATGAACACACCTTTAATATTAATAATTAACATATTGTAATTTGTATTAATATAATTAATGATATATAAGTAGAATTTTACTCAAAATGTTAGCATAATTAAATAATTAATTAAACATAGTAATTAATGATACAATACATTAATTTAATTAATTTGAATATTAATTTATTTGAATTTTAATATACTTAATATGATTAATATCATGTAACTGTAGTATCATATATTAATAACGGTGGACCTCCATTCACAGAGAGGAATTTGTGGAAGGCTTCACAGAGCTACGGAGGAACTAAATAAGGTCTTCAAGTATTAAGATGGATTGGCCGATAACAAAAGTCAGAATGGATGTCGTAGTATTTCTGACTTCTATGCATGGGTGTGAAAGCTGCACAGTGAAGAAAGCTGACAGGAAGAAAATCGACTCATCTGAAATGTGGAGCTGGAGGAGAATTCTATGATACCACGGACTGCCAAAAGGACAAATGGGTACTAGAGGAAATCTGGCATGAACTCCCCCTAGAAACCAAGATGATGAAATGGAGACTGTTGTACCTTGGACATACCATGAAATGACATGATTCGCTGGAAAAGATGTTGATGCTCGGTAAAGAGGGAGGCAGCAAGAAAAGAGGAAGGCCACTTTACAGATGGATTGATTTAATCATGGAAGCCACGGCCCTGAGTCTGCAAGACCTGAGCAGGCCAGTTGATAACAGTGACCCTCTTCCTCAGGGTCACCATAATGTGAAATGAACTTGAAGGCAAGTGACAAGAAGCACACTGAATGTATGACACGCAGAAACTCACCTGCAGCAATAAAGATGAAATGAATGAACTGAGAACTGAGATTCACTGAACAATCTAAGTATACAATTTGTGATTAATTTGTAGGGAATCTTCCAAAAGTATCTCAGTATTATATATGACAGAGGTAGCGGGGTGTAGTGGTTTGAGCATCGGACTATGACCGTGGAGACCAGGGTTCAGTTCCTCGCTTGGCCACAGAAACCCACTGGGTGACCTTGGGCACATCATGTGCTCTCAGCCCAAGAAAAGCCTTAGAGTTGGCATAAGTCAGAAACAACCTGAAGGCACTCAACAACAATTATTTATGGGAGACTTTAAACTATTCCCTTTTAATATTTTATATATACTGTTTTCCTATTCAGTTGGAAAAGTTTATATCAATTTTAATATCAATTTTAGTGTATATCAATTTTAACTTATATCAGTTTTAAAAATCTAATGCCAGTTAATTTTAAAAACCCATGCTTGGCTCTGAAGTCACTTGATGAGCAACAATTATTTCCTTAAAATGAAGTTTAAGGTAAATGTGGAGATTCCTTTTTGGATGAAAGATGCAAGGACTCTCAAAGAAAGCTGTATAAATTTTAAGAAGTGCTAGTGCGCTTTCCAACATTCCAAACTTGCACCTGACCTTCCTGATTTTCTGAGTGCCTCTTGACCTTTAAGGTCTTTCAGGCTGA
The DNA here is from genome assembly GCA_030412105.1 of Cyclura pinguis. NCBI lineage: Eukaryota > Metazoa > Chordata > Lepidosauria > Squamata > Iguanidae > Cyclura > Cyclura pinguis. The sequence continues at coordinate 13,455,916 of CM059601.1, read as the reverse complement.
AATCTTATTCCCATTTACTTGGGATTATTAAATTATTTACTTGTTTATTTATATTTTTATACTACTTTTTGTTAAGGATCAGAATCCTTTTGGTACAGGATGCCAGTGTGATACTTTTTTTAAAGAAAAAGCTGTTCAGCAATGGTGAAAGAAAGTACATAAAGGCTAAGACCTACACTGGGATTACGTTGTGCAAATCGCCACATGCAGAATGATGCTGTGATTGCGCTATGTGAGCCTTGTGTTAAATAGTAATATTGCACAACTGAATGTACAATTAAAGTATTATTCCTGATTTCAGTAGGGAGAGATGGATATGCTATTGCTATTGCTGTTGGCTCAAATCCAGTATTGGCTACTTAGTTAAGTATACTTATACTTAAGTATACTTAATTAACGAACCTCTCCTAGCCTGACCTCTGATGGAAATGTCATTCACCTGAGCTCCAGTCACTGGCAGACTCGATCTCCTTCTCCTTTGAAGGGGGAATCTGCTTTGCTCAGACTTCACCTGGAATACTGTGTCCATTTCTGGGCACCACAATTCAGGAAGGATATTGACAAGCTGGAACATGTCCAATGGAGGGCAACCAAAATGGTAAAAGACCTGGAAACCAAACCCTATGAGGATTGGCTTAGAGAAAAGACTATGTTTGGCCTGGAGAAGAGAAGATTAAGAGGTAACATGATAGCCAGGTTTAAATATTTGATGTGATATCATATGGAAGATGGAGCAAACTTGTTTTCTTTCGCTTCAGAGACTAGGACATGGAGCAATGGGACATAGGGCATGGAGCAAACTTGAGGAAAAGTGATTCCACCTAAACATTAGGAAGAAATTCCTGGCAGTAAAAGCAGTTTGACAGTGGGATACGCTGCCTTGCAGTGTGGTGGAGTCTCTTTCTTTGGAAATTTTTAAATAGAGGCTGGATGGCCATCCGTCTGGAATGCCTTGTCCCTTCCTGCATGGCAGAGGGCTTGGACTCAATGGCCCTTGCGGTCTCTTCCAGCTCTATGGTTCTATGTAGTCGATGCCCAGGAAAGTAGGTTTGCGCAGTAGGTTACAATTATGGCAAGAGTGTCACAATCGTGACTAAGTAGTGACCATGCATATGAAAGTTACCTAGATTTATGCACCTGTAACTGTTTCGTATTCATGATTGCTATTTAGTCATGATAGTGACACTTGTCACAATCAATTTCCCCGCCCCCCCCACAACCTACTTTACCATCAGCTGCATGGGGAGAAAGGGGACATTCTGTTGGTCATTGAAATGTGGGTGAATGATATTTCTATCAGGTTTAGGATCAACACAGGAGGGGTCACATAGTTTATCTAACTAAGTAGCTGAGGTAGGATTCTATTCTGTTGTTGTGGTTGTTTTATTCACTTATATCCCCCCTTTTCCCCAATAATTGGCCTTAACACATCTTACAAAAACAGTACAGATTAAAAACTGTACAAATGCATCAGTAAATAAATAAATAAATAAATAAATAGAACAATCATTAGAAAAACAATTTAATAGTCAAAGGGTTCAAATGATGTGACTCATGGGAAATTATGCCTGGTAAAATGGAAGGCAGTAGGAAAAGAAGGTGTCAACACTACAGATAGATCACGGAAGCCGCAGCCCTGAGGTCCAAGACCTGAGCAAGGCAGTTGATGACTGGTGGTCTTGGAGAGTTCTCATTCATGGGTTTGGCATAAGCTGAATCAACTTGCTGGCAAATAACAACAAACAACAAAGAGATAAAACCATTAACTTTAATTAAAAGACAATACAAAAGATCAATGCAACAGCACAGCACACCACTAAAAGCCCATCTGAGATACTTCCTGAAAGCCGAATTGAATAGTGATGTTTTTACTTGCTGGTGGAGGAAGAGCAAGGAGGGAGCCATCCTGGCCCACTTAGGGAGAGAGGGGCTGGAAGGGAGAGTGGCCATGATGTGGGGGGGGGCAGGGCCACGGTATGTGTGTGTGGTGGCTGCGGTGCATGGGGGCGTGGCTGCAGCACACGGGAGGCATGGCTACGAGCCAGGACACCCAAAAAACATTGCCGTGGAGGGTGAATCGTCTCCATTGCTCCCCCCCCCGCCCTCCGTCCCTATGTGACTGGCCACTGAGAAGGCCCTCTCCTTTGTTCTCACCAAACAAGCATGATAAAGTAGCGGGGCAGAGAAGACTGCTCCCAAAGAACGTAAAGTTGTAACAGCCTCATATAGGGACACACAGTTCTTCAAACAGCATGGAGTAGAGTCAGCACAAGTTTTATAGGTCACCAGCACGTTGATTTGTCAGCTGGTGGAAATGTTTCATCAAGAGAGTTGTATACTCCCTGTAGCAAGCCCTAGTTAACAATTTGGCTGCAGGTCTTTGGACTAACTGAAATTTCTGAGCATGTATCAAAGGCAATCCCCTGCAGAGGGCATTACCGTAATCTGAGAATGGCCAAGAATGCATACTTGGATTCAAATGCAGAGTACCGCATGTACAACTTCGCTTTTGTGAGTTTGAACTAAATTCAAATGTTGTGTGCATATCTTCTGATATTTCACAGATGAAAACTGGGACCCATGTGGCCAAGAAACACTAGAGTCAGGCAAGGAATGATTACTCAGAGGCTATTACAAAAAATGGTAAGAAATGCAGCACATTTCTACTTCCCTGATTTAATTCTATAGTTCTTACCACTTTTTGTAATAGCCCCTGAGTGCAGCCTAACTCAGCTGGATCTTCCATTTGTTCTTGGTTTTGTTGGTAAAATATTTCCTAGGACATGTGGACTTATACAATATGTTAGCCATGTTGAATGGCTCCGACTGGGGGGGGGGGTGTATCTTGAAGATAAAGGCTATTGGTGGTTACTAGTCATGGGGATGGCTATGATATATGTCCAGGATCAAAAGAGGAAGACCACATTACAGACGGATTGATATAGGAAGCCCTGGTCTTGAGTTTGCAAGACCTGAGCAGACCTGTTGATAACTGGGGTTCTTCAAGGTCTCCATTGTTTAACTGTAAGTTAAAGCTGACTAGACAGCAGATAACAACTATCAGAAGCGGTATGCCTCTGAACATCAGTTGGTGGGAAATATATGCTAGAGGATGCACTTATGCTCATGTCCTGCTTGCTGGTTTTCCATAAGTAATAGTTGGCTGTTACTGTAACAGAATGCTGGACTAGATCAGCTCTTGGTGCCATCCAGCATGGCTCTTTTTGGGTTCTTACGGACCATTCATAGACTGATAGAATGGGAAGAGACCTCAGTGGGTATTTAGTCCAATCCACTGCCATGCAGGAATACATGGTTAATGCACTCCTAAGAGAAGGCCATCCAAGCACCATTTAAAAAACTTCAGCGATGAAGAGTTCATCTCTGAGGCAGTCTATTCCACTGTTAAATAGTTCTTATCCCTAGGAAGTTCTTCTTAAAGTTTAGGTGGAATCTTTTTTCTGGTCATTTGAGTCCATTGAGTCATGTCCTAGCCTCTGGAGCAGCAGAAAATAAGCCTGCTCCATCTTCTCTATGATATCCCATCAAATATTCAGATATGCTGAATCCATATTAAATGCACACTCTTCACGTTTTGACACAATTCTATGCATCTCTAATCCGAATTATGTTGCACTGAATTCAACTGCAGTTTGGTTATTCCCAGGTAAATGTGTACAGTTTTGTAAACTTAAATATACAGATTGTCTCTTACACTGGGACAAATGAATAGGCAGAGACACAAATAATAAGAAACTTTACCACGCAAATATTAAAATATTAAAAGCAATTTCAAAAAAGCACAACAAAACCAGGACCTCTTCTTGAAAAGCAGAACTAATCTAGCTCTGTGGAATGGTTCAGTCAAATTAAAAAGAAAATCCCCCAGCAGAATATTGAGTGACTGCACACTCAACTAATGAAACCTGAGGTCGAGGGATTACATTGTAGGGAACAACTCTCTGTGCCTAATCACACCTGGAGGGCAAGGATGTAAGAAGCCAACTACTTTTGAAAGCTGATTAACTTTTTTTGATAGTGTCTCATACCTGCTCCAGCCTGAGCTGTTTGGCTTTTTCCAATCAGTAGTCAGTGAGAGAGAAGAAGAAGACGGAGAGCTAGGGAAAGGTAGAATAAATTTATGCTTCTGCAGAGCTTGGAAAGTTTATTCTTTTCGACTACATGGCTGTGGGATTCCAGGTAATATAGTCCAAAAAAACATTTCCAATCTCTCTGTTTCAGAGTTGCTTTCTGATGACATTTTTACAGGCTGCACTTTACATAGCTGCCATCAGAACCACAGCTGCATTTAGTCTACTTGGATTTCTTTCTTTTCTAAAAAATGTACTTGTTTATCAATTTTTACACAAAATGACATAAACTCCAACTAACATTTCTAATAAAAACTAAAATTAGACCACCATCCTAAAACAATCCACTGAAAAAATCTAAACATTAGCTCCTCAAACACTAACTTACTAACAACTAAACACTAACATATTAACATACAAAAGGACTCTGTTCCCGCTCAGACAAACTGTAATGAGAAAGAGAAAATAGAAGACAGAAAAAATATTATTCTCTCATTGCAGATCTGCCTAAACAAATACTAATAACCATATCCACAAATCATTGCATGGTTTCGTTTCTCACTGCTCAAGAAATCCATAAATAGTTTCCAGTCTTTCTTCGTTAGGCTTACCCTTTAAAACCCGTGTGAGTTTGGCCATTTGGGATAAATTCAGCAATCTTAACAATCCAATTTTCTGTCACTGGTGCTTCGGTCTGCTTCTATGTTTGTGCAAACAGTATTCTTGCAGCTATTATCATATAAGGAAGAAGGAGTTGGAGTTCTTATAAATGAGGCAAGGTGATAGTTGGGAGCGTGTGGGTAGAAGTGCCAAGACATGCAAAGTCAAAGGCTCGAGACTTTTTGATTAGCAGTTCAACATGTTTCAGCAAACTTTTTATTTCAGATCAACGGTATCAGGCCTATCCTGATGATTTTAAATTGTGAATTTTAACAATGAATTTTAAATATGTATTATCTGTTTTTAGGAATTTGTATTTTTAAAAAAGATGACTTGCATTTTAACTACTGTTTTAATTGATGTTCTGTTTTTAACTGTACCTTAACATTTCTCCCTGTTGATATTCATTTTGCTAGTTTTGGCCCAGCTTTCTAGTCGGTTAAGATCATTTGGAATTCTGATTCTGCCCTGTGGGGTGTTAGCTACACCTCCTAATTTGGTGTAATCTGCAAATTTGATAAGAATACCCTCTATCTCCTCATCCAAATCACTGAGGTCATCCTCCACATCCATCAATTATGCAGTCTTCCAGACATTGATGGACCGTATTCCTGGTAGCCCTAGATAGCATAACCAGTGGCAAAGAAAGTTGGAAGTTTATCCAACTATGGCCATTTACGTACTAGACAGTTATAGTGCTATTATTCCACTTTCAACGTCCCATGGAATCCTGGGGTTTGCAGTTTAGGGCCCTCCCCAAAGGCCCCTCCCTAAACTGCAAACCCCAGGATTCCATGGGACGTTGAAAGTGGAACAATAGCACTATACCAATCTAGTGTGGAAATGATCTGTTTCTGGAAGGACGTATGACTTCCTCATAACATAATTTTTCTCTCATTTTGGGAGGGAAAAGATGAAAACTCGGGGGAAAATTGACAAAAAATGTGATATTAGCACCCTTTACATGTAGAAACTTATGTCATTACTTTGAGAAAGTAAAATATATGGGCTGAGCCTGAGCCTTGGGAGATGTAGCTACATAAAAGAGCTCCGTCATCATAGCTACATTTCCCACTGTGTGTTGCTATAGCTGTCTGTTGCACAGTGCCTCCCTACTAGGAGAGGGCTGGAGGATTCTTCATTCACTGTCCTAGAAATGTATTTATTTATTTTATATCCCATCTTTCTCTCAGCACAGAATCATCCTAACAAGTGCCATGTTGGTGGGGCCATCTGGCTTTCAAGGTAGGTTTTTTGGGGCTCTTTCAATCACTGCAATGGTGCAGCATCCCTAAAAGTGAATTCCGAAACTGACAATGTTGTAAGTCTGGTTTATAACCTTGTAAATACTGAGCAGCATGCCAGCTGTTGTGTATAATTTAGTCTGGAATAAAATTATCAAGTCTGGCGTATTAAAAGTTCAGTTTATTCAGCGAATAATTAGAAATTTAATTTCCTTTCTTCAGTTTTGGATTTTCTTGTTACAAGTAGAGCTGCAAGATACTCCACAGTATGGAGCATCTGAACTGTAAGACGCTTCTTTGATTTTGCCAGTTTATTAAGAGCAGGCAAAGTAAAAGTAATAAAAACAGAACATTACCAAACAGAGGAAAGTATTTTATCTCTTCTAGGGCTCAAGTGTGAAGCAGACATAAAGCACTCTTTCTGAGAAAAACAAGAAAAGTAAACTGAGACCAGGAATTGTAAAGCTGTGATAACTGTATGTAGTCTTATGCTGAAGACTTTCTGTTTCACAATATTTTAGAAATAATTTTAGAGAAGTAAATACATAAACACCTGGTCTTAAATATTTCATTCAACATTCTAAAATAATCTATTCCACAATCCATTTTTCCCGTTTTTCTGGAACAAAAGGGGTTCCTCCCTCTGAATTTTTCTGTCCCCGCCCAGGCTTTCACGTCTCTGTTTCCACCACTGGGCTATGCCAACACACAACAAACAAGCACAAAAATGGATCATGTTGTAGCTTTTTTGTTTTTGGTATTTTCAGTCTTTAACACCTCCGTGCCTATTAAATGGTAGTCCCTGTTAAATGAAAATTATTTGATAAAAGTCTAGAGGAGCCTTTGGAAGCCTAGTCTAATCAAAAGTTGTTGGCTTTTTTTTTTTTTCCCAGAGACCAGGAAAAGGTTGCAGCAACTGTTGCCAAGGCCAAAGGCTTGGATCTGCCCGTACCTGTCCAACGATAAACAGCACCATGGGAGGACTTAGGGTGAGCCGAACACCTCGGTCACACGCTAAGCAAACTACCAACAGGTGTGCTTGCAGAACGGGCTCTCCATCAGCGTCCTGTCATGCATAAAATGTTTATCCAATTTGTCAAGATAATCTTTCCTCAAACAAGACCCGGGTCTAGGCCCCAGGAACAACCAGAACTCAGGTGGTATAAAGTAACTCTCTCCCTGTCTCTCTCTTTCCCCCCTTCCCCTTTCCTGAGCCTGGTTTCTCCCCACTCCTCTTAATCGCTATGTCAACGTTTCCTTAGCTTTAAGCAAACCCAGAGTCATTATGTCATTCGTAATGGGAGATATCTGCTTGCTGGCCAAGCTGATTTGCCAGTTAACTTCAAAATGCTTCTAAAGGGGCTTGTATCCCTTTCCAAATACACATTTTGCAGATGTTTCACCAAGTCAGGTACATCAATGACCTGACAATTTGTTTGACTAGTCGCAAATAATGGCTCTTTGATGGCTAAATTGGGAGTTATGTGTAAATAAAATGAATACTCAAGTTGGATCTTTAGTGCTACTTTGTCTGCTTGCTTGTGTATCTACCTACCTACCTACCTGCCTGCTTACAGGACATATCAATGATCACAGTGTGTGAGAGCAAAGGCGCCCACGGAATGACTTTGTGTAGTGTCCAATCAAACACCATTGACTGGATCTTTGCAGACACTGAGCCCTTCTCCATTGTGCTGTGTGCCTGCTGAGAGTCCATGGAAGCACAGAAAATGATGCAAGCTCGATGCAGAATTTGACACTGGAGCCCCATTCACACTGCACATTTATAGCAGTATGATTTCACTTTAACTGTCGTGGTTCCACCAAATGGATTCCTAAGATTTGCAGTTTAGGGAGAGGCATTTAGAATTCTCAGTCTCCAGCGCTTCACCAAACTACAAACCCCAGGATTCCATAACATGGCAATACAACAGTGAAAGTAGAATAATGGCACCATAATTATGTAACTTGAATGGGCCCAGGGTCTACTATGAATCTTGGTTCATAGAATCATGGAGTTGGAAGAGACCACAAGGGCCATCCAGTCCAACCCCATTCTGCCATGCAGGAATGCCATCCAGCCTTTGTTTAAAAACCTCCGAAGAAGGAGATGCCACCACACTCCAAGGCAGCATATTCCACTGTCAAGCTGTTCTTACTGTCAGGAAGTTCTTCACAATGTTTACATGGAATCACTTTTCCTGTAGTTTGAATCCACTGCTTCATGCCCTAGTTTCTCGAGGAGCAGAGAACAAGCTTGCTTCATGCTACACATGACATCCCTTAAAATATTTAAAAATGATTATCACGTCACCTCTTAATCTTCTTTTCTCCAGGCTAAACATACCCATCTCTCTAAGCCACTTCTAATAGGGCATGGCTTCCAGGCCTTCTACTATTTTGGTCACCCTCCGCTGGACATGTTCCAGCTTGTCAGTATCCTTCCTGAACAGTGGTATCCAGAACTGAACACAGTATTCCAAGTGGGGTCTGACCAAAGCAGAATGGAGAGGTACTATTACCTCCCTTGACCTAGGCACTATGGTCCTATTGATACAACCTAGAATTGCATTGGCTTTTTCAGCTGCCACATCACACTTTTGATTCATGTTCAGCTTGTGGTCTAACTAAGATTCCTAGATTCTTCTCACATGTACTGTGGTCAAGCCAAATGTCACTACTATCCCACAAGTAAGTTTCTAGCCCTTATCTTGAAAGCTGTGGGATATCTGTGGTCCTTAAGATATTGCTGGACTGTAACTCCCATCATTCTGAGCTAGCCTAGCTAACACTCCTGGACTGGAGTTTGATTGCTGTAGGTTAGAGTCCTCACTGTCTCTAAGGCTGATGCACCTCCAAGGGTTATTATAAAGATCAGGTGGGGAAAAAGGTAATCATGTTCACCACACTGGGCTCTTTGAGCAAAAGACAGGATAAAAGTGTAAGAAATAAATAAGATGGAGGATGAGGTTCAACAATATCTGGAAGGTGGCCTCATGACCCATATCTCGTCCCTGAGGCATAACTAGACGTTTCCCTCTCCTACTTTCCCTAAACCCAAACTAACTTAAAAAGTATGTACTCCCCTCTGCTTGATTACTCCTCTTTCTCAATAGGGTGGGGGTAATATTAAGTTATTCTGTAGGGCCTTGCGGTACCAGCTAAACTGAAATTTATTTTATATTTTTTTCATTATTATTTAATTTATATTCCAGTTTTCTCCCATATGGGACCCAAAACGATTTACACTGCATGTTAAAACAAAGTAGCTAAAACAATCTGTAATACCAATTTTTTTTAAAAAAAATAAAAATAAAGAAAGCATTAAACAGCAATCTACTTAAAAAAATAACTTTCAATCAGTTAAAAATACACTGAAACCCATTATTAAAGACCAGCACACCTGTTCCACCGACTTATTTAAATAAGAAGGTTTTCGCCTGCTGGCAAAGGCCATTTCCACACTAGACTGTTATAATGCTATTATTCCACTTTCAACATCCTATAGAATCCTGGGGTTTGCAGTTAGGGAGGGGCCTTTGAGGTAAACCCCACGACTGGAAATGATTGCCTCGGATTTTATTTTCTCATAGGTAATACTTGTTAGAAAGATTTGAGATCCTGTGTCTCTAATTCTCCAAACTGTCATGTTCAGTACCTGTAACTTTTCCTCATATTCCCCAATCCAATCTGTGTTCAGAGTTATTAACATACACAGGTTGTGTTCCTGAGGGAATACATTGCTCTCTTCCTTGCTGCTAGGCCTCATCTCCATAGCAACTGGCCAGGCCCAAGAGCTCTCTGGCTGAGAATTCTAAAGGCCCCACCCTAAACTGCAAACCCCAGGATTCCATCGAATCTTCACAGGCAGCCAATGATACGAAGTCTTCACCTCACACAGCCAATCATGTGAGGTCTTGCCTGACACAGACGAACAAACATACAGATTTTTATATAGCAGATTGTTATTTTCTATTGTATTATTGTATTGCGTTTTATACGATGGGGGTCCCATGTTTTGATGGTCTGCACTCACACTTGTGCTGCAGAAAATCTTTTGGATGACAAATCCCCAAATCCCCACTGGGAATTGCAATCCAAACATCAAACTCTTCCAAGCTCTGATCGGCACTTGTAGGGTTGAAATCACTATTAGAACACAGGAGAAGGTGGTGATGGAGGAGGAAGATGACTCGACGATGAGTATTTTTTCTCTACATCTCTCTATTTTCCTCTTCCTTAGATTTCTGAATTTCACTTGGCAATTTACAATAGCATTTTCACTGGCAGTGATTGGCAGTTTCAGGCATACGATGCATTTTATTTCTCTTCTGAATTATGAGTGATGCTTCTCTTGAGGGCGTGTCTGCCTAAGACAATGTTCTTTGTCTGGCAACATCGTTCTACCCTGGGCTTTTCTGATCATTCAGAAGCATTCTTGTCTTTCTTGCTGAGGGCGTCCATCATCCTCTCTTCTGAATGCTGAGGTCTTGAAGAACTAAGAATATATCTGGAAAGAGAAAGCACGCTGTGTTTCCTGTTTGAAACAATCATTTTCCCTCTGGCAGTCCCTGAATTCTCCTATTTATTTCTGCAAGGTTCAGCACAGAAATACAAATGGAGAGGAAACAGTAAGGTAAGCAGAAAGAGTTAGAATATGAATATAAAATATGTGTAAAGGTATGCAACAAACATAGCAGTATGGAAGAAGGTCCATAGGACATAAATCATTTGTTGACGGAAAAAAGATGGCCCAAGAACTCATCCAATTCTTCTTTTAAACAGAAGCCAGATGCGTTTGGCATAGCAGTCTTTATCAGTGGCTGGTATAAATCATAAGTTGAGAATATTTTTTTCAGAGAAAAGGCTGAAGAATTGGTTAAAAACAACAACATTAGAGTATAGATTTATACAAAATAAAAATGCGCTTTCAAGTATTTTGTGACTTATGGTGAGCCTAATATAACCCTATCACAGGAATTTCTTGTGTTTAGGCTGAGAGAGTGTGACTTGTTTGTTCAGAGGGGGTTTGGTTTTGCCTTCCTCTGAGGCTGAGAGAATGTGACTTGCAGGCCAAACAAGGATTCCAGCTCTGGTCTCCCAGTGTCCTAGTCTAGCACTCAGACTACTGTACCGCACTGATTCTCATATAGAGATCACACACTAAGCTTATTTGGGTGAGGGGGAATTTGAATCCAGATCTTCCCAAGTCCCAGAGTGACACTCTAACCATTATGCTACACTGGCAACAAGAACTGTCAGGGGCAGTACCATGGCAGAATTGGTACAAGATTCTGCAGTTGGGTTAGGCAAGAATTTTGTTGGGTTCATTTTTGAAATGCAGCTTTTCAAAACTTTTTTTTGTGATATTCTGCATAAACATAGCCTTGAGATTATTAAAAATCAAAATATGGGAGACACTGAAGTGGACAGTTGTGGGCAACCAGGTTTGGAGTGCTTAGCTCCTGAAAATCTGGTTTTTGAATCTTGGTTATTCAACTGTATTTGTGGTCCTGAATTAGTATGTCATGCTGTTTTTCCTAAGATGTTACTCAGCTTGAATTCAAATATGGCAGGTAGGTACAACGACCTTCTTCATGATGGAACTAGCTGCGCCCACTGAATTTAGCTAAAGTTGGTTGAGAATTTCATTAGCTTCACTTATTTTAAAAAGCACTTACCATTGTTTTCTTTATTACAGTAGTTTATCATTTGCAGCTGATGGACAGTTGATTTATGCTACAATCCTAGACCCACTGATATGGCGTAAGCCCCACTGAATACCTCCATGATGGCTGGGGAATTCTGGCTGCTATCATTCAAAAAAGATAATTTTCCAAGCTCCTCAAGTGAGGAAGTACTTCTTGTTGTCTGTTCTGAATCGTTTGCCATTAAACTTCACTGGAGGTTCTCCCATTCTAAGCGTAGCTGAAATTGAAGGGGAAAATTCTCTCTCCCCAGTTTCCCCATAGCACACATAATATACATCTCGCTGATGGCCTCCTCGTGTTCCTCTTTTTTAAACTTAAACTCCCACCTCGAAGGTGGCCTTTCTCAACAGAGCAGATGCTCTGTGGTCCCTGGACCACTTCCGGTCCCTAAGCCCTTGGTTGCCTGTTCCCAGCAAGTTTCTGGGAAAGGAAGAAACAATTGTATGCAATGGGCACAAAAGTAATGCTGAGAAGCATTGCTCCAGATCTCTTCTCAATGTGGCTTAGTTTTCGATTCAGGTATTACTAACACATTTTAAATCATCCATCAGTGATTCACATTATGATTCCTAGACTCTTGGATCAAATGTGAATCACTGATAGATGATTTAAAACTGGGTTATGTTGCACATTGATTATGTTGCACCTTCCAAGCAGTGTTCATTTTTGCAATTTTGCTCTCGTGATCTTACCTACAGCAATGTCATTTAGATGTTTCGTCAGTCCATTTGAGATTGCTCCCAGAGCAAGCTGACCAGTGGAACTGCTGTCATTATCTTTTCCCAGAGATGCTGAATCTTGGCTTGTAGGTCTCAACATTTTATAAACTTTTCCTTCTCTTTGTCTTTCATTCTGTTGTTGTGTGACTTCTGATTTATGGCAACTCTAAGACCACCCTATAGCACCCTGGCTCTCCTAAAAAAGATACTAACATTTTAAAGGCTAAAGCGAATAAAAAGATGTTCAAATGGGCACCAGACCTGTCAGTCTATTTGTCTTTTGTATACAGAAGCATGGGGGAAGGAGTACTATTTTGTTTTAAACCCCAAGAAGCAAAATATCATGGACTGGGTCTGCTCACTTCACAAAATTGAAAAAATGGACGTGGAAGGAAGATATGAGGATGATCTTAAAACTCGGGAAGGCAGAGAAAGGCATTCTGGCTAATTGTAAAATTAACCCTGAACCCCCCTGCTCCCCAATTGACTCAGCAAGGGAGTAGGATGCTGCTTAGGGTTGCCCTGGGCCTCCCCCTTTCATTTTCCATCCACTAACTATTGACTATTTACTTTTTCTAAAATAACTTTCCGTGTTCTGCAATACAATGGATCAGATTTGTGGTATACATAGGTGAAATTGTTTGTTGTGTGTCTTCAAGCTGTTTCCAACTTATGGTGACCCTAAGGCAAAGTCATATCATGGGGTTTTCTTGGCCAAATTTGTTCAGAGTGGCTTTGGCTTTGCTTTTGCCTCCCTTCGAGACTGAGAGAACGTGACTAGCCCAAGGTCACCCAGTGGGTTTCCATGGCCGAGCAGGGTTTCGAACCTTGGTCTCCTAAGTTGTCATCCAGTGCTCCAGCCCCTACACCATACTGGCTTCAAGGGTTTTGAAAAAAGGCAGAAAAGCACCTGTTGGGATATACCTAGATAAAGCCTTTCCAAAGTCAGGATCAATTGATTCTGTTCCAAAGCCATGATTTGGTTATTGCCCTTTTTGAGTAATCAGTGGATTAGGCTTTATAGTCTGCACAAGTTGTAGTATCTTCTTCTTCCCTAGCTTGCTTCCCATAGCCCTTTGTTGTCTGCTCAACCATTATTTGGAGATCACTGAACTTTTCTGTCTACAGATTGCCTACTGACATCTACTGAGAGAGGCTGCCATAGAGTAGCTTCAAAGAGATAATAAATCTTACTGTTTTGAACAGACTAGATAATTGTATTTAGCTGCCTGCCCTGGTGTCATGATGGTTTCATTTACTTCATAGCTGGTCTAGGTATGGCATATGGAGAAATACTTTCTTCCTTTTTGGTAGTGGGGGTGGTGGGAGGAATCACATGCAAATACAGGCTAAGTCCTGATAAGAATCCTGAAGGTAAACAATGAATTCCTACTAATGGCTAAGTCACCAAGGTAAGATCAAGTCTAAACACACACCCTTAGTTAAATATAATTTCATTAACTCACATTACGTGGCTCTACTAAAGTTTTTCTCTTTCTGATCCCTGACGGGTGAATTACAGACGAGACTGATCAATCATTTTCTGACACTGTTTGTTTGCAACTGCTCTCTGTTTGGAGCAGGGCAGCCTCTTAAAGGGTTTGCTTTAGAACTCTCAGGCAACAACTATTTTACTCTGTCAGCTTGTTTTGCTTGGCTGCAGTTCGGAATTCTCCGGGGCACTTCAGCAATGGTAAATTTTGAAATGAAAATGTTCATCACGACAGTCTCTCTAAACCAAGAAGAGTCCAAAACTCCAGGCAACTGTGTTGATCCATATTGACTAACCCGTTCTAGCAGTTTTTGTCTCTACCAGGAGGTCTTTCTGCACAGTTAGTGGATCTTAATTGCCCATTTGAGATCAAGCCACCCTCAAATACTTTGGAACTCATAGCAACATGTTACTTCTGGAAAATCAGCTGCCTCTTCCAAGGCTCAAGGGACAGGGAAACCTGGGTGAATTGATGTATGATGTCAAGATATTTTGCTACCTGAGTCAAATGATAAAATGTCCCCACCTCCACTGCATGTATAGAAGCATACAGGGCTAGCAGCTCAATTGTGATGTACTGTTTTAATTTAGGAGCCCAGCTCTGACATCCAACAAAAAGGAACAACTGGAAATGAACAAGAAAAGCCAGGTGTCTTTCATTGCAGCCCCCCCAGCGTCTGTTGCCTGAGGAAGACACCTCACTGTTGCAAATGGCAGCCCTGGCCTTTGAATTGTAGTCCCTGATAATCTAAAGCTCCAATCAGTGAGCGAAGACTCATTTGTGCCAGTATTCTAGAGGCTGGTGAATCTGGATAGAGAAGATCATCAAGGGCCGGTGTACCATCTCTTCTATGTACCTTTCTTAGATTCTTCACACTTGACAGTGACTAGTAACAAACCTGTGAACCAACCCTTTTGAAGAAAGTGTTGCATTTTCAGGTGACGTGGACATTTTCTTGGTGGTATCCTATCTGTGCTGGATCATTTGAGCACAGTTCAGTACCATGGGTCATACAGGCAGATGCTTGGAGCAGCAGAGATTGCAAACCGTGCAGGACATAGTTCCCATACTCTTAATGTTTTGGGGCAATGGGGTCTGAAATTAGAGAACATCCTATCTGCATAGAGTTGCTAGGTTTCAAGACACTGGCTGAAGTCTCAAGGAATGGATGCATACCCCATTAATTGCCTCAATTTGGTGAAAATCATCCCAATTAATCCTCTGTCATCCTACTTTATCTGTTGCTATTAAAATGTCCCAGTTTCTTTCTTGTCCTCTCATCTTCCTCCTTTGTCCTTGGCATCCTTCAATTTCTGCAAACTGAGTGCAAAAGTAGTTGGCTGTCATTTAACTCAGTGGGAGAAGGGGGGAGAGGAAAGGAGTGAAATCTTGCCCCCCCCCCCATAGACTCAGGAAAAAGCAAACTGCAGCAGCATTTCCTAGTTTGTGCATTCTTTCTCATTAATAACATTTGCCAACCTGGCTGCCCTCTGATGTTGCCTGGACACATGTGTCCTGGTTTCCATCTGTGAAAGCCTGGAGGGTATAGAGAGCCAGTGTGGCATAGTGGCTTGAAGTTTGCACAATGACTCAGGAGATCAGGGTTTGAATCCCTGCTCGGCCACAGAAATCTACTGGATGACCTTGGGGAAGTCATACTTGGTCAACCTCAGAGGAAGGCAAACCCCCTCTGAACAAATTCTTCCAAGAAAACCCTATGATTTTCTTAGGGTCACCTAAACCTTAGGGTCACCATAAGTCAGAAATGACTTGAAGGCACTCAGCAACAATGCAGACACTCCCAATCCCAGTTCAGTATTTTAGGCCATTTCTGCAGAACAGGGCTCTGGCAAGTCCTTCTGTCGCAGGCCCAGCAGGGAGCGGAGCACTCCAGGAACGCTCCCCTCTGCACCTCACCAGATCGCTGTGTGTTGGGGGGGAGCACACTGGCTTTGCCTCTTGCCTTCCGCAGCGCAGCCAGGCACTTGGCATTGCTGTGCTGGGAAGGGATGCATCGCCAGCATGTTTCTACTTTTCTGCACAGCCAGGAAGGACAGCAGCGCAGAGCAATGGTAGGTGTAAAATGGATTTTTTACTGTTTTGCAAATACCTCACATGTGCGCTGCTTGGGGACAAGATGGCAGTGAGTCAGCAATGATGTGCAGAAGCACAACCAGCCGATCACTGCCATTCTAGCCCCACAGTGGTGCAGCCCCCTCGTGCTTTAACCACAGCACATACAACAGGGTTGCAAAGTATAGCCCACGGGCCATGCGCTTTCTCTGGGCCCCCACAAGCGCCCCAAATCTCCACTCCTATTTTTTCATTCCAAATACCTAGCTAAATGTTTGGAAGGGTACAGGTGAGACTGGTCATGTTGCCTAAGTTGCCCCTGTTGCAAAACTGGAAGTGATTGTCTATTTTTCACTCTCCTGCGCCGAATTTGGGGTGTGGGAGAGATAGGGGTGGTTCCACCTCTCCATCATTTCCAGGGACAGATGTAGATCCTGGATCCATGGGAGTTGCTGTCATAAAGTGTCTATGAGCAAAGGAGGATTGGAGACCCACACCATTTAAGAACTGGACAGAATTCTGATAGGCCCACTCTGTCATACCTGGAGGAGAAAAGCTGCTGGAACTGAAATCCCTTCTGCTGCATTAAAAGCCAGAGCTGGTGGTAACTAGTTAAAGTAACTGATTATAAATGACACCTAACTAAGAACAAGTTTCATTGTTACTGATAATGAGTTCCCAATCTGGGTAATGAGGTCATCACAAAGTTGCAGTAAGATAATGAATAGGAGCCAAGGCATTTTATTGGTGTAATAAGTCTTCTATCTACTTAAAAAGTTGCTTTTTTAATTACTCTGAGTGTTACTTTTCTAGTTACTTTAGAACTTACTTTGAAAGGGCATTTTAAAAGAGGAAGTTTTTGAGTTCCATGGAATTCTCATGTCAACCCTAAACGAACTATAACAGTGAAAACTAAGCAACAATCAGTATATTGAGTAAGGGGACTCCTTACTCATTTAGAAAACAATGCAATAAGTAAGGGCAAACTTTAAAAATAATGTAATAAGCAGTGGGAATGAACTACTTGCAAGGTGTTGAACCTGTTTGTGGTTTAGGGTTCAGCACACTGGAAAAGTCATTTAAAGTTCAGACTAAAACCCAGAGCGGATTCACTACCCCACTGATATGGAAGCCACTAGAGTTCTAGGCTCTGTTAAAGGCACAGCCTCTGTCTCAGTGCCAGTCCTCACATCTCCCAAGTGGGAATAATAATCATGGTCTATCTTATAGGAATGTTACTGCCTAAGCAGCTTACAGCCCAAATGCAGACAATTGTCTACAAAAGATGAGCAAGTATGAGTGAAATAAACCCAAGAAAGCAACAACCCCCACTCCAGAGTGGGTCCCATTCATTCCAACGGGCCTGGTCTGGGTGACATCTTTTGTGTGCTGTGCCCTTAAATTAGCCGCAACCCCTCTTTAAATATATTCCAAGCTTTAAATTCTCAGCAGTCAGCTTCCCAGAAACCTAAGGGGAAGTGACTCCCTGGGAATTCAGGTCATTGCTGGCATTTCTCTTGGCTGGAGTGTCTCGAAGCCCGGCTGCCTGTTTGCTTAGTAATCTCCTTGGCTGTGTAAAGTTGTTAGGGGTAACCAAAGGCAGCTGATTTCTTAATTGTTTAAGGCAGGAAATCAGGTTCTTTCATTGGCTGCCATAATAATCTGGAGAGCAAACCAGGATTCTGCCTGACTGAGTTTTTGATCTTCTCCCATACAAAAGATATACTTTCCCTTGACAGAGGCAGTGAACCTTTCTCTTGAGAAAACTATTTTCTTAATAAACAGGATAGTGATTGGGGGGAATTAGAACAGCTATTATAATCATCTTCATCCTCATCATCCATATTCTTTTTCTGAACAGAGGTCAGGGAATTTCTCACAGCAGCTGTTGCATTTTTCTTCTAAATACATCTCATTATATCCTGCAGGGAAGGAGCAGCCCATTTGTTTGGCCTTTTCTTAATGTCTTAATCTGTTCCTTCCTTTACAAATGTATATTTTGGTTTCCCTTATAAAATTCATTCAAGACAGAAGGAACAAATGTGCCTAGTAAAAATCATTCAAATGAGTAAAATCAACATCACACAATAAGACAAAGAGCAGGATAAAACAATTACAGGTGCACCATTAACAAAGCAGATGTGCTCCTGGGCTTTGCTTTACTGGTACCAGAGGCAGAAATAACATGCAAAGAATCATAGAATCATATAGTTAGAAGAAACCACAAGGGCCATCAAGTCCAATCCCTTTCTGCCATGCAGGAATACACAATCAAAGCATTCCCAACAGATGACCATCCAGCCTCTGCTTAAAAACCTCCAAACAAGGAGACTCCATCATACTGTGAGGCAGCATCTTCCACTATCAAACTGCTTTTCCTATCAGGAAGTTCCTCCTAATGTTTAGATGGAATCTCCTTTGCTGAAGTTTGAAGCCATTGCTCTGTGTCCTAGTCTCTGGAGCAGCAGAAAACAGGCTTGCTCCATCCTCTGTATGACATACCCTTCAAATATTTAAACATAGGTATCATGTTGCCTCTTAACCTTCTCTTCTCCAGGCTAAACATACCCAGCTCCCCAAGCTACTCCTCATAGGGTTTGGTTTCCATGCCTTGTACCATTTTGGTCACCCTTCTTTGGACCTGTTCCAGCTTGTCAATGTCCTGGCCTTTCTGCACTATACTGTTATAGTGCTATTATTCCACTTTCAATATCCTGTAGAATTCCAGGGTTTGTAGTTTACCGAGAATTTCAAATGCCCATCCCTAAACTACAAACCCAAGGATTCCATAGGATGTTAAAAGTGAAATAATAGCACTACAACTGTGTAGTGAGGAATGGCCTCCTTCCTGAACCGTGGTGCCCAGAACTGGACACAGTATTCCAGGTGAGGTTTGAACAAGCAAAGTAGATTGGTACTATCATTTCCCTTGACCTAGACACTACACTCCTATTGACGGGATACGTCCTACTGCGCAAAAAGTGAAGAGCAGCCCAACAAGTTTCAGCAGACGTTTTATTCAAAACTCATGTGATGCTCATGTGGAGTGAAATGATCAGGTCAGCTAGGCTTTGCATAAGTAAAGAAAAACATTCCGAATCTTCTAGAGACTGCTTGAAAGGTTCTTCCAAAATGCATCTTGGGATGATTTTTTTTCTTTCAACAGCCTCTACTTTTTTCTATTATTTCCATTTTGGCAGTGAAACTTTGGCCATTTCCACACCAGGTTATTAAAACGGGGCAGATCGACCTCCAACGGAGGTCTTCTGCACCGTGGAGAGGACTGGGGCGGACTACTTTTTATAGTTCCATACCTCAGTCCGGTTTGGAGCGACCAGAACTGGTCGCGCAGTGTGCTTTTTAAAAACCTCTTTTAAGAGGTTTTTAAAAAGTACGGAGCGCGCGACTCCGTGTTGCTCCGTCGCCGCACTCCGCTGCAGATTTTCAGGCGCGCACAGATTTGCAGGTGCGCCTGCAGATCTGCTGGGGGCGGGCTTTAGGCTGGCGAGCTTCTCCGGTTGGTGGAGAGCCTCCACCAACCGGAAGCCACCATTTTGGACGCTGGAGCAGTGCGGAGCGACGAGCTCGCACTGCTCCTCGTCCCGACGGACTCGCCCGGACGCTCAAGAAAGCCGGTGAGTTCCATTTTCGCGCGTTTCCTTTCTCGCGTGTGGAAAGGGCCTTTGATAACTATGCTTTTTTAGCATGCTAGGGTAGCTGGCGAGGCAGGCTAATCAGCTTTTCCCTTTTCTTTATGTTTTGCTCTTGGCGAATGATCAGTAGGTGATTCTGGAGGCAGCTGCTGTTTACTTAGCCTGTTGTACGTAACAGTTACAGTAAGATCATCCATTATTTCCCAGGTCCAGCTTTACTGCATTGTTTACTCCAGGCGTGCTGCTGCAACTCAGTACTTAAAGTCTGTCTTTCTCTAGTCCTACCAATTGCCAATGCTGCAGGGGAAAAAAAAATCTTCCAGCTAGACTGAAGACAGGACAAAGGAGGGGGACTGGGTTCCTATTAAAAAGACTTTGTAGAAAGGAACTTTTTGTCAGAATTTTTGTTAATATGCCTGTACTAGGTATCAGGAGACAGCATGGTGTTAGTTAGTTTTGCTGTCAGACTATTGCCCTGGAGACTAGTGTTCAATTCCCCACTCATCCATGGAAACCCACCGAATAACCTTGGGTGCATCACATACTCTCAGCCCCAGATAACCCAGTGATAGGTTTGTCTTGGGGTTGCCATAAGTCAGACACGACTTGAAGGCACACAACAACAACAGTCAGAAAGCAGGTATCTAGAAATGCAGTCATTGCCCATCATACACAAACAGTCTAGTACTGAGTTGATTTTTGGGGGGCTGGGGGGCTGGGCAGGAAGGTTTGTTTAAATGAAATGAGATATTTGTTTGTCCCTAGCAAGTGGATGGCACTGGTGAGGACTCTCCAGATTCTTTTTGGTGAGGTGAGGAACATAATTTCCATAGTAATTGACATGATTTTCAGGGTTGAATCAAGGAATTGCTGAGAGGTGAACAGTTACACATACTTTTAGAGTGAGTAATGAATGTGTGAGCAACTCTTTTGCTGTCTGCTTGGGGGGAGGCAGAGTCCAGCCTTTAATGAACAGTAATCTTTCTTTGTTCCATACACAAAGAGTTCTGTAGGGGTCTTAGTTCATCCTTGGGATACTTCAGATTGCAAAGAAAAACACTTTCAAGATTCGTGCATGTGTGCGTGCGTGTGTACCCTCTCATTCATACAACTGAGTATTGGTTATGACCTCTAAAACCCAATATGACTTGGAACATAACTGACTTGGAACCAGGCTTTCTGAAGGAATGCCATGTTCTTAAGATCTTCAGGTGAGACGCTTCTCTCAGGTTTCACTGCTCTTGGAAGAACATTTGGCAAGGACACAGGAGAGGGCCTTTGGATGCTCCCAGAATTTGGAGCTCCCTCCCTACGGATGCTGCACTGGACCCCTCCTCTATGTCCTTCAGCAGCAAGTGAAGCCCTTTCTAAGACATCTTGGTGTCTAAATTGGGTTTCAGATGAAGGGGGCTGTTGTTTCATTTATTGGTGTTTTTTAAACTTCTTTTTATGCTTTAAGTTCATTTGTTTTCACTTAACACTTTGTAGTTAGTTTTCTTGAATAACCTTTCTGGTAGAAATGCATCTTTGGCTGCCAGTGGCTTCCATGTCAGTGAAGCAGTGAATCCACTCTGGATTTTAGACCAGACTTCAAAGGCTGAAGGTTTGTGCCCGAAACAGGTGGATAGCTCATTTAAAGTTGAGAATGAAACTCACAGTGGATTCACTGCTCCCTGGCACGGAAGGCACTAGCCACCACTAAAAGTCAGGATATAAAAGTAATTAATAAATGAACTAAATATTCACATTCCTTCCTATGTGCTTGCTTTTGTACCAGAAAGCTCCAAACTTCCCATGTGGATGACTGTGGGCAGTCTGTCAAGCAGAAACAATTGGTACTTTCCACATGAGACTAATAGCTTGCTTCATTAATGATGCCATTTGAATGCTTGCCCTTCAAGAAAAGTGGGAGGACCCCTTATTATTACATTTTGGCATCCAACATCATCATGAATAGATTTCATTTCCTCACTTTCATCCAGGAA
The DNA here is from genome assembly GCA_030412105.1 of Cyclura pinguis. Taxonomy (NCBI): domain Eukaryota; kingdom Metazoa; phylum Chordata; class Lepidosauria; order Squamata; family Iguanidae; genus Cyclura; species Cyclura pinguis. The sequence goes on along the minus strand of CM059601.1, from coordinate 13,434,287 downwards.
AAATGCTCAAACTGTGTGTCCCCATGCATAGTTCAGATACATACATTTGCCTAGCTCACTTTGTTGACCTTGGCAGAGGCCAGAATCCTCTCTCTCCCTCACACAGTCACCAAACTTCCATGTAACTTCACCTTTTACATGCTGCCTGCCCTGACACATTCATATACTGGTAGTGGTGGGGAAAGCAGAGGATGTTGGGGAAGTATCTGGCTATGTCCCCTATAGCCAGACACATGAGGAGGAGGAGGACGACGATGACAACAATGGCCATTTCCACACTAGACTGTTATAGCACTATGATTCCACTTTCAACAGCCTATGGAATCCTGGGGTTTGCAGTTTAGGGAGGGGCCGGCCGGCCCCTCCCGAAACTGCAAACCCCAGGATTCCATAGGATGTTGAAAGTGGAATCATAGCACTATAACAGTCTAGTGCGGAAATGGGCAATGACATCATCTTCGAGGACCTCTGGGAAATCATGACTGATATCCTCACCATTGTGAATCTGGATGTAAGGATATAGCCAGATGTTTTTCAGATGTGCCCATCAGCCACTATATAGCTATTTTGGGGGTGGCCAGCTGGCAAATGGTGGGCTTACAGAGAGAGGAGACAGGAGATGGGGTATAATTCTGCCTGTCAAACTTTTATGCTGCAACTTTAATATTACAAACTCCATTTCAAAATTAAGCTACAGGATCTTGGCCAAAGTGTTTCTCACAGATAGGGATAGATGGGTCTGTCAATTTCAATTTCTCAGTTTTCCAGTTTGGAATCACCTTCATCCTGGATTTTAAGAATGTTTCCAGTCTCAAGGTCAATTCACGCCAAAACATTGAGAATATTTTTTTAAAGAAAAGAATCATGTAAAAAAAATCATATGCCCGTTTGCACACCTTTTTCGTAAGACATGCATTTTGTGTGCCGTTTTCCTGATGTACTTTTTTCTTTTTTGCAAATTGTTTTCCTAATATAATGAATTTCTAAGTGCTGTAGTCATCCTCATGTGCATTTTTTTTTTTGTAGTTTCATCTAAGATGCTTGTTGTTGTGTGTGCTCAAGTCATTTCTGATTTAGGATCACCATATCACAGGGATTTCTTGGCAAGATTTGGTCAGAAGAAGGTTGCCTTTGCCTCCTTCTGAGGGTGAGAGAATGTGAGTTGTCCAAGGTCACCCAGTGGGTTTCCATGGCTGAGAGGGGATTTGAACCCTGTTCTCCAGAGTCATAATCCCTGTGCTCAAACTGTGACACTATGCTGGCCCTCATATTATACACACAGTACACTTCCCCTCTCCCCTTGCAACTGGGAGTGTTTTGTGAGTGTGAGTCATTTGTGAGTGTTGCCCGGCTGTGTCATCTTTTCTGATGCTAGGTTGAGTTCTCTGCTCTGTCTCTCTACCTCTGCTCCCAAGCTGGATGATTTTTAAACATTGGATTTAGGCTAATTGATTACTCCTATAATAGGTTTTTGGAGAGAGATGTTGCTTTACAGTTGGCCCTCCACATTTGCTGGGCTTAGGGGGGCAGAACCCTCTCGAATATAAAAAATGTGTATATGTATCTGTGGGAAGGGGGCTGAGGCATGGTGGGGGTTTGAACGCCCAGGGTCTAAATCGGGTCAGAGAAAGGAGAAGGAAAGGGGGTGGATCAGCATGATGGCCTTACACTTCGGCCATTTCTGCACTAGCCTGTTATAGCGCTATGATTCCACTTTCAACATCCTATGGAATCCTGGGGTTTGCAGTTTCGGGAGGGGCCGGTCGTCCCCTCCCGAAACTGCAAACCCTAGGATTCCATAGGATGTTGAAAGTGGAATCATAGCGCTATAACAGGCTAGTGCGGAAATGGCCTTCCGCTCTCACCCATCTCCTTCATTGGATGTAGGGGAGCAGTGGGAGAGGGTTTGCAGTGTCAGAAATCAGCCCGACAGCTGGACAGGCGCCAGTTGGTGGAGTACGACCAGAGGCAGGTTTTTAAAGGGCTCTGTGGCCTAATCAGAACTGCCAAGAAGGAAGGTTCCTTCAGAAAAGAAGCACCTGAGATGGGGGTGGGAGCAGGGGTTGAAGAAACTCATAAATATGGCACAATTCCCTCCAGTGCCTCCTAGAGGGATTTTTAAAGTTTTTTGTGAGTGAGGGTACAACCCCCCAGGTCTTCTGGAGAGCTAATGTGGCCCCCCATCCTCTCATAATTGCCCTACTGTAAACCAAACAAGTTTATCGCTCCCCATCTGTAATTATACCGCTTGGTCTCCCGGTCCCACGGCATCATTGCTGCTTTCCTCTGGACATGTCTCAGTTGGTTGTAAGAAATACTTCCCCCACTTCTGACTGTGCTGTATTTGCATGGATGATTCAATTCCATTCAGTTTGGTAATATTGGACTAACCTCATTGCACGCTCTTTCATTGCCCCTCTTCCCTTGTTGTGGCTCATGCCATACTCCGGGGGACCTTGCGCATTAGGATGCCCATATGACAACCTGAGCTTTAAACTGATTGATTGAATCTGGGAAATTCTAGTGACCCCCCAAGGGCCAATCTCAGCTCTTGATCAGCGTTCAAGATAACAGGGTTTTCTAATGAGTCAGCCTCATATTTCTTATGCAGACTAATTTATTCTGCTAGCATTTTGTTTCCTTGCTACAAGAGAAAGTGTGCATATGGCATTCCCCTAAGACATGATGGGGAAATTCATTGTGGTTTTCAGTATGGAGTAAGCACAGTCAAGGCACACGCTATCATTTGTCATGAGGCTGATTTCTCACTTATTCCAAATCAAAGGTTCCTTGTTAAGCCAGAATCTTCTACCACAGTGTATATTACATAACTTTTACATATACTTAGCTATGTAGCAGGAGTGCTAAGAAACCCTGCTAGTGAATTGCAAATATGCATAATAAGACACCAGCAAGTGTGTCCCAAAGCACATTGGCACTCCTTAGCCAGTGTTCTGAACCCAAACGGGACCAATGTGCTTCAATCCCAATGTGTGTAAGTCCCATTGTGGATTGGTTCCAATACACATTGGTGCTTTGCTGGCTCTCCTATGTAGTAATAGCAGCCCTTTACTGGATACAGATGTTATGGAACTGCTCAGTTCTAATTTTTGCAGGATTCCAACAATTAGAGTAATAGATTCATAGAATTGGAAGAGACCACAACAGCCATTGTATCTAACCCCCTGTCATGCAGGAACACACACTCAAAGCATCCCCAGTAAATGGCCATCCAGCCTTTGTTTAAAACCCTCCAAAGAAGGTGTCTCCACCACACTCTGAGGCAGCATATTCCGCTGTCCAACAGCTCTTGCAGTCAGGAAGTTCTTCCTGATGTTTAGGTGAAATTTCTTTTCCTGTAGTTTGAATCCATTGCTCTGTGTCCTAGTCTTTGGAGCATCAGAAAACAAGCTTAATCCATCTTCAACATGACATCCCTTCAAATATTTAAACATGGCTACCATGTTACCTCTTAACCTTCTTTTCATCAGGCTAAACATACCTAGCTCCCTAAGCCACTCATGAGCCATTGTTTGGTCTCCCTTAAGAAGATCTCCTTTGAAATGGGTCAGGAGATTGGCTTCATCTACAAGGGGAGCAGGAGAATTCTTGAGCAGTTTGGAGTCGTAGATAGAATCTCAATCAGAAATATGGAGCAATATGTTCAACTTGCAGAGCTTGGGGAAATTATCTTTCTGGACTACAAGTGCCCAAACTCCCACCGTCAAGTGTAGACATGTAAGCTGGGAGATTCTAGAAGTAGAAATCCAAAAAAGTAACTTCCCCAAGCTCTGTATTTACTCTCAGACAGCACTTGCATTTCCTGAAAAAAGTTATCACTGATATTCTCCATTATTGAGATCTTAGGCCCTTTCTGCACCATACCCTGTTAGTGCATTCTTCCGTAGATCTGGCCACTAAAATGGGAACCATAAGAAAATTGGCAGCTGGTAAAAGAATTAAAAAAGAATCTCTGGATGCATGTTGGAAAAGGATTTCAATTGATCTCTGGGAAGGTTAAAAGTGTTTTTGTTTACTTATCCCGGCCTGGCCTGCTGGTTTCATTTCACAGGTGCATATTGTTAGCTTTGGATAAAAAATTTGCTGAAACACGTTCAACAGTTCTTTTTTGCAGTGTAGGAATCTATCGCTACTCTTTCTGTGTTATTTCTGCCTCTTGTACCAAATTTTTTGTTAAAGAAGGAATTCTCAGGAACACCTCTATTTTGAAGTGTACCTGTATATCCGTCGTCTTGACTGTGGCACCTTATTTTTGCTAGTCCGTCTTCAGAGAGGTACGCCTGCCTGTGCAGAAATTTTCCTAGAAGCTTCTCAGACATTTCCTTTCCAGGAAATTCTTTGGGCCTTTCTTGGCTTGTCATGGATTCTTGCTTTGATTGTTTGAGTTATAATTGTTAGAGTTTGTAAATCTTAGATATTAAATTTCTGGAAATTTTGAAGTCATGGGGAAAAACAGTAAAAACACTTCTGAAAACCCCCCCCACAAAAAACCAGAAATCTTTGGAAAAAATATCCAATATTAACAACCTTTACAAGATTGAAGGTCACTCTTTGTTACTTTAAATATATTATGTGTGAACTGGTTTGGTGTAAAATTAGCATGTTTGGTATCTTAAAAGTACAGTTTATTTAGACAATAATTACAGATTGAATTTTTTTCCTTACATTTTTAATTTTTGTTGCTGCTGGAGCTACATGATTCTAAACTGTAAGAAACATCCGAACTCAAAAAAACTGGTTTTGACAGCTTATGGGGACCAGATTAAAAATAATAATAATAAAAACAGAAGAAATGATATATGTTATGAAAACAGTGAAAATTATTTTATTTCCTTAAGTCACCATGGGACCAATTAGATATAATGCACTAATTTTGATAACACAACAGTGAAAAGGAAAGTAAGAACAGATATTTGAAAGGGTGGATACTGTTCATAGTTTTACATGAAAATCCTCCTCTTGCATACTGTTAAGAATGTTTTTTGGGGGTGGTAACTACAGTATATGAATCATTTGTCTTAAGCATTTTATTCATCACTCTAAGAGGAAGTATTCCATAATAATTTTTTCCATGCTTTTCCCAATGGGGCGTGGGTAGGAAGAACTGAAGGCTTTGGGAAAAATTGGGGGAAAAAATTACTGAATTTTTCTTGGCCCTCACAGGTTTAGTAAATATCTATTTTACATTGCTTTTTTATTTGTGTTTTTAAGGCAAGCTCAATTTAAAAAGAATGAATGTGGAAATCCATCGCTAATCAACTCAATAAAAAGTGGACTCTGTCCTGCTCTTATATCATGCCCAGCAAAATCTGTGAGGTTGCAGTAGAGTAATGAATTTTATTTTAAAGAAACCCCCAACTATAGCCCAACTTTTCTTTTGAATAAATTCTGATTGGTCCCACTCTGCAGCAACTGGCCCTGTGCGATAGCAGCAGGTTTTACGGTAATTAAAAACACTCACGCACTCACCCGAAGTGAGGAAGAAACTTCTTATGCACATGTAACATTTCCCCAGAGGGGCAGTTCATTTCCCACAGCAATGAAGATATAATTATCCTGATGTAAATCACAGCCGGATAACTAGGAAGGATTGGCCTTTCCTCTCTTTGAATTCATTGAAAGATTTTATCTTTCTGACAGGTACCATCAGATGGAGTGGCAGCATGCTTCCTTCATAACCAATTTGCTTGAGCTAAAAACCCAGTATGTCTGGGAAAGAAAGAAAAAGATGAACCAAGAGATATTTCTAAGGCTTATAACTCTTCATTCATGGTTGGAAACCCAAAAGGTTGTGTGTTATAACTAGGGTATACGCTCCAACAGTCCCAGTTCAACAGGGGCAGTGTTGATTAACCCTGTGTTGTCCCACTTTTTCAGCTAATCTTAAAATGTCCCAGTTTCTCTCTTCTTTTCCTACTTTCCCACTTGTCTTCAGCTTCCTTCAGCTGCTGCAGGTTGTGTTCAAAGTGCAAAAGTAGTTCGTACCTAACTCAGCAGGGAGGAGAGAAGAGGAAAAGATGGAATCTTGTCATTCCCGGTCGGCTCAGGCAGAAGCAAACTCCTGCAGCCTCTCCCAGTTGGTCTGTTTTTCATCATTAATAATTTTTAGCATCTAGGCCATACTGTAATGTTGCTTGGCCATACAAGGCCTGGTTTTCACCTGTAAAATATTGGAGGGTATGTTAGGTTCAGGGCCAGTAGCAGTTTGAATGTTGGACTACAACCCTTTTCATAGTTTGATTGCCCGCTTGAACATCGAATCCTACTGGATGACCTTGGGCATGGCACATACACTCTCAGCCCCAGAAAACCCCATGATAGGTTCATCTTAGGGTTACCATAAGAGGAAGCAACTTGAATTACACAACAACACACCAATCAAAGAAAGAGAAATTCAGAGTGTGGTGGACAGTTCAATGCTGAGAGATTCAGGCCGGATAAAAGGAAGTACTCCTTCACATAGCACATGGTTGAACTGTGCGGTTCTTTGTGGGGTTCTTTGTCATCTAGTGATGATAACCAATGTCATGCCCAGGACCCAGGTACAAATACAGACAGGATCCTCCCTAACAGCCAAGACACACAGACATGAACAGGACAATACTTACTGCAGCCCAGCATAGACAAGAAAGGGAGAGCCCACAAGGCTCAGACTACTTATATAAGGAAGACTCATTCATCAGGCAAATGGCTGGTGGAGGCTGCTAGCCAATAAGCTATTCTGGCCACTTTTAATAAAAAAAAAAGTATAAGTCTTGAGCAGCAATTTGAGGGACAGGATTTTTTTCCATTTCAATCATTTGGATAATTCAGGAGAGCTTGGGGCAACGGTCAGTACTTTGGATGGTTTGAAAGGAGCTTTGAGAGAATTTCTGGAATAAAAAGTTTCTTTGCATCTGTGAGTCATGATGGCTCGAGGCTACCTGCAAGTTCAGAGTCATTTTCCTCCTTCTGGAAATTCCCGCCCTTGCATGCCTAGGGCTGATATTTTTTTGAGGGAAAAACTGATCTAGCTGAAAGCTATGATATTAATGTAACGTGTAGGTAGGTTTTCAGTTGTACCAGTTCTTGTGTGGAGACCATGAGAGTAGATTCTTGCTTTCATATTACCTTTGTGGTCTTCCCAAGAGACACTTATACAGCTGGCACCTGCCACATAGTTTCTGGAAGTTCCATTACTGAGCATGTGTAAAGTGGTAGAGGATATATTTTGACCAGAACTTATGGCTGCAGTTCCCCGAACCTCCTAGCCAGTATGCCACCACTGGCTATGTGGACTGAGTGATTCAGGAAAACGGTAGTCCACAAGTAACTCCTCTAAGTTCTGATTTTGACTCTAGTGTATGTGTGTGAAAGTACATGTATATCAGCAGTGTGGAACTATGAGGCCTACAACCTGGTCTTGTTCTCTGCAGATGCTAAAGTATGTTCTGAATCATAAAAGCATATGACCAACCAATCAAGTTTTTTTCTAATGTACCTTTAATCAGCACTCACACAAATGTATGCACATTTTTTTAAAAAAAAAATAATCAGCAGAAAACATGCTATTTCAGTCAGCATTTCCCCTTGGAATGAAATTAGTTGTAGGTTTGTGTTTGATTTTGGAGGGTTAGGACAAGGGACAATTCCTTTTGCTCTTGGCAAATGTTTGGTATTATAGCAGGGATGGGTGACTTGTTGGGCTGCATTTTACAGCAATTACAGCAAGCCAAGGACAAATGGAGAAAGTGGGGGGAGGACAGCATAACTGGGACATTTTAAAAGCATCTGAAAAACTGGGATGATAGGATTATTCAGGACTCTCCCTACGAAATCTGGCCAGTTGGAGAGTATGGGCCCTTCTGCACTACACTGTTATAGTACTATTATTTCACTTTCAACATCCTATGGAATCCTGGAGCTTGCAGTTTAGGAAGGGGCCTTTAGATTTCTCAGCCAGAAAGCTCTTCGGTCTCAGTAAACTACAAACCCCAGAATTGCACATGTTGAAAGCGGAATAATAGCACTGTAACAGTGTAGGGCAGAAAGGCCCTTTATCTCAGAGAAATCACCATTCCATTACATTTCAATTATTTATGCTTTGATTGAAGTTTGCTTGTTTTACATTCCTTGCATAATTTTGTGTACCCCTGATAATGAACTTCTCAAATGCCATGTTTTTATGTACAGTCTCATCTTGGGCCTCTGGAGATCCTCATTTTTCAAACAGACATCTTGTTTCAAAACATAGTTCCTGTTCAGGGATGAGGAAAAAACTTCTTTCACAGGGAAGTAGCTGGGGATGAATCTCTGCTTCATCCATTGATTCCAGGAAACATAGCACCAAGACTGTGTGGGAACTATTTTTTTCCAGATAGAAAATGACAACCCTGCATTTGACAAATTGGTCTTGTGCAGAAAAAGCAAAAGATTGTTTGGTTGCAAAGAATGGAATATAGCATAAAATAGGTGAGTACAGCCTTCAGCATAATTAAGTTTTTTATTGGCTGAAAGGTAAGTAAATCAAATGAATTGATTCAGTAATGTGAGAAGAGGGGGTAAAATGTACCTCCTCCAACTGTCGCATTTTAACAGGGCAGTCCCAATTAATCCTCTGACTTCCCACTTTTAGCACCTGAAGCAAAGAAGAAAACTGTGCCTGGTCCCTAGACCACGTACAGAAACCGACTGGATGGCCAGTGGAATCTTACTTCAGCACTAATAACAGCATTGCCTCCAACTGTCCCAGTTTGTCACGGACAGTTCTCATTAATCCTCCTTTGTCCCGCTTTCTCACTTGATTATAAAATGTCTGAGTTACTCCCTTCCACTTTCCCCCTTCGTCCAGTTGCTGCAAACTGAGTTCAAAGTGCAAAAGTAGTTTGTGCCCACTTAACTCAGCAGAAGGGAGAGGACAGAAGGGGATGTAATCTTGCCCTTCCCCATCAGCTCAGGCAAAGCAAAACTTCTGCTGCCTTTCCTAGGTTGTCTGTTTTTTCTTATTAATAATTCAGCCATCTTGGCTGCATCTGACGTTGCTTGGCTACTGTCATGTACCGGCTAAACCACACTCCAGAGAACTCACGCTGAAGATAACAGCAGTTTCTTCAGTGGAAAAACATGAGTACCAACAGCACCTGTCCACAGAAGTTGCTGAAACTGATTTGTACAGCCATCACACACTTTTATAAGCAATCAATACAAATTCTCATGTGCTTAGCTTCCATTGATTAGTACAGTGTTGTCCGTTCTTTCCCGGATTGGTGCCTTTCTGAGGCTTCCAAAGCTTCTTTAACCTTGAACAATTGTTGACTTTCTTCTTTCTTAGACCTTTTCGTACATCAACACTTCATTCTCATAATATCCTTTGCACTTAACAGCCCTCCCTCCACATTGACCTTTGTGAATTTCATTATGCACGAGGCATGTGCTTGTCTTCCCCCCACCCCATCTTACCTCCTCCCATTCCCTTACATTCCTCACCCCAGGCTTTTGAGGCTTGTTATTAAAATGGACTTTTTTTCCTTTTGAGTGAGCAAAGCCTCCCCACACTGCCGGAGGCATGTCCTCTCTGCTACATGGTTGCACATACTGGTATGTTATGGCCAATGGTTGGTCAGGTGCTTCCTTTGCTTTCTATCCCTCCCTTCTGGGAGGAATCGTCTTTGTCAGGATGATGACGAGAAGTAGCTAGAACTCAAGAAATCAGTATTCCACTCTTCTCTGTCTGAGAGGAAAATACTGCTAAACTTTGCCTGCCCCCCCACCCCCGGTGTGCTGGGACCAGAGGCAAGGGAATGGGGTGGAGCTTCAAAGGGGAATGGAAGGGGGATTGTGGGAAGGAGTTATTGCAGTTTTCCCAGTTTCGTGAGGATTCTGTGCCCTGAACCCCTGTAAATGTGGAGGGGTCACTATATTTTCCTGCTTAAACTTCCTTAGCCTTTCCCCCTCAGATACATTGTAGCAATTGTAGCAGTGGTTAGTAATTATAGCAATTAGAGTGGATACACTGTAGCAATATGTCCCATATCACTAGTTACACATGCTGGGAGTGGCAACCTTTTGCGTGAATCATAGAATCATAGAATCATAGAAATGTAGAGTTGGAAGAGACCACACGGGCCATCTAGTCCAACCCCCTGCCATGCAGGAACACCCTCAAAGCACTCCCGACAGATGGCCATCCAGCCTCTGCTTAAAAACCTCCAAGGAAGGAAACTCCACTACATTCCAACGCAGCATATTCCACTGCTGGACAGCCCTGACTGTCAGGAAGTTCTTCCTGAGGTTCAGGTGGAATCTCCTTTCCTGCAGCTTGAATCCATTGCTCCTTTTCCTGGTCTCTGGAGCGGCAGAAAACAAGCCCTCTCCCTCCTCTACATGGCATCCTTTCAAATATTTAAACATAGCTATCATGTCCCCTCTTAACTTTCTCTTCTGCAGACTGAACATACCCAGCTCTCTAAGTCTATCCTCATAGGGCATGGCTTCCAGGCCCTTCACCATTTTGGTCACCCTCCTCTGGACCTGCTCCAGCATGCTTTATTAACTGGCTAGTTAGCTTGCATGTGTATTGTAGGCATAGAGGGGACTACCTAAAGTAAACTTCCTGTTGTTTGGTCAACACCCACTTCCCCTTGCATGTTCTCTTTCTCTTCTACTTTTTTTTTGTTCTTTGACTTCCCTGCAAGCATGTGCTCTCCGATTCTCTGACGAGCATGCTTTCCTGTAAACATGTGAATTCTTAATTTCTTCTTACCTTTCTTCAAGAATTGAACCTATGTAACTATGCACAAGATTATGTGAGTAAATCCTTTTTACATAATTTTAACCAAACTGTTTGTGTTTATTTTGAGCTAGATTAAGTGTGTCTGGGGTGGAGATGATACAATGGGACTGGTAATTTGTTCAACTTCTGTTCGTACATTTACTAAATACTCTGCTGGTTGGGAAACTTATTACTAAAAATCTCTCGGTTCCCCAACAACATATACATGTTATGGCAATATATGGCCCTTTTCACATGTGGGGGGGGGGAATGGTGTAGAGCGACCTCTAACGGAGGTCGTCTACACCGTAGAGCGGACTGGCATGGACTACTTTTCGTAGTTCCACACCAGAATCCACTCGGGAGCGGCCGGAACTAGGCGGGCTGCGTGTTTTTTAAAAACCTTTTTTTAGAGGTTTTTAAAAAGCACGGAGCGCGCAGCCCCGTGCCGCTCCATCGCCCAGCTCCAAAGTGGATTTGCAGGCGCACGCAAGTGCGTGCCTGCAGATCTGCTGGGGGCGGGCTTCCGGTTGGCGAGCTTCTCCGGTTGGTGGAGAGCCTCCACCACCCAGAAGCTGCCATCTGCGACACCGGAGGAGTGTGGAGCAGCGACCTCACGCTGCTCCACGTGGTGACGGACTTACCCGGCTGGAGGTAAGCTCCGTTTTTGGGCGTTTTCACCCGTTTCCCCCCCACATCCGAAAAGGGCCAATGAATGCCTATGAGATGTAAGACCCTCTTTCCCCATGATTATACCCATCATGGGGAGCTGGTGATCTGATAGCTACACACGTCTTCAGTTTTCATCTACGAAATGTTGGCAGGTACAAAAATGTATGGGAGGGATTCTCATAGAAATCTTTTGTTATATCCACATGCTTATTTATGAACCCTATGAGATTAAATGAGCCAAAAAGTGCACAAGTACAAGCAGAAGCTTCAACAAGGTGTTGCAATGTGGGATGTTCATGTTCGGGGTGCGACCCAACCACCAATGCCCTCTTCCACGAGACTCCGTTCCATCCCCATCTCCCACCTTGGGGTTAGCAAACAATGTGTGGCCACTTAAACATGCTCAGTCCTCACTGAACAGTTTTGGGAGATTTCCTCCTACTAATCTTAAAGGCAGAGTTTTGGTACTTTTGCAAACCTTAGCATTTCTCCAGGCATACTGGCCCTTCTCTTGTGTGCCTGGACGATGCTGTTTTGGCTAGAGAAGCAACAGCAATCTCTTCACAGCCCGAGAAACAGGCAGAATGATTGAATTTAAGTAGTGAACTTGATGGCCTTAATAAGTAGGGTTGCCAGCTTTAATCAGAAGATCAAATTACAGCTTAATTTGATTAATCACCGAAGGCAAATCTGAATCAAGGAGAATAGCTTTTAATCAGGAGTCTGGTGAGTTTATCCAAGCAAGCTTGTTTACATGTTTTTCTGTATGGCTATTTCAATTCTGGTATCTTAGTACAAAAGTGACGAAAGCCCAGAATATTAAAAATAACTTTTCCTACTGACAATAAATGGTTGGTTTTGTTGATTACATGGTTAATTATTTGACAGTACATTCTGCTTTTCAAAGAGTCCAATATTGAGGGTTTACGGCAAAGACACATTGCGGCTGTCTCCAAATAAACATTTGAGTTGCTTAAGGCTGCAAAACTATGCAAGCTTCTCAAGAAGTAAGTTCTCTTGAACACAGTGGTGCTTACTCCTGAGTAACCTTGCATAAGCTTGGCATTGCATATCTGCGTGCCTTTTCATGAAAGTAAAACAGTATTTCTGGAAAAAAATGTTTTAAGCTTGTTTCTAAATGATGTGTGTATATATTGAGCAGGATTAGGGTTGTACTAAATTGACAAGGACAGTTTCTTAACTGTTTCAATGACAACAAAACTGGTTCTTTTGTTTCACCTATATTTTGTGAGTAGAGGAAACAACTTATTTTTTATTTTTGTTTTTTTGAGAGAGAGAGAGAGAGAAAAGGATCTGGGCATCTACCACTTTGGTTTTGTGTGCATCGATATTGATTGATCGATTGTATTTCTATGCTTCTTTTCCAAAAGTGGGACCCCAGGCGGCTTCCAGAAATGTTAAAAACGTATACAATATAGTTTAAAACAATTAAAATAACTATATAAACATGGTATAAAATCATTATAAAAACTCACGAAAGTTTTTTAAAAAAACTAGAGCATTTCAGTTATAATAACAGCCCACCTACTCACACATGAAAAGCCGGCTTGAATAGGAATGTTTTTGCCTGCTGGCGCAAGGTAAGCAAGGAGGGGCGCAGCCTAGCGTCCCATGGAAGGGAGTTCCAGAGGGCAGGAGCGGCCACTGAGAAGGGTCTCTCCCGTGTGCTCACCAAGCGAGTCTAGGATGGTAGGGAGACCAGGAGAAAGCCTTCCTCTGCCGATCTTAAAACTCAGGCAGGTTTGCATAGGGAGAGACAGGCCATTTCCACACTGCACTGTTATAGTGCTATTATTCCACTTTCAACATCCTGTGGAATCCTGGGGCTTGTAGTTTAGGGAGGAGCATTTAGAACTCTCAGCCAGATTGCTCTTTGGCCTCAGTAAACTACAAACCCCAGAATTCCACAGGATATTGAAAGTGGAATAATAGCACTATAACCATGTAGTGTGGAAATGGCCACAGTATTTCAGATAATCCAGACCTAAGCTGTCTAGGATTTTATAGGTCACGACCAGCATTTTGAATTGTGCCGGGAAATGAACAGGTAGCCAGTTACGCTGTTTTAACAATGATATGCTCACTATAACTGGCCCTGGTCAGCATTCTGGCTGCTGCATTTTGACCCTGCTGAAGTTTCTGAACAGTTTGATTTGAAATCTATTCCCCCTTCTCATTTCCAATTTGCTGTCATTCATCTACTATATAAAAGTCAAAGTTCGTCTGTGAGTTTGTGAGTTTATCTGTGTCAGGCAGGCAAAGACCTCGTATGATTGGCTGTGTTAGGCGAGAAGAGCTCGATTGGCTGGCTGTGAAGATTCTGTGGAATCCTCAGGTTGACAGTTCGGGGAGAGGCCTTTAGACTTCTCAGCCGGAGAGCTCTTGGGCCTCAGGTCAGGTGCTATGGGGACGAGGCCTAGCAGCAAGGAGAAGGCCAGTGTACCATATTTGCCAGCGTATAAGATGCACCCATGTATAAAACACACCCCATTTATACACTGTCAAATACTATTTGCCAGCATATAAGACACACTGGCGTATAAGAAGCACCCCATTTTCAAACAGTGTTTTTTGGGGAAAAAAGTGAGTCTTATACACTAGCAAATACAGTATTCCCTCAGGAACTCAACCTCTGTATGTTAACAACTCTGAATACAGATTGGATTAGGGACTATGGGGAAAGGTTACAGATACGGGACAAGGCAGTTTGGGGAATTACAGACATAGGATCTCAAATCTGTGTATTTCAATTGCACCTAATTCCTAAGATAAGGTAAGATAATTCTTAAGGTATTTCTAACAAGTATTACCTACGAGAAAATAAAATCCTGGGCAATGCCAGGTGAATAAGCTAGTTCTTGATAAAGCACATTTGGAGACACTGAAATTGGTATGTGTAGTATGGCCAGCTCAGAACTACCCCAACCATTGAAGTTTGGGGAACAAAACCTGAGACCTAGGAATGACCCCCTGTGATGTCATGGGGGCAGGTCCTGGTGATGTCATAAGATTGGTGTTTCAAGGGATAGCCCCTGACGATGTCATTAAGCCTGATAGACGAAGCATCAACCACATATAGACAGAGTATACTATGCAAATAAAAAAAAATTACAAAGTTTAAGTAATGTGGGAAATATGCACGCACAGAAACATGAGCTCAGTTTTCAAGACAGTGTTTTCATCGTGAGACCTGAGGTTCTTTCCTGTTGCCCTGAGAATTGGGGAGAAGGGTCCAGGTCTTGATACTCAGGGCCAGGCCTGAGGTCTGGGAATGCTATTCCAGTCCCATCCACACTTCAGTTTCCCAATGGCCATGCTGGTTAGAGGATTCTGGCTTTCTTGTTATTGTGTGCCTTCAAGTCATTTCCAACTTATGGTCAACCTATAATGGAGTTTCAGGGACTGAGAGTGTGTCAGGAGCCCAAGGTCACCTAATGAGTTTCTATGGTTGAGTAGGAAATCAAATGCTGGTCTTCAGCACTCAAATTACTACACAACACTGGCTTTCTAGTTCCCCAAAATATAACGTTTCTAAACTTTCAAATTTTCTGTGGCCAAGGGAGCTTAGGGATGCCGGAGTGAAAACTGGAGGGAGCTCCTGTATCTTTATATTTAACCTTCGTGTAGAAAAGGTAACAAGCAATTGTTGCTTGTTACCTGGTTGTATGATGAGCAACACCTGTTGAAATTCCATCGTACATACAAACATTAAATGTATAAGAGTCATAGAGCTGGAAGAAACCACAGGGGCGATTGAGTCCAACCCCTCTCCATGCAGGAATATACCATCACAGCATTCTTGACAGATGGCCAACCAGGCTCTGTTTAAAAACATCCAAAGAAGGAGACTCTACCACACTCCCAGGCAGCAAGGCATTCCCCTGTCAAACTGATCTTACTGTCAGAAAGTTCTTCCTAAAGTATAGATGGAATCTCTTTCCTGAAGTTTGAAGCCATTGCTCCCTGTCCTAGTCTCTGGAGCAGCGGAAAAGAGGCGCACTCCATCCTCCATAAGACATTCCTTCAAACATTTAAACACAGTTATCAATTGCCTCTTAACCTTCTCTCCTCCAGGCTAAAAATACCCGGCTCCCTAAGCCTCTTCTGATAGGACATGGTTTTCAGGCCTTCTACCATTTTGGTTGCTTTCCTCTGGATACGTTAAAAGAGCCCTTTCCAGTTCCCACTTTGGCAACCTTAGCACTGAACCAAAGGGAGAAAAATCCCACTTTAAAGTTGCATCCTGCTGCCTCGCTTCACAGGAGCTGTTGCCATTTCTTGTCTTGGTTCCTACCCATTTGGAGTAATAGGCTTTTATTAGACAGCACAACAAGGTAGCAGGAATAGGCAGCATTCCGAGACAAGTGAAAGACAAGCACAACAACCTCTGCAAATTTGGATCAGTATTATGTTTCAATCCCTTTCCTGGTGGGGTGAGGGGAGGAGAGGTGGAGAGAAAGAGCATCATACTTATTTACAGGAAGGGTTTGGGGAAAAGGTCAGGGAAAGTGTATAATTATTATCAGCTTTGCCAAGGCCACACCTGGATGGGGTGCTTAGCTCTCAAACAAGAACAAACATGAGCTGCGTTTAGCAAGCATCACCAGCAAAGCTAACCATAGAAATTTACAGGTTGGAATTAGAAGTGTATTAAGAATGCCTGCGTCACTCTATGGAGAAGGCCAAGAGCGGCCCACGGAGATCTTGAAAGTGTCGCCAAGGCCACCCTAGTCTTTAATGGGGAGGCGTGGTCCACAAGGATTTCAGCTCTGGAGTGATGCATCGACATGATCTGTGAAGACAGCAGCTCCAAACTGCTAAATTGTATGTGAACTACATGAATCCCTCATATCACCCATAAGTTCATGAAGTCACATTCTTATTTTGTTTAAAGAGAGAACTTGCTTGCATTTAATTAAATAGAAAACAGTCAAAGCGTTAGAGGAGTTACTTTTTTAGGCAACAATTTTCAGAATCCCTCAGCAAGGTATGACTTTTCTTGGAGGTATCTCTTTGTCATAAGGTATGTGGGTTTCCATAAATAAATGTATCCACACATACAAAGATGGAGGGGGTGGGAAGTACCTTCCAACTGTCCCTAATTTGGCAGGAACAGCCCCAATTAATTCTGTTGTCCCACTTTTTCAGTTGCTTTAAAAACATCCCAGTTTCTTTATACTTCTACTTTCTCTCTTTGTCCTTAGCTTACTTCAACTGCTGCAGATAGAATTCAAACTGCAAATGTTCTTTGTGTTTAAGGTGGAGAGGACAGAAGGAGGCAAACTCTTGCTCTTCCCAGTAGGCTCAGGCAAAAGCAAACTGCTGCAGCCTCTCCTAGCTTATGTGTCCTTCCTCTTCACACTCTGATGTTGGTTAGCCCTACGTGACTTGGTTTTCATTTGTGAAATGTTGGAGGGTCTGGAAAAATGCTCTTATATGAAGGATAACCTGGGGCTTGGAAAAATTGAGAGCTTTTTAGTTTTTCTTCGTCTATGAATGTGTGTATGCATTTATTCATGCATGCTCATGCAGGCCTGAAACACACCTATGCATGCAAACGAACTGATACGTATTTGCAAGAAAAGTGACATGGAACATTCTTTCTATGACTGTACCACCTCATTGCTCCTTGGCCTTTCATCTAAGATGAAAAGTAGGATGGGCTGCCAGAGAAAAGTTCTGGCTTAGCCTTTTTCCTGGTATGCTAGATTTCTATGGTCGTGGCATTTTGAATGTATGTGGTTGCTAGTTGGGTATGGTGGAAGGCACGTTGCTTGGCCACATGTGTCTTAATTTTCATCTGTGAAATGCTGGAGGGAAAAAGTTTGTCCTAATTTTTCTTTTCAAAAAATGAAATGTATTTGAGAATGAGTATAATTTAATTTACAGGCTCCCCCTACTTATCTGACAGGTTAGGAATCAGATCACTGTCAGAAAAGAGAATTAGTTGAAAAGTGGAACCCATGTACTGTACTGTAGGGAGCATGAAGGACTCATGGAGGCCCACTTGGGACTGACCGCACACTCACTGCTTGTAAAGTCTCTTAGCCACCTTAGTGCCTTTTTCTCCCTCTCAGCTTGCATGCCTGTGCAAGCGTTTCCAAGTGGACTTCTGTAGGCAAAAACAACTGATGAAAGAGCAGAACCCCCGTCAAATTAATAGAACATGTCTTTAATTTGGAAGCATCAAAAGAGCAAGTTGTAGGATAATAGGGTGTCAATAGGGCATCAAAAGGTGGGGGCTTCCTGTACACAAATTTACAAAATTGTATTAAGGATTGTATGTTACGCTAAGAGCAGAACTTTACAGAGACAATATATGGAAGGGGAGAGTCTTAATAAACTCTTCCCCGGTAATTTCTCTGGGATCTTTTTTTTTTCCTTTCTAGTCAAAACATTCTAAATGAATGTACAAAAAAGAACAGTACTAAAGGGCAAACACTTCTTTTTCCTAACCGTGTTGAGTTACTTTATTTGTCAAAGGAAAGTAGAATACAGGTTTTTGAGATAAAATAGTTTTTGCAATGATATATGGCAGAGGTTCTTAACTGTTTCTTTACTGGGGACTCCAAGAAAATATAATTTTTGGCTGCCCCCCCGGGACTTAACTCAAGATTTAAATATTTACATTTAGATTTAAATATTCAAATATTTATTTAAATTTCCAAGTATTTATGTGTTGAAGGCTTCTGAAGACTAGGATTCAAATGCCTGCTCAGACACTGGGTGACACTGGGCAAGTCACATTCTCTCAGCCTCAGATGAAGGCAAAGGCAAACCCTCTCTGAAGAAATCTTGCCGAAAAACCCTCCTGTGATAGTTTTTTTTTTAGGGTTACTGTAACCGAGAAGTGACTTGAAGACACACAACAACAACAAAGTGCTGCTAACAGGGGGATTTTCTTTCCGGGTATCATGTCGTTCCCCTTTGAAAACTGATGACCCTAAGGCAAACTTATCATGAAGGTTTTCTTGGCAAGATTTGTTGCCTTTGCCTTGCTCTGAGGCTGAGAGAATGCAACGTGCCTCAGTTAACCCAGTGGGTTTCCATGACTAAGTGGTGATTCAAACCCTGGTCTCTAAAGTCATCGTTTGGGTGTGCGCACATTCCTCCCACCGTGTCCCTTTCATCGGGAACACCGTAGCAGGGGTATGTGCGTGCACACCCGAACTGCTCCGTTGTTTGTAAATGAAGGGGTAGTTTCAGCTCCCCATCCTCCCCACCCCACTGCTATGTTGGTGTCCAGCAGCAGGGTTCCATGGACCTCCTGTGAGGGCTCCATGGACCCCAGGTTAAGAATCACTGACATATGGTATCAATTAAGGTTGCCAGTTCAGGGATGTCCCAGGCCTTGAGGTTTCTGGGTCCAAAGCTGAACCCTAGGGACAGTTCTGGTGATGTCATTGAGTGTTATGGATTAAGTACCAACCACAATGGCCCACAGTTTGTCATTCAAACTGTGGGCAGAAAAAGAAAAGCTTTCTTATTTAAAAATCAAGAAAAAAATCTTGGTTAAAGAGACTGTTCCCAGATCACAGTGAAATGAAGGGATTTATTTCTTCTCACCTCCTTAGGGAGATGATATAATGAACATTTTCTCTGGCCTATTTGCTTCTAGTCAGAAGGCGGATGCAGAGCAGAGCAGAAGGTGAGCCCTGGCACTACAAGAGGGAAGGAGGAAGCTACCTAAGTAAATCCATAGGCCATCTGGGAAGTCTTTGCACGTTGTAGCAACAACTCAACCCTTGCAAACCATATGAAGCTGCTACCCTACTAACTGAGCTGGAGATCTCAAAGTAGTCCTCTTTCCTCTTGCCCAGAGTTGAGCCTACCAAAACTGGAGAATTGCACCCTTTTCTCCTACCCGGAGATGACCCATGAAAACAGGAGATTTAAGGTCAGGCTGGGAACCATCGCGCTAATTCTTTTTTTGAAATTAGGGTTCTTAACAAGGAGCCATTTACCACTGTAGCTTGAAACTGCTGTGTTTCATTCCCTTCTATTCACTTTGGGCTCTGAGTATCTTCAATGCTTTTATTATGAGACCACCATGTGCAACAGCAGCAGTAACAGCAGGAGTAACAACGAGAACAGCCATGGCCACAGGGTTTGGTCTCTGAAATCTCAAGTTCTGGGAAGCTCCCTGCTGAGAAAACCTAGTGGGGTAGGATCTACAAATCTGAAGTGAAGTTGAATATATGGATTATGAAGTAGGACAAAGCTGGGGCAGAAGGTGGTAACAGTTTCGTAACACTTGGCTGTCACATTACAGGAACGTTAAATAGAGAAAATATTGCATATCAGATTAAATTACTTCAAATGAATGTATGTGGATTTTCTTTCAATTCAAGATCATTTGGTTAAAGAAAAAACCGACAACACTTTAAATGAAGAACACTGATTATTGGCTTGTTCTTGCAGGTTACATGAATATATTCACCTTTGAAGTGAGGAGTTGAAACAAACTTGTCTTAATTTCCTTTTGAGCGGGAATATAGACCTGGAGATGAGCAATGACATTCCATAGACGAAACCTGGAATGAGTAAGCCACTTGGCAGAGACTGGCTGTTCCTCGGCTCCCTTATGACTAATAGATCCTGATTATAATTTAATTGCTCTGTAATTATTTCTTCCATTGCTTAATATCTAATTTTCCTCATTCATAAGGTGTTTCTCTCTGCTTCACATCAGAGAGATACATTGGGTGAATGAGTAAAAATGGATTGTTTGGAGCAATCCTTGCGTGCAAGATCTCAGTGAAGTAGGTACTCCAAAACTGGTCAGCAAGAGAGAAAAAAAAAAAAGAAACAAAACAATGGAGTAGAAGAAAAAAATGTTAATTATTCCATTTTATTTATAACCATCCTTTGCCAGATAAGATGCCGTAATCACTAGAAGCCAGCATGGATTTCTCAGAAATAAGTCATGCCAGACTAATCTTATCTCTTTTTATGATAGGGGTACAAGCTTAATAGATGAAGAGAATGCTGTGGATGTAGCATATCTTGATTTCAGTAAGGCCTTTGACAAAGTTCCCCATGACATTCTTGCAAAGAAGCTAGTAAAATGTGGGCTGGACAGGGCTACTGTTAGGTGAATTTGTAATTGGTTGACTGACCGAACCCAAAGGTGCTCACCAATGGCTGCTTTTCATCCTGGAGAGAGGTGACTAGTGGGGTGCCACAGGGTTCTGTCCTGGGCCCAGTGCTATTCAACATCTTCATCAATGACTTGGATGAAGGAATGGAAGGCATGCTGATCAAATTTGCAGATGACACCAAATACACCAGAAGACAGGATCAAATTTCAAAAAGACCTTGAAATTGGAGAGCTGGGCCAAAGCTAACAAAATGAATTTCAACAGAGAGAAATGTAAGGTCGTACACTTAGGCAGAAAAAATGGAAGGCACAAATACAGGATGGGGGATACATGGCTGGGTAGCAGTATGTGTGAAAGGGATCTAGGAATCTTGGTAGATCACAAGCTGAACATGAGTCAGCAGTGTGATGCAGCAGTCAAGAAAGCCAACACAATTCTTGGTTGCATCGATAGGAGTATGGTGTCCAGATCGAGGGAGGTAATGGTACCACTCTATTCTGCACTGGTTAGACCTCATTTAGAATACTGTGCCTACTTCTGGGCACCTCAATTCAAGAAGCAGATCAACAAGCTGGAACGTGTCCAGAGGAGGGTGACCAAAATGGTGAAGGGTCTGAAAGCCATGCCCTATGAAGAATGGCTTAGGGAGCTGGGGATGTTTAGTCTGCAGAAGAGAAGGTTAAGAGGCGACATGATAGCCATGTTTAAATATTTGAAGGGATGTCATGTAGAGGAGGGAGTGGACTTGTTCTCTGCCACTCCAGAGACTAGGACAAGGAGCAATGGATTCAAGCTGCAGGAAAGGAGACTCCACTTGAAGCACAGGAAGAACTTCCTGATGGCCAGAGCTGTCTGGCAGTGGAATATGCTGCCTCAGAGTCTCCTTCTTTGGAGGTTTTTAAGTGGAAGCTGGATAGCCATCTGTTGGGAATGCTTTGATGGGTGTTACTGCATGGCAGGGGTTGGACTGGATGGCCCCTGGGGTCTCTTCCAACTCTATGATTCTATGATTCTATGATTCTAAGATGTTAAACAATGAAATCGTGTAAGTTGTTTGTATTCATTCTTCGTTCTTCTGTCTTTATAATTAAAACAGTCCCTTCCATCCTTGGTAGACTTTGAATAGCCTAAGGTGTTCTATCTTAAAATGACAAAAAGTGAGGGCTGGGGATTGGATGCCCTAAATCTGGGAAAAATCAAAGAAGTTTTGGAGATCTCTGGTGGCTCTTCCTTTGCAAAGGGTTTTTTAAAAAAAATTGAAGGAAAAACTGTGCTGGACAACTTGTAGCCCTCCAGATGTTGCTTGATTACAACTCCCATCAGCCTCAGGCAGCATAGCTAGTGGTTCAGGGTCGTGGGAGCAACATGTGGAGGGCTGCAAGTTGCCCAGTCCTGTAAGGAAACCTAAGCAATGAGAAATAAACGTTAGCTGGCATCCTGTTAGTGACATATGCAGGCATACCTCCAATCTGTGCTGGTATATGTCTCGTCTTCTTTTCTTTTCTTTTCTTTTCTTTTCTTTTCTTTTCTTTTCTTTTCTTTTCTTTTCTTTTCTTTTCTTTTCTTTTCTTTTCTTTTCTTTTCTTTGTTTTGGTTGTTGTAGAGATCAAAATTCTTTTCCTCCCTTGTGCAGTGACCACACTCCCTGATACCCCATCTTCCTCCAGCTTCTCCCTCTATGGACATATAATGGCTGGTGTACAGGAAGGTATGACTGACAAGCTCCTGGCTGTGTGACTGTATGCAGATGAACAATGATGAAGGCATCTACCAGGACCTCTCTGGGGCCTCTGAAAGTCCTGGAAGATGACAGCATCATAGTGTGTCTGGCTATAGACATATAGCTGTTTCTTCTCTGTTACCTCCCCTCTCTCCATAAAGAGGACACAGAGGAAGAAAGTCCTGCAGGAGAGGAGTGAGAAGAAGCTTCACAGTTCTGCCGTGGCCAAACTTTACAATATGTCTGCTCATCCAGGATCTCAGCCATTATCTAATATTTTCCCCCTAAAAACTGGGCTCCTGTTAAACCTCTGAATAATAGCTAGCATTCTGTTTCATTACCACATCCCCCATTTGAATACTAAGGACAAATGCTAGTATTTGTTGTGGCCTTCTGACACACAAAGAGAGACTTGCTATGCATTCTAGTAGAGGCTGTTGGTGGCTATATCAGTACAGTGGTGATTTTGCTCTGGGCTTTAGTCTGAACTTTAAAGGAGCTACCTAAGTGGCTAAGTTAAGAGAAAACCTCAAGATAAGTTTTCTGGTCTTTTCCAAATGAGGCCTTTGGGTTGCAATAAATTGGAAATGATTTGAAGGTAGATATCGATATCATCATCATCAATCATCATCATCAACAACAACAGAACTGAGCTGGTTAACCCTGTCCCCAAAATAAGTTCAGCACCTTGGATAGATCCTTCCACTTGTTTTAACATATATGGTGGATTCACTCCCTCGTTGACATAGGAGTCACCAACCATTGGAGAAAAACATCAATAATCCCATTCATCTTGGTGAGTAACTGTCCCACCTCATCCTAGATTGCCCTGGATTTAGGCCTACCATCAACAAGAACAGCAATGGAATTAGCTTTCTGCCAATAGAGCTTTCCATAGCTTTAATTACAGATTAAGGAATGGATGTTATGTCAACACCATTAGAAGAGTTCATCTCTACTAGTGGGACAGTTTGTTTGCTGTCTCTTAACTCCCCACAAACCATTGATCTGTGCTTTAGGATTCCTTGATAATAAAACCTGGTATTATAATAATAACAATTGCCCTTGAAATAAAAACACAAGATATTTATATATTTCCTGCCGTGTATCCGTGGACCTCAGAGTGTCATATAATAACACTGATTTGGGACATAGATAACAACAATTGTAAAAGAACAGAAATATATTAAATCATTTATCACTTAAAACAATTTCAAGCCAGTTAAAACCACTGAAAATAATGCTGCCCATAGCACATGTCCAAATTAGATAAAATCAATTAGGCCCTAAAGGCCATGATAAATAATAATAATAAAAATAAAAAGTCATGATTTTTATTGATCGTAAATGATAATAATGATGATAATAAAAGGCCATGATTTGGGTTGGCACCAGAATGACACCCGTGTCGCTGCCGACTGAACCTCCAAGGCATGGTCAATTTTCTCAATTGAAAAAAGAGAATTTTCCTCTCCAAATTAATTTCAGAATCTGTTACTGTAGAGAAAGGTGGGAGATAGTACTGGATCTCTTTAGCAGCATAGCCATATTGGCAAAGCAAAAGCTGAACAAGGACCAGTCCTTTCCCCCCTCTTAGAGTACGGCAGAGAAAGAAAGAAACTCAGTCATTGCAAGACATATAAAAGTAGATTTACTTACCTGAACTTGCCCATACTCTAATATAGGGCTTTACTGGGGGTGGAGAGTAGAAGATTAAAAATGGCAGCAAGTTAGAGTACTGCGCAAAGAAAAGAACAAACAAGGTACTATAATTATAAATAAAGGTGGGATATAAATAAAGGGAGGGAGGGAGGGAGGGATGGGGCTGAACCCCACTGAAATGATCTGAGAAAGTTGGGCCACCAAGCCTTCTTTGTAGTTGAATCTCCTCAAGAAATATCAGAGGTGTACTAAATGATCAAGCATGGAGAAATCTTAAAAACAGTTGTTGACCTTAAGCTCTCCCAGGAATAATAAAGGCTGCCTGGAAAACTATCCTAAGCATACTTGCATGGGAGTAAGTTACCCTGAACATACAGAGAGTGCTTCAAAAAACACATAGTGTTTGTGTTTTCCTATTTAAGGATGTTTCAGTGATAATGGATGGGAAAAGTCCTTTGCCCTCCTCTTGCAAACTTGTAAAACAGTTCTGGGGTTGCTGGCCCTCGCAGCAGTAGTGCAGGATGTGTTTTCGTGTGTGTGCGTATATGTGTTTGTTGCAGGGAAGCACTTCCTAATGGCTGGCAAGGGCCCTTCCCAACAGCAGAGGACCTGAGAAAACTTCCCACATGACAGATGTGCTGTACACAAGATGTGCTGCACGCTCCAACAGTAACCGCTTTAGTTACTGGCTGCATGTTGCCACTTGCCTGCTGCTGAAAAATGCTTCCCATTCCCCAGCTCTGAGTTGCCATGTTACCCAGCTAGCTGTGGTATAGACAAAATGTGGGCCCACTAACCCATTCAGGGTGACCCAATTGCAGTTCTAGCCTGACATTCAACCCTTGCCTGCCCCACCTCTGTGACATCATGAGGACAACCCCTGTGACATCACATGACCTCACCCTTGCTCTTGGCTTTTGACCTTGAAATCCCAGGGACTGGGATGCTGGTGATTTATCAATCCTATCAGATATTTGCATTTTACATTCTTTGGCAAAATGTTCTGAAAAATAAGAATCCTCAGAGCACAGCACCAGATAAATACCCTGAAAGCACCAGATCCTGTCTGATCTTGGAAGCTAAGTGGAATTAGCTCTGGTTAGAATCATAGAATCATAGAAATGTAGAGTTGGAAGAGACCACAGAGGCCACCCAGTCCAACCCCCTGCCATGCAGGAACACCCTCAAAGCACTCCTGACAGATGGCCATCTAACCTCTGCTTAAAAACCTCCAAAGAAGGAGACTCCACCACACTCCGTGGCAGCATATTCCACTGCCGGACAGCCCTGACTGTCAGGAAGTGCTTCCTGAGGTTCAGGTGGAATCTTCTCTCCTGCAGCTTGAATCCATTGCTCCTTTTCCTGGTTTCTGGAGCAGCAGAAAACAAGCCCACTCCCTCCTCTACATGGTATCCCTTCAAATATTTAAACATGGCTATGATGTCCCCTCTTAACCTTCTCTTCTGCAGACTAAACATACCCAGCTCTCTAAGTCTATCCTCATAGGGCATGGCTTCCAGGACCCTCACCATTTTGGTCGCCCTCCTCTGGACTTGCTTCAGCTTGACCATGTCCTTCTTGAATTGGGGTGCCCAGAACTGGACACAATATTCAAGATGAGGCCTAACCAAAGCAGAGTAGAGTGGTACCAGTACCTCCCTCGATCTAGACACCATACTCCTATTGATGCAGCTGAGAATTGCATTGGCTTTCTTGGCTGCCGCATCACACTGCCGACTCATGTTCAGCTTGTGGTCTATTAAGACTCCTAGATCCCTTTCACACATACTGCTATCCAGCCACGTATCCCCCATCCTATATTTCTGGATTCCATTTTTTCTACCTAAGTGTAGGACCTTATACTTCTCTCTGTTGAATTTCATTTTGTTAGCTTTGGCC
Organism: Cyclura pinguis; assembly: GCA_030412105.1. Taxonomy (NCBI): domain Eukaryota; kingdom Metazoa; phylum Chordata; class Lepidosauria; order Squamata; family Iguanidae; genus Cyclura; species Cyclura pinguis. The sequence goes on along the minus strand of CM059601.1, from coordinate 13,408,441 downwards.
CAGCTCTCCAATCTGTCCAGGTCATTTTGAATTTTGATCCTGTCCTCTGGCGTATTAGCAACCCCTCCCAATTTGGTGTCATCTGCAAATTTGATGAGCATGCCCTCTATTCCTTCATCCAAGTTGTTGATGAAGATATTGAACAGCACTGGGCCCAGGACAGAACCCTGTGGCACCTCGCTAGTCACTTCTCTCCAGGATGAAAAGCAGCCATTGGTGAGCACCCTTTGGGAACGGTCAATCAACCAGTTACAGATCCACCTGACAGTAGCCCTGTCCAGCCCACATTTTACTAGCTTCTTTGCAAGAATGTCATGGGCAACTTTGTCAAAGGCCTTACTGAAATCGAGATATGCTACATCCACAGCATTTCCTTCATCTATCAAGCTAGTAACTGTCAATGTCAGGCGGCAGCTAAGCAGACACAGAGGCAGGAGCTGAGTTTATGGCTTTAGTAATAAAGAAATTAAGAGGTTACGTCACCAAAACAAACATCCTAGTCCCAGGAGCAGCAAACTCAAACAGCAAGGTTTAGCCTGGAACAGAAAGCCTATGCCACAGGACGCAGATTCCCTGTTAATAGACGGTTGTTGCCCCGTACCCAACTCCAACAGCATCTGTCTTAAATACACAGTCTTTAGCCCAGCTGGGGCTGATCAAATGTCCATTGGCCCAGCTCACAGCTGGAGTCCCTCAAGACTTCAGGGTTGATTCATCAGACGCTTCTCCTGCAGCCGCTGAGACCTCTGAGCCACCCCCTTTTCCAGCCGCCTCTGGAGGAACGTGGGGGGAGGGTCTGCTGCAAACTCCGGGCTGGAGTCAGAAACACCAGCCTCTGTCGAGTCAGAAGCACTAGCCTCTGCCTCTGGAGCAGAAACATCTGCTGCAGGTACTGGCTCGGGATCCGTGCCCAGGACAGCTGTGGGGTCACTGGCAGACTCCTCCCTAGACTCTGAAGGAGCCCCCTCTCCAGAAGGCCCCTCCAAGGGATCCTCCCCCGGCTGGGAGTCCAAGTCTAAATTGGAGTCCAAGTCTGAATCGGCAGCAAGCTCAGCCCGGCTCATGACATCAACTTTATCATAAAAAGAGATAAGATTAGTCTGGCATGACATATTTTTGAGAAATCCATTTTGACTTCTCGTGATTACAGCATTGCTTTCTAAGTAATTAGAAACTGACTGCTTAATGATCTGTTCCAGGATCTTTCCGGGTACTGATGTCAGGCTGACTGGGCGATAATTATTTGGGTCCTCTTTTTTTCCCTTCTTGAAGATGGGGACAACATTTGCCCTCTTCCAGTCTGCTGGAACTTCTCCTGTCCTCCAAGATTTCTCAAAGATATAGCAAGCGGTTCTGAAATGACCTCTGCCAGTTCTTTTAATATCCTAGGATGCAATTCATCTGGCCCTGGAGACTTGAATTCATCCAGTGTGGCCAGGTATTCCTGTACCACCTCTCTACCTATTATGTGCCTCATTTCCCCTGCTTCCTCCCCTGCTCCCCAACCGCCAGGTTGAGTGCTTGTATCCTACTGGGAAAAAACTGAGGCAAAGAAGGTGTTAAGTAGTTCTGCCTTTTCTCTTCCCCCTGTTAGTAATTCACCATCTTCTCTGTGCAGCGACCCTATCGTCTCCTTCTTTTCCCTTTTGCTGCAGACATATTTAAAAAAGCCCTTTTTTAGTTAGTACTTGGATGGGAGACCGCCGATGAAATCCAGCTGCTGTAGGCTATATTTCTTAGGAAGGAACTGGAAAAATCACCTCTGAGTATTCCTTGCCTATGAAAACCCTATATGAAATGCATGGGGTCACCATAAATCAACAGCTGGGTTGAATGTGCATGCACACACGCACCACGAAACATAGATGTGTTCTTTCTTCTTCAAATTTATTTCAATTCATTTTATGAGGTCCTTTCTTTTAATTCTTTTTCCTGCTTTTTGAGTGAGAGGGTGAGCACAAAGTCTTTCATACTCCAAGTTATTTATCTTCTACAACAGCTACTTAGTTGCAACTTCAGTGTTAAGAACTTACCCTAAGATGGATGGAAAAAGCAGTAAGCCAAAGGAGGGCGAGGGATGGGGGTGGGGTGGAGGAGAGTTGGTTGTGTTTTTTAAAAAAGAAAGAAAAGAAATCAAAGGGTATCAAGCCAAAGCACATGCCACCTCTTGTGTATCTTATTCTACAATTCTTTGAAGTTTTAATCTCTGGAAAAGAAAAGCCTTTCAGATGCTCGGTGGCAAAAACTCAGGATTGTAACTTTCGACTCGTGGCTCCTAAACGGATCTCATCCATTTCTTGACAATTAGTGCTAAGTGAGTTTAAATTTGATCCTCAGCCATTGCTATGTCAGTTCTCAGGCAGTGGTTCACCCACCTCTATCTTTCTCTCTTCATTTTTTTAAAAATATTTCACTTAAAACACACACACACACATACACACACACACAGAGTTGAAAACTGACTTCATTTATATGGTATGAAAAGCAGAGAGTTGTCAATTATTTTTGTGTTCCCTTTCTATTTGGTGACACCTCTCAGCTTCTTCTTCTCCTATCCAGCACCGATACAAGATTTCCTTTGAAAATCCTAATTAAAATAAAACAAATGAATAACAACAAAAAGTTCAGATGATCTAATTTTTTTCACCCAACATTAATGCTTTCAGAAGAGGTCTTTTCTATGTTATGCTACCCATCCAACTGCACAGCTCCATAATGCTCTTTTTTTGATAACAGGTGTTTAGGTTGCCTGAGGCTGAAGCAAAAACATCACAGATGAGCTTCAGCTAATTCAGACTTACTAGAAACTACAGCTAGAGATTGACTGCTTATTCTGAGGCAATGTCAGAAAATCTACCTTTGTTCTGGGTGTATGTTTCCCTTTCAGTCCGCTTGGCACTGTACAATGGCGGTTGGTAGCTTTCATGTGAAGGGTGCGGTGAATCCACTTTGTCTTTTATCACAGGCTTAAACTGAGCTCTCCAAGGTGCTGATGTCTACAGAAAAACCTGGAGCAGATTTACCACGCCTTTGACATGGAAGCCATGTCCAGCCTCCTGACGTTACAGCCTTGGAACAGTGCCTTTAAAAAATAATTAGTTACCCTTTGAGCTCAAAGGCCCTGAAAGTAGTTCAGTGCCATCAGAGGTGCAATATTAAGAAATAATGGCCATTGCCACACGGGGCGAGGGAATCGCCCCGTGACGCTACTTACTGGACTTTCTGGCTCCCCGGTCAGTCTAGGCTGGTCTGGAGCAGTGCGTGGCCATCGCTCTGCACTGCTCCGGCATCGAAAATGGCGGCTTCTAGTTGGTCGAGGGTCTCGACCAACTACTGAAGCTCGCCAGCCTAAAGCCTGCCCCCGGCAGGCTTGCATTGGTGCGAGCCTGCAAATCTGCATAAGGGAGCAGGCTCGCATTGGCTTGCTCCGTGCTTTTGAAAAACCTCAAGAAACAGGTTTTTCAAAAGCACGCTGGACGACCACTTGGGGTCGTTCTGGAGTGGGCTGAGGTGTGGATCTACATTAAGTAGGTTCGACCCAGCCCACTCCCAGGTGCAGACGTCCTCCCTGGAGGACGCTCTGCACCGTTTTAAAAACCCCATGTGGAAATGGCCAATGTTACAGTCCTGTTTATCAAAAATGTCTACAAGGGACATGATTTGCATCTTTCTGGATCCTATTACATTCTATCCCACTCTCACAACTATATAAATGTACTTTATAATATATAATATAAATATTATATACATACATACATACATACATATATACATATATACATATATATATATATATATATATATATATATATATATATATATATATAAATAATATAAATATACTTTATACCTGAGGCTTTAATATCGCTCTGTACTGCATCAAAAGAAGTGGGTTTATATCTGTGAAAGTTCATGCTAAAATAAAAAACAGTTCGTCTTCAAGGAGTTGCCATTCCTTTGTTTCCTCTCCCTCCTTTCCTCCTTTTTTATACTACAAGGGATTAACATGGCTACTTCTTTCAAAACAAGATACTTCTAGTCACTTAAAAACATTTGAAGATTTTTCTTTCAGCAGTGCGTTACAGCACAATCCAGCACTTGAACAAAGGGAGAGACCTTCTCTGCCATTTAATGACGCTATGCCCCACTAATGGCAAAAGTAAGTAAAAGTTACACTGCAAAGGAAATGATATTAGCTCTTGTTACATCATTGGCCATTTACGCCCTACACTGTTGTAGTGCTATTATTCCACTTTCAACATCCCATGGAATTCTGGGATTTGTAGTTTACTGGGGCCAAAGAGCTCTCTGGCTGAGAATTCTAAATGCCTCTCCCTAAACTGCAGACCCCAGGAGAGAGTTGCGTGTGTAGGTCCAGCAGTTTTTTTTCCCCAGCATGCCAGGGACTGGATCCATATTTGTCCTTTTTTGGTTAAAATTGTTTTCTTCTTTCCTGGAAATTTATAGGGACTAGCAGCCAATGGCTCATAGATCAGCACCAGTCCATTGCCCACCACTTTGAGTAACACTGCTGTGGATGCCATCGTGGCCCACTGAATTTGGTGACATGAAAGATTGCAAGACCTGCATGTTACCACACCATATACCTTCTACTCTGCGGGATGTACTATATTCATAATTGGACATATTTCATGGTTGGAACACATGTTTAAAAGTGCATTGGCTTAGCATAGGCCAGGTCAGGATTAACTCAGACACGATCAGATCATAAATTCAGAGAGAATTGGGCAGTAAAGTCTGATACTGATGGGCTTAGGATAATCTTCCCGAAAAGTGTAAGTTGCGAGGAATCCCAATAACAATAGCAGGTGAAACTGCTCAGGTGAAGCAACCATGGACCCCTACTGTGAGCATAGAGACCTTCCTCATTCACACTACCTGACCAAACATTAAGGGATTGTCAAGACTCCCATCAACGTTTCGTCACCTACCCCATGGGAAAGCCATTACCACTTTGTCCACACACCCTCTTTCAGGGCAGGAAATACAGTATTTAACCCCAGCTCCAACCCCAGTAAATTGTAGTACTTGCACGTAATACATGGACCTAATACTTGGACCTAATACTTGGATGTAATACCTAGTACTTGGACATAATACATAGACCTCTGTTCTTGCTACCCTCAGATGCTGTTTGAGCCACTCTGCTTCAACCTTCTGCTTCAGGATTGGTAACTATCATCCTTTCTACCCAATCTCTTTCTATCCAACCTTTCTTTCTTCACTTTCTGATACTCTTCTTGAGAGCGTCTGATTTCCTGTATGCTTGTTAATTCCCAATAAAATATCCTGTTTAACCTTTTAACTGGAGTCCTCCCTACAGTGAGTACTGGTATACACAGTTGAAAAGATCCTACCATTACTGTCCTCTCACAGGCCTCCTTTGAACTGTAATTCCCTTATTTCTAAGGAGATGCTGGCATTGCGGGTGGACCACAAGGTCCCCCACCTTTTAGCGTAAAGTGCAGGTGTTAGGTTTAAAAAGTCACCATACTCTTAAAGATGACTTTCTTCATCTTTCTCAGATATGTACAAATGATGTAGTGCTTGAGTATGATCCAGCACTGCTAGTTAGTGGAGAGCTCTCAAATTTATGGGACAATCTCCATACATTTGAAGCCTAGTGGAAAGCTATAAAAGGAAGCTTGTTGATAGCTTTAGCAATATATTCTGAGTTGGCCAACAAAGAAGAGTTTTCCTGATTGCCGTTGACAATTAGGAGATTCTGAATGGAAATCCATCATCCATGGAATACATTGATCCCTGTTACTTAACTCACATCTTTCATGGAGATATTCTCTTGTAAATCTGGTTGCTCACTACATGTTGTAATGATATGAGGAAGGTATCTTCTGTGAAGTAGCTGTTTCTTAAATTCACCTTATAGTAATTTCCTTCAGTGTTACAGGTAGGTCTGATTTTGAGACTCAAATGGTTGATAATATTTCTCTTTATATACTAGTATGGTTTGGCAATTTCAGTGCTACACAATGACGCTAGACCAGGACTAGAGTCTCTGCTCTGAAGTTGAAGGTATGTGATTTCACATACCCTCAGCTTCAGAGGAACACAATGGCACACTCCTAACAATTTAGCTAAGCAAACTCCTCACCTTAGGGTCACCAAAAGTCTGAAAAGGCATGCAACAATAACTGCAGTGTTTGGGATGGAAGGATTTCCAATCTATGTAGTCATAGACATCCATGGGTTTATTGTAAAGATGCTTTCTCTCCCTTACCCTTCTTCTGTACATTCTATAGTGAGCTAGAATTTAAACCTCCTGGGTAATAAATTTTGTTGTATTGTTGTGAGGCTTGGGAATGGATAAGACATGGTTAATGGGCCAGGTATGGCTAGCACATCCTTTGTCAGGTAAGCTACTATTGCTAATATGTTGCCATGGGAACTAATTAGAACATTTCCTTGAAGTCTTCAGAAATACCTGAAAGGACCATGCCCTTCTCCCTCCATTCCCAGCTAAGTATGTTGCTATCAAGAACTGTGTGTATAACAAAACAGAAAAGAAGACTGCAGATTTCCATTTAACTTTTGAATAACTCTGTAAGCAGCACTATGGGCTGATGGCTGTCTTTCTGGAGAGCTGATGTAAGATGAATGTGAACCTTGGATGACCAACAGATAGGTTTTTAAGTTCTGTGTTGTGGTTGGGCTAAATTCAAGTCGTTTCCAACTCTGGTGACCCCAAGGTAACCCAAAAATGAGGTTTTCTGGGGCTGAGTGTATATGATGTGCCTAAGATCACCTAGTGGGCTTCCGTGGCTGAGCAGCAAATTAAACCCTGGTCTCCAGGGTCACAGTCAAATGCTTAAACCTCTGCACTATTTTAAAATGGTTCTAGGTGTTTTTAGTTGTATTTTAACCTATGTTGTATTATTATTCCACGCTGGCTAAGTTACGAGTACAAAGTCAGTATTTGTAAAAGTAATAGGGTAAATAGCAGAAGGATAATAAACTTCCAGTGGTAACTTCCTTCCAAAGGAAATTACCTGAACAGGGTATTGCACCTTGGCAGTAGAGAAACACAACTTCCGTAGATTTGATGACATGTTTTCCTTCCTTTCTTTCCCTAGGTTTTTTTTTTTTGAGGGGAGACAGGAATTAAAAACATGATAATAATACCCTTTACAGTTTGAAAATTGCTTTGTTAGCTTTAAGAACATAAAATATGTTATATCTAATTTAGTGCAGCAGCGGAGCTTGGAGTGCGTGGGGGGGGCGAGAGGGGGGAGTGGCTACAACGCGGGGGTGTGGCTGCGTGAGGGCATGGTCGTGGTGTGTGTGGGGCCGTGGGGCATGGGGGCGTGGCTACGAGCTGGTACACCCCAAAAACGTTGCCGCCAGGGGCGAACCGCTCCATCACCCCCCCCATCCCTATGCGACTGTTTTAGTGTGACATAAAATTATGTCTGGAATGTTGCAAGTACAGTTTTTTCAGACAATTAGTATAAATAGCATTTTCTTTTTCTTTTTCTTTTTTTCCTGTTACAAATGAAGCTACAGAGCCCTGAACTCTTAGGAAATCTTGAGTGGTAAGAAGTCTTTGGTTTCACCACTTTATGAGGAACAGATTAAAACCAACAAAAACAGAAGAAATCATCAGTATAAGCAAAACAAACAAACAAATAAAAGTCCTCCATAGCATCAAGCAGATACAAAGCACTCATCACTCATTCCATTGAAAACAAATAAGAAGGAAACCAGGAATTGCAGCGATTTGATACCGTACATAATCTTACATAAAACTGCCTCTGTTACATAGTCTTTAGAAATAATTTGGGGGGAGTAAATATATTTTATCTATAAAATATATAAAAAAATATAACAATGGATTATGGAATATTTTCCTTGAAAATAATAAATAAAATGTTTTAAGCAAGCTTTATATATATTTTTTATATATATATATATATATATATATATATATATATATATATATCATATATATAAGTGCCTTGTCAATATATTTTATAAATATTTATATTTATACATATTTATATTTTATATACTAATATATATTGCATATATAAAATATATACATATACCTTATTTTAAGCATTTTATTTATTATTCTCATGGAAAATATTTCATAATCCATTTTTCTGGGAAGTTTTTTTTCCTGGTTTTTTCTCGGTTTTTTTTTCGGTCCTTCACATTTTTATCACCTGTAGAAGTGGGGTATATATATGACAATATGAACACGAGGGGCACTTGCAGAGGATGTAGAGTCCCTTCACTGAGTCAATAGACCTATTGAATCAATGGCTGAATGGTAAGTCGACACGTACATAAACTCTGTTATTTCAGTGGGTCTACTTGAGCGAGGACTAACAATTGGATTTAGTCTGCGGTGTTTAAGATGGGGTGAGGGAGCGCCGTTCATAAGAAATACGAACCTCAAAGGGAAAGCAGAAATCTCAAGTTTCCTGTCGAACGAGAAATGTATGTTTCATCTGAGTTACAGTTAATCAAATGGATTACTTTACAGCTTTTCTGCTGATCTTTGCAACATTTCAAAACAAAGTGAAGCTGCCTGATGGTTAGGAAGGTGTTCACCTAGGGCAACAGGTGAAATCTTATGCCCAGGGAAGTTCCTGTACTATTAAGCTTGTGGAGTGGGGTGGGGGGAGGTAAAGAAAAGACAAAGTGTATCTGAGGTGTTAATTAGAATCTAGATTCAGGTGCTAACCTCTTTGAGTGAAAGCGCCTGTTGAGTAATTGCAGGAAAGGGGCCCATTTGAGGCAGAGCAGTAATTACTGAATTAGCAGAAAAGTTCAAGTAGAGATTCAGATTTCCAATCATTACAGAGTTTTCTGAGAATCAGAACAGTTAATCCTGGAGGGATTCAGCTTCTTTCTCACCTGCAGATGTGGATATTGGTGTTCTTGAAGGACCTCTAAGCTTCCAAGAAAATAATCTCAGATATTCTGGGGCTATTTTAAAACAAACAAACAAAAATGTTGGCGAAGAGTGAAACTTTGGAGGCGTGGAAACAAACATATCTGATGCAGACCATTCATGGCTCCATCAAAGAACACGTGTATGACAGGCCAAAGCCAACTTCTTGGCATCTTCTCTCCAACAGGTCTCCGGTAGCAGCACTGGGATCTCACAACTATAGGACACCCCAAGATATTTTGCTTGGGCAGAGCTTTAAATGTCTCCCCACCCACCCCTATCCCAGTCAGGTGTATAGTACACAAAGCCAGGCAAGTTATTTTGGTGCATGGTACATGTTCTGTCATGTTTCAATATCAATCATGTAAAATTTTTATTTAATCAAATAATATACAAACATTTATTTATATATCTATTTATTCATTCATTCATTCATATCCTGCCTTTCTCTCAAATGGGATCCAGGAGACCACTGAAAACATTATTTATAAAAATTAAAGAGATTAAATGTCACAATTATTAAAATACTAGTATATATCCCGGTGTTGCCCAGGATTTTATTTTCCTCTTAAGAACTCATCCAACTGTCTTCTCCAGTACCTGCAACTTTTCTCCATATTTCCCATTGCAATCTGTATTCAGAGTTATTTACATACACAGTTTGGGTTTCTGAGGGAATACACTGTTCTCATCCTTGCTGCTAGACCTCATCTTCATAGCAACCGGCCTATTCCAGTACCTGTGACTTTTCACCATATTCCCCAATCCAATCTGTATTCAGAGTTGTTAACATACAGAGGTTGGGTTCCTGAGGGAATACACTGTCCTCCTCCTTGCTGCTAGGCATTGTCTCCATAGCAACTGGCCTATTCCAGTTACCTGTAACTTTTTCCCATAGTCCCCAATCCAATTTGTGTTGTCTGGCAATGTTGATCTACTGGCTTTTGATTTTTTTGCTTTTTGTTGAATTTGCCCAATAGCTTTACATTTTTCTGGAAGCATTTTTTGTTTTCAATTTCAACCTTAAGATTCCTCAAATATGGAACCCATACAATCTACTGCATGAGGCGAGAAGACCTTGTAACTATGTTGTGTATGTCACTTTTCTCACATATGCCCCTCAGACACTTTCTGGCATCCTTATTGACGCTAAGCCTCATCTCCATAGCAACTGGTCTGAGGCTCAAGAGCTCTCCGGCTGAGAATTCTAAAGGCCCCTCCCTAAACTGCCAGCCCCAGATTCCATAGAATCTTCACAGCCGGCCAATCCTATGAGGTCTTCTTGCCTCACACAGCCAATCGTATGAGGTCTTTGCCTGCCTGACGCAGACAGACAGACAAACTCACAGACAAACTTTGACTTTTATCTAGTAGATACTTAGAAACCATAAAAACACTTGAAACATATCATTTCAACAACAGATTAAAAGATTAAAACAGCACACCACTTAGACGCTACCGCTCCATAATTAAAATTGAAGATTCAAATATCTTTACCTGCAGAAGGAGAGCAGGGAAGGGGCTAACTGCACCTCCCGTGGAAGGGAGTTCCACAGTCTGACAGCAGCCATGGAGAAGCTCTCTCTTGCGTCCTCATCAACCACACTTGTGAAGTTGGTGGGACTGAGAGAAAGCCCTCCTTTGCAGATCTTAGCGATCATGCTTACTTGGATAAGAAGATACACACGCATACAGAAACAGAATCTTTGCTACACATCTTTGAAAATACCAACCTAATTCAGCTATGGCATCAGTCCAACATCCTTGCAGCATAGTGTAAATATCCACATGTGGACCTATCTTATGCTGAGCCATGTGTCCCTCACTTCCTGAAAAAGCCCTGAAGCCACTCTGCATGGCCATTCTGTGCTTTGCAGTGAGTGGTTTGGTTGTGCTCCTGGTTTCAATGCTGAGCTTGGAAGCTTAGGTTTAGGCGGTGACGAGGAATGTATTTGCACAGTTAGGGCTTGTGTGCCTCTTGCACCCATTCCTAGAGATGTCAGATCTGGCTACAGTGATGCATGCCTTAGTTACATCCTCCCTAGGGCTTCCTTTGAAGAGCACTTGGGCTTTTCAGCTCATCCAAAGAGTTGCATCCAGATTGTTAACTGGGACTGTCTACAGGGAGCACAAAATGGCCTTGTTGCAACAACTTCACTGGCTACCAGTCCATTTATAGGCACAACTCAAAGTGCTGGTGATGACCTATCAAGACAGGTCATGGTTATTTGAAGAATCATACTCTCCCATATAAGCCTGCCCATGTTTTGAAATCTAGGGGAGACTCTGTTCTCTCTTCCTTCACCCTCATAGGTACATTTAATGGGAACACACAAAAGGGCCTTCTTGGTGGCTACTCCCAGCCTCTGGAATTCTCTTCCAAGAGACACTATTTTGGTACCCTTCTTACTAGCTTTATACTGGCAAATATAGGACTTTTATTTTCTGTTGCTGTAATTTGTTTTAACTAGTTGCAAATTTTACGATATTTAATTGCTTTTTGACTTTTGTAAGCTGTGAATTTTTAAACTATGTTTGTTTTACCTCTTGTAAACCACCATAAGTCCCGAAGTAGGGAAAAGGCAGAATATCATCATCATTGTTGTTGTTGTCGTCGTCGTCGTCATCATCATCATCATCATCATCATGATGTGGTGTGATAACTGAAGCCCCTGTCAGAGCTGCTGATGACGAGCAGCAGCTGCTGGTCCCTGTGGCTCTGGTTGGAGGTGAGTCCTGCAGCTCAAGAGCTCTCCCTGCTGCCATGGACCAAGCAGGCGCGGATGTTCCTCTGCCTGCTCCTTTAGGGCAACAGGGATCCGATTCTGAAGATGCTTTGGAGCCTGTGTCAATCAGCCCACAAACAAGGCGGAGACTCAAGAGAGCTGAGCAAAGGGAGGCTTCCTTGATTAAGCAAGAAGCAGTGACTAGCCACACCTGTGTCTTGGGCTATATAAGTGCCTGCCTGGAAGCTTTCTTTTGCTTGTGGCAAACTTTCTACAAGCCCTCTCCTTGCCTGTTCCTTGCTTCCAGCACCTGATACCTTGGATTGATCTCTTGGCTCCAGACCCCTGGCTTTTGGAACTCTGACTACAGCTTTTGCTTGTCACTCTGACTTAGGTAAACGGACTTCCCTTGAGTAAGTGCTTCCTTGACTCCTCCCGGCAGGACTCTGTTAGCTCTCCCACTCCCTTCTCTGGGCTGTCTTGCTGCCCGGGTCTCTGACTCTGACATGTGGCCCTTTTTGCATGGCATTTGCCATGTGAAAAGGCCCCTCAAGTGTCGCATGACTGTGAGGAGCGGTCTACATGATGCACTCACAATCACGTGATGCTCCAGGGTCTGGCAGGCACCGATCACACACTTTTTCATTTTTGGCTGTGAGCTGAAAATGGTGCGCAATTGCACATCACTCCGAGGCCCTGTGCACACTTGCTGTGCGTGTGGAGCTCTGGAGCTGCGGCACTCACGCTTCCTGCCCCAGCGCAGCCTAGGAAACTCCCAGGCTGCACTACAGAAGGAAAAGGAGGGGCTCTCTTGCAAGCAGGCAGCAGCTGCGGAGCTGAAGGAACCGGGATGCAAGAGCCTCTTGCTAGAGGCTGCTCATGCAATCCCCGTACTCCAGCTCAAAGGTGACTTGCAGAAAGGGCCACAGTGAGGTCAAATAGACCTCAAGGATGCCATGCCATCTTTGGAGTGCCATCACAAATTGGCACTCCATGTGCCCCAATAGTTCATTTCCCAGGGTCAATGAAATGCTGGTTGACTCAGTGTTTATGAACTCATCACCAGTCCCCCTGCTTCCAGAAAATACCTGTCTCCACTGAGTTTTCCTCCCCCCTCCCTCTCTTCACAGTTGTTTTTCAAAGCAGTGGGAAAGAGGAAAAACATGTTAGGTTTCAAACCAGTGCTGATTTATCTGATCCCTACTTAAATCTTTTTTTGACATATTTGGAAGCCTGTAATGTAGGTGTCCTTCAGGTGTGTGGGCTGCCATGTTGGCTGGCAAAGTTTGCTTTAGGAATTTAAGTGTCTGAATATTTATAATATCTAAAAAGGATCTCCCAGCTCCAGCATGATGCAGCTTGCAGACTGGGGAAAACATTTCATGGAAATATAAGCATTAGTCTCTCTTAAGCTGATGAAGATATAAAAATGCAGAAGTTCAGGTACTTAGGTTTTAAAAGTGAAGAAAACTTGGAGATAGGAGAGAGGTTCTTTATACATGTATTTGCAGCTGCTTTTATGCTTACTTCAGAGGAATTATTGAGATGTATACTTCAGGAGAGTCCTGATCCAGCATTTTTCAAAGCGGTAGACCACTGTTTGAAGTATACTTCATTCATAATCACTGTTTCTCATGGGAATTCTAAAAATCCACTGTTGAGAGTCTTTTCCTGAAAGGTGGTATGCTAATATGCAACATAAAACAATGAGTGAATAAAGGAAAAGACTATAGTTCCCATGATGTTGCACAACCAAAGCCTCTACACATGGTGTTTGGAGGCTCTACAGAAAGCCTGGTTCATACCATGCAAATAGAACAGAGGCCTCAACATGCCATCATGGGCCAGATATGTCTACTGGCCTCTTCATTTTAAAATAAGAGTACCTAAGGAAGCTGTTACTTGGCTTCCAAATTTGGTCAAACGAACCAAGAAGTACATGGATCAGAAAGTTCTTAGTGTTGCGACTTCTGGTTGCATGACGTGCGTGAGCAGCAGCTCGGATTGAAGCTGCGCAATTATGCAGCTCCGAACTGCCACCCGCTGGATTCCAGCTGCTTTTTTAAAACATCTAAAGTGGCTAGACACCCCTCTGGTAAAAGGGGTGCAGAAGAGGTCCGAAGGGGACCCCGCAACTGGCGTTTGGCTCTACCCGGAGGGGGAAGAGCGGAAAGCACCAGGGGATCGTAGGACCACGATGGAGCCAGCGGGATCGCCGCGAAAGCGGCACAAGTGCCACCGCCGCCGCCTTTTAAAGCAAGAAACTTTTTCCGAAAAGACAGTAAGCTACCTGATTTAGTGTTTGATTTTAATAATATCACATCTGGAACAGACTTGCAATGGGGCGCAGGAGTGGAGAAATGAAAGGACCCAGAGCCAATGTGAGTACATAATGGTGGAGAGTTCGTTTTAAAGGGGCAGCTGTTTTTCTTAAAGAGTCCGCCAAGAGGCTTTTCTGCCTTTTTTATTAGTGACTGGAGTTTTTTAAGGTTAAAGAGGATCTTGACTTGTTTGAAGACAGAGTTAATGGACTGGACTGGACTAAGAAATAGTTCTTTGAGAACTGAGAAACTGTAAGGCTGTGTGGATTAAATGATAAGACTTTTGGGATTTTTTGATGGATTTTTCCCTGTGTTTTTGAATTACTTTTGAAAGGGCTAGGACTTGGAAAGGACTTGAAGGAACTTTGTGGTAGGAGACTAATATTGTTTGGGATTACAGTTTTTTTAATGGTTTTTTAAGGTTTTTCCCTGATGAGATTGGACTAATTTTACTTGAATATTGAACTTTTCCCCCCTTTTTTTCTTTTTTTTTTCTCTATCCCATTACTTTGGATTTACTTTGGGCTTATTTTTGATTACTTTGGATTTGAGAGGACTGGCAAGCTGGATTTTAAGACTTTGGAACTCTGATATTAGAGGCCTATAGACACTGAGAAGTGCTTTTTTGGTTCCTGGTGTTCGAGAACCGTTTTTGTTGAATGCAGATTGTTGAGACTGGAGAGCCTGTGCTGGAAGGACATTGCAAGCAGAACATCCTCACTCCCACAGATGGAGCTGCTCGGAATGTAATCGACGGCTGAGATACAGTAAGAGCCTCGAGCAGCTCAGAGGGAGGAAAGCACAGAGAGCTTCAGTTGGGAGGGGGGAGTGAGAAACGGGCCTAGGTACAGTACATTGAAGTGGAGAAACTGACTTCAAGTTACTATAGCATTAAAAGTATAGATAATTCATATGTAAGCATTTATATAGCTACATTAATAAGTCTTATATCCAGTATTTTATATATTTACATTACTAGGTACTAATCTTGACATTGACGTGGAATGCTTATATGTTTTGATTTCAATAAGTATTAATTAGAGTGATTTTAAATCATTAAGTATACCTATACAGTTAGCATATTGCCATTTATATAAGTATTTTGATAATACTATACTGTTATAGTGTGTTGAATGTGATATCAGATAAAAGCATAAATAGATTTTATCTGACAAGAAAAGGAAAACCAGGGAACAAGATATTGTCAACAGAATGGAATCTAGGTCAAGAAGAGGAGCAGCTGCTGCAGTAACAACAACTCAAACTGCCAGACGCTCATCAACAGATATACCCCAGAAATCTCAAGATCTTATGCTGCAAATGATGGAGGTGTTAAAAAACATTAGAGAAGATATCAGGAAAGATTTAAAAGAGACAAGAAAAGAAATGAGAACAGATATGAAACATGAAATTGACAAGTGGGGAAAAAAATTAGAGAACTTGACTAAAGATGTAGCTACACTGAAAAAAGATACTAAAGAATTAAAACAACAAGTTAAACAGCTAGAATCAGAGGTGACAGTGATGAAAGATAAACATTTGAAGAAGAATTTCAAATCACTGCACAGGAAATGAGATATTGAGAAAGATGCCTTCGTTTTAGGGGAGTTCCTGAGGAAACAGGGGAGAATTTGTACTCTAAGATGTTACCAGCATTGGCAGAATTTATTGACATCGAAGAGGAGAAATTGGAAATGTGTATAGACAGAATGTTCAGAGTAACTTCTAGAGTGGCTAGAGAGAGGAAGCTTCCAAGAGATATTATCATAACATTTACCAGGACAGTAATGAGAGATAAAATATTACAACGAAGCTACGATGGACGGTTGAAGATTGAAGATAAAGATGTGAGAATATTTAAAGATATACCATTTCAGATATTAAAGAAGAGACAAGACTATAAGCCTTCAGCGAATCTTCTGGTAAAACATCAGATTAACTATGGATACGAGAAAATTGAGGGCATCTCCTTCACGTATAGACAACAGAGACACAGAATCAATTCAGTACACAAGGCGAAGGAAATGATGGAAAGATTGAAGAAAGATTTTCAGAAGACAGGTTTGGAGGAAGAAAAAGAAGAAGAACAACCCCTAGGAGAAGAAGAGGTGAAATCACAAGAAGAAGATGACGAGGTTGATGCAGATCAAGAAGAAACTCAGCAGGAAGAAGGGGAATTAGAAGGAGATCAAATAAAGGATTAAACTAACCTCAAAAATTATAAGTATTATTAATAAAATGGATAAAATGGACAAATTGGATTTAAGGATATACTCTTGGAACATTAAAGGATTTAACTCTGAATATAAAAGAAGACAAATATTTCATCACTTAGAAAAACAAAACTTGGATGTAATATGCCTACAAGAAGCTCGAATTAGGACTCAAGATTTGAGATATCTTCGGAACCTGAAATTAGGGAGCTGTTATGCAGCAACAATTAAAAAAAAGAAGCAGGGAGTGATAATATATGTGAATGCAAGATATGGTGCTCATCAGAACTTTCAGGATAGCAATGGTCGATACTTAGGAGTAGAGGTTACAACTAAACAAGACAAAATATTGATAGTTGGAATCTATGCACCAAACGGGGCGAAGGGTGAATTTTCCCCCAAAGTACACGAAGAGATACGGAAATATATGAGTGATACTGGAAACCCGAATACTGTTGTGTTGGGGGATTTTAATGGAGTTGTCAATCCAAAATCAGACAGATTGGTACAGAAATTGATACCCCGAAATAATGGAAAATTACCTAAGAGCTTCTTTAACATGATGGATGATTTAAGCCTCTTTGATGTATGGAGGTACAAAAATAGACAATTAGAAGGATACACTTTTTATTCAGATAGACATAAATCAATGTCCAGAATTGACATGATGTTGGTATCTAAACCAATATTGTTGAAGGCGACAGATATAGACATTCGCCCGAACTTCTGTTCAGATGACAACCCGTTGCTCCTTAAGATGAAGGTCAAGGATAGGGAAAGAACATGGAGATTAAATGATGAGGTCTTCAATAAAGAGAAATACATAAACGAAGCAAAGAAGGAGCTGATTAACTATTTCAGTGAAAACATGACACCGGACTTGACGATGAAAACTATATGGGATGCAAATAAAGCAGTGATGCGAGGCAACTTTGTCAGATGGTCTGCAGAAATTAGAAAAGAGAGGAGAAATGTTAAGCAGCAAATATTGGATAAGATGAAGGAAGTGGAGAAACGGATGAGGAAGGATCCTTATGATGAGAAAATCAGACTACAGATGAAAGTATGCCAAGCTGAATTGAACCAACTTAACTTGAATGAAATAGAACAGCAAATATGGAAAACAAGATATAGGTACTTTGAGCAAGCAAATAAACCTTCAAAGCTTCTCTCTAACTTGTTGCGGAGAAGACGGTCTAAGAATATTATACCAGAGATAAAAAGTGGAGAAGAGAGAATTACGAAACAAGAAGGAATAAAACAGGCATTTTGTAAGTACTATGAGAAATTGATGAGTAAGATTTCTAAAGTAAAAAAACAGAATGAATTGAAAGACTATTTGGAGAGAACAAATAAAATGAGATTCACTGAAGATCATAGATTGATTTTGAATAAATCAGTTTCTATGATGGAAGTAATGGAAGCGATCAGAAACTTGAAGAACGATAAAGCTCCGGGGCCAGATGGTTTTACGGCAAGATATTACAAGGCTTTGCAACATGAGATTTCAATCCCATTGCAAAGTACAATAAATGAGATTATAAAAGAAGGAGTACCAGATACCTGGAGAGAGACAAATGTGGTGCTGATTCCTAAAGAAGGCAGAGATTTGACAGATATCCAAAATTATAGACCAATCTCACTTTTGAACATAGATTTTTGCTTCAATCCTTGCAATGAGACTTAAAAAGATTTTGCCTGAGCTTATTCATGAAGATCAGAATGGTTTTATACCAAAAAGGTACTTAAGAAATAATGTAAGAACAGTACTGAACATAATTGAATATTACGAAAAGCATAATGAAAAGAAAATGGCCATGCTATTTGTAGGCGCGGAGAAGGCGTTTGATATGATTAGTTGGCCATTTATGAAGACAGTTGTGAAGCAAATGCAAGCTGGAGATAAATTTGTCTCATGGATTGAAGCAATATACAACCGACAAAGAGCTCGATTGGTTATCAATGGAGATAGAACAAAGCAGATTGAATTGAACAGAGGGACAAGACAGGGATGTCCTTTGTCCCCCTTGCTATTTATAATGACAATGGAGATATTAAATAATAATATAAGAGAAGACAATGTTACAAGAGGAGTCCAAATCAAGAAATATCGATACAAACTTAAAGCTTTCGCTGATGATTTGGTACTGTTTCTTGAAGACCCTAAGAGAAGTATACAAAACTTGATTGGAATAATACAAGAATATGGAGAATTTTCAGGATTTAAGGTAAATAAAGAAAAAACAGTTCTGCTAATGAAAAACATGACAGATAAGGAGGAGAAGGAACTAGCACGTGCAACTGGATTTAATAAAGTACAAAAAGTAAAATAGGTGTCTGGATAGCAAAAAGGAACAATGAGCTATTTCAAAACAACTATGAGAAAAAATGGAAAGAGATAACTGAAGATTTGGAAAGCTGGACTTCCATGAAATTGTCAATGATGAGGAGGATAGCGGCCATTAAAATCAATGTACTTCCAAAGATGAATTTTTTGTTTCAAAACCTCCCCATAATAACAAACAGTAAACCCTTCATACAGTGGAAGAAAGACCTGACTAAATTTATATGGCAAGGGACAAAACCAAGGATCAAACGGAATATTATGACGGATCAAATATCTCGAGGAGGAATGGGAGTACCAGATTTTCAGTTATATTAAAAAGCTGCAGCATTTACATGGTTAAAAGATTGGATTGACTTACAAGATACAAGAATGCTTGCGCTGGAAGGAGCGGACTTGAGGATGGGTTGGCATGCCTATATGTTTTATGATAAAGCAAAAATCGATAAAGATTTTACACATTACTATATCAGAAAATCGCTTTTGAAAATATGGAATGAATATAAGAGTAAAAACATAAGGCAGCTACCCATGTGGGTATCCCCTCAAGAAGCTTTCTTTGGAAGATGGATGGAATCAGAGAAATGGCTGAGATATGAAGATATATTAGAGAAATAGAGGCAAATGTTTATAAGATCAAATCAAGAGAAAAATTGGAACAGGAAGGATTATCATTAAGTTGGTTTCCGTATAGGTAGTTAAATGAGAGATTTCAGATGGACTTGAAAACATATGGAATAGAACCAAAAGAAAAGACAGGAGTGATTAAATGGATCTTTGATAATCCACCTCACTTATTAGCTCATATATATCAAGAAACTTTAACACAGGAGAGACAGGAGGAGACTGTGAAATCTGCAATGATTTTGTGGGCGCAGAATATTGGTCATTCAATTCAATTAGACGATTGGGAGCAGAGCTGGAGAAGAACACAGAAATTTACAATGGCTCAGAACCTAAAAGAGAACTATTTTAAATTGGTTCATAGATGGTATATGACACCAGATAAATTAAAAAAGATTTACAATACAGGTACTGGAATATGTTGGAAATGTCAGAAAGAGGTGGGAACAATATTTCATATGTGGTGGTCACGTCCCAAGGCAAAGAAATATTGGAATGAAATACATAAAAAGATGTGTGAAATATTGAAGGTTCAATTTGTAAAAAACCCTGAATTTTATCTGTTAAATATGACAAATGTTCTTGAGAATACCAGTATTAAGAGACACTGGAGATTAATACTGTATATGATAATGACAGCTCGAATAGAATATGCCAAAATGTGGAAATCTCAGCAAATACCCACAACTGAACAATGGTGGGGGACGTTTATTGAAAACAGAAATGCAGATATTGTTTCTCAGAGACTAAAGGGGAAATTGGATGAACAGATAAAAGCAGAATGGCAAATTGTAATGGGTAATTTCTGGGAATTGCCAAGTGAAAATGTCTGAATTATGGTTGAATTAAAAGAGGGATAACTGTAACATAACATGAGTGGATGAAGGAAATGCAAGAGCAAACATGTAAGATGAACATAGTACTGTGATGCTTAAATGTAATAAGTGAATAGAAATTCAGAAAATGAAAACTAGATCAGAGTGGAAGAACAGAAATATTTCATGTAAAAGTACAATTTAAAATGATGTTTTTTATTTGTGAAACTTAATAAAATTATTAAAAAAAGAAAAAGAAAGTTCTTAGTGTTGGCAGTGCAGATGTGGTATGGTATTCTTGACATTTGACTGTTCAGTTTTGGACATCAAGTTTTTAATTAATTAACTTTCAAATTTTTGTTAGGATTCCTCTGAGGTTTTTGCTTCAGATTCTGTTGCCTTGTTAATTCTGGGCCTCACAAAAGATTATTTTGTAAATGCATTTCTTATACGTCTGCACTGTTACATAGGAAAAAATGACGTGATTATGGATTGTTGGGGGGTTTTTTGATGACAAAAGATTTGTTATATGGCATTTTTGGGAGAATTAATTTTCTTGTAAAACCATCTATGGTACCATAGAACTTTTGTATACACCAAGGGTTGAAGTCATGTGCTCCACAGACCACACATGGTTGGAGGGGAATCCAACAGGCTCCATCACTAGTCCTCCTGTTTCTTCTCACCACCAAAACAGTGGGGGAGAGGACATTCATCCAGGGCAAAATATTGCTAAATAAATATTGTTTTGGCCCACCCCAATTTTTCCCCCCAGCCTAAAATAGCTATTGAGAGTGACACAATGACACTTGTGTGTGTCTCTCTATCTGTGCCTTCAAGTCACCTATCAACCTGTAGTTACCCCGTGAATTTCCTAGGGTTTTCCTAGGAAAACTAGGTAGAGGTGTTGCCAGCTCCTTCCTCTGAAATATAGCCTACAGGACCTGGTATTCATTGGCGATCTCCCATCCATGTACTAACCAGGGCTGACATTGCGTAGCTTCCAAGATCAGACAGGATCTCGTGCCTTTAGAGTATATAGACTGTAATGACACTTCTGGTTACACAAAATGGCAGCCTTGGTGTCACGGTGGAGCCCCCGAGGCCCATTGTGTGCCCATCTCTAGAATGAGTGAATTGCTAGAAAATACCTGCAGATTTCCTCTTTTAAAGCAAAAATTGCATATTTGCTGGTCAATGTGTGTTCTACAAGGACTAGAATACTATCATGTTATCATCCTCAGCCCAACAGTTTTACAAGGACTAAGCAAAATTCCACAAAAGTATGCAAGCATTGAAAGTTTCCTGAGCTCTTCAGCAGGAATACAGATAAGAAACAGAGAAAAAAATAGGTCAGGTGTGTTGTGGCCATGAGGTCTGCACTGTAGATTCCTTCTGAAAATGGAGATTTGCAGACTGATTAGGTTACCATTCATTCAATCTGTCCAGATTTATGTAGGAACAGTCCCATTTAATTGCCCGTTGCCCCATGTTTTCAGCTGTCTTTGGAATGTTCCAGTTTTTCCCCCCTCTTCCTATTTAGCTCCTTTGTACTCAGCTTACTTCAGTCACTAAAAATCAAGTTCAAAGTGGAAAAGTAGTTTGGACTCAGTTAATTCAGCAGGGAGGAGAGGCGAGAACAGAATTTTGCTTTTCTTCATACACACAAAACAAACTACTGCAACCTGTCCTAGCTTTTGTATTCTTCCTCATCAATAACTCTTGACATCTTGATCACACTCTGATAGTGCTTGGTTACGCATGTCTTGGTTTTCATCTCTGAAATTTTGGAGAATATGGGTTCATCACTACTTCATACTGTTGGTATCAGATAACATAGAGCAATGCCTTCTGGGACAGAAAAGTAAAAGCTGATTCCTCCTTTCTTAGAAATCTGTTTTTTGAAGGGTCCGTTGTAGAAGGTTGGCTTTTTTCCATTAATCATCATAACTGTTTTTGCTTTTACTATGAAAAAAAAAGGTATCAATTTTCACAGGGTGTTTCAGAGCAGCTATTTAGACTTTAATTTTATTCATGTTCTGTGCTTTTGAATGGAAAACATGATGCACAAATAAGCTAATTGTAAACATGCATCAGTGATGGAGATTGGTATTGCTTCCCAACTAAAGACAGTTACACAGGCACTGATGCAGGACTGTAATGTTCTCAAGATAATTCAATGGGGAGCTTGATGTACCACAGTGGATACCATCACACATATGAAGCACAAATCATATATTTGCTGTTGCAGATGAGTGTACCAAACATGCAGTGCTAGTCTATGTCTCCAGAATTCTTCCTACTTAACATGACTTTTATATTTGAAAAAAACTTTGTGCAGAAAAATAATCAGATACTGTTATATTTGGTTACAGCTGCAGGAATAAACTTTGCAAAATTTTGGAAAAAACCAAATACACCAGACATAGGACGATGGTTATCAAAAATAATAGAACTGAAAGAATATGACCTACTCACCCACTATATAAAAGGAAAACAAATTAATCAATTAGAAAAAAATTGGGAATCTGTGACAACATATGTAAACAAAAGATGGGGTATCAAAATATAAGATGTATATATGTATATAGACCTTAAATCTAGAAGATGGACAAATGTAATAGGTATGGAGAACTGAAAGATAAACTGAACTGAATTGAAATTAGCTTTTCTTTACACTTAAAAAGGAAAAAAACGTTGTTAAATAACTAGGATATGTTATGTAAAGAAATACAAAAGAAAGTGTGCACTCAAACCATAGAATATACTTAGAATGAAGAAGTAGGGAGTTTCATATGTATGTGTATATGTATATGTAAACAGCGTAAAAAGATGGCTCCAGACAGACGGCAAAAGGAAGTAGAAAAACCAATTTATTATACACTCTTTTTTTAAAATATCAATTCAACATGTAGATATGACTGTTTTTCTGTATTGATACATATTCAGAATGTTGAATACACTCTCTAATCTTGTGTGTTTTTATAGAATTATATGAATGTTTTAATAAAAAAATAAAATTAAAAAACAAACAAACATGCAGTGTTAGCGTACACAAAGGCAACATAATCTACTAGGTTTTTCACATTCTCTCTAGTAACTGGCTGAATGGGCTTTTCATGATATGCTGCTCCTGGTGTGATCTTTTGTCTTCTAATACATATGTTTTAATAGGTTTTAAGTCTAGGTTTTGTTTACTTTCATTAAATTTAAGTTATTGTTTAATATCATTAAATATCAAAGTTAGAATCATCCAGAAATCCATTTCTAATTTCTATGTATGGTTGTGAAAGCTGGACAGTGGGAAAGATTTCTGTGGATACCATGGGCTGTAACAAAGATAAATGAATGAGTCTTAGAGCATATCAAACCTGAACCCTCCCTAGAAGCCAAGAGCAGTTTCAAACTATAGTGTTAGAATCCACTCAAATTCTAACAAATAAATTGCCAATATGGTAATTATGGAAAATGAAACAATGGCCCATGGAGTGGAAATGTTCAATATACTTTAAAATCCCCGAGAAAGGAGGCAACGGGTTTTGAAGCAATCATCAGATTGTTGCACTGGTCTCTCATGCAAGGAAAGTGATGCTCAAGATTTTACAAGAAAGAATTTCATCATTGTTATTGTTATGTGCCTTCAAGTCATTTCTGACTTATGGTGACTCTAAGGCAAAACTATCACGGGGGTTTCTGGAGCTGAGGATGTGATGCACCCAAGCTCACCCAGTGGTTTTCCATGGCCAAGTGGGAAATCAAATCCTGGTCTCTAGGGTCATAGTTCAATGCTCAAACCCCTATACCACACTGGATCCCCCATACCATGTTGGCTCCCTCACTTTTATCATACTTTGGAACAAAATATACCAGACATCTAAGATGGGCTCTAAAAAGGAAGAAGTAGTAGGGACTGTATTGTAAACTTATGCTGGATAATGGAAAGCACTGAAGAATATCAGAAGAAAATCAACCTGTACTTTTTACAGCAAAGCCTTCAATTAGATAGGCCATGATAAATTATGATTCTTCCTGAAAGAAATGGGTGTGCCATGACTGATTGTCTTGAACTCTGCAGAACAGATCACTGACAGGACACAATATGGAGAAACAGATAATTGCTTCCCATTGGCAAGGTGGGGGGGGGGGTCAGACAAGGCTGCTTTTTATCCCCTGATTTCTTTCATGCGTATGTAGAACATATCATGCAGAAAGCAGGTTTAGATGTAGAGGAAGAAGGCATGAAAGCTGGGGGAAGGAACGTCAACAATGTGAGATATGCAAATGACACCAAATTACTTGCAGAAAATAGCAAAGACTCAGATTGACTATTGATAAAAATTAAGGAGGAAAGAGCAAAAGCAGGGTTACACTTGGATAATTAATAATTAATAATAGTTAATAATAATAATATAATTAATAATTATGATTAATTAACTTGGATGATTGGATAATTAAGAAAATAAAAATAAATAAATAAAATGATTTACATAACTTTCAATTGAGTAACCAAGATAGATGAAACAAAGATTTTCTATACTTTGGTTCAATCAATAATCAAAATGGAGACTGTAGTCAAGGAACTGGAAGAAGACCAAGACTTGGAAGGTCATTTATGAAAGAACTAGATAAGATCGTCAAGTGTAAAGATGTATCAGTAAATACCAAAGTCAGAATCATCCATGCCATAATTCTTCTGATTTCTATGTATGGTTGCGAAAGCTGGATAGTGAAGAAAGTTGACCAAAAAAAAAAATCAACTCATTTGAAATGTAGTGCTGGACAAAGGAAGTTCTAAAGATAAAATGAACCACTAAAAAGACAAAAGAGTGGGTTCTAGAGCAAATTAGGTCTTAATTCTCAGTAGTAGCCAGCATTACTAACATAAGGCTTTGTACTTTGGACATATCATGAGATGATGTGACTCACTGGAAAAGGTAATGCTTTATAAGTGGAAAGCAGCAAGAAAAGAGGAAGACCATTTCCACACGGGCTTAAAGAAATGGTGCAGAGCGTCCTCCAGGGAGGACGTCTGTACCTGGGAGCAGACTGGGTCGGACCTACTTAGTGTAGTTCCGCACCTCAGCCCACTCTGGAACGACCCGAAGTGGTCATCCAGCGTGCTTTTGAAAGACCGCTTGAAACAGATCTTTCAAAAGCACGGAGCGCACCACTCCATGCCTGCGCTCTGGTGCAGATTTGCAGGCTCGCATCAGTGCGAGCCGGCAATCTGCTGGGGGCGGGCTTTAGGCTGGCGAGCTTCAGTGGTTGGTGGAGAGCCTCGACCAACCGGAAGCCACCATTTTCATCCCTGGAGCAGTGCGGAGCAGTGACCATGCACTGCTCCGGACCAACCTGGACACAAGCGTGGAGCCAAGAAGTCCAGTAAGTACCAGCACAGGGCGATTCCCTCGCCCCGTGTGGAAATGGCTGAAGACTACGTGATTGATGGATTGATTCCATCAAGGAAGCCACAGCTCTGGGTTTGCAACACCTGGGCAGGGCAGTTGGTGAACAGGGCTCATGAGGTTCTCTCATTCATAAGGACCCCCTAAATTGAAGTTGATGCCAAATAACAACAAAAGCTCTAGGGTCTTTCACATATATATTACATGCTTAACCACTGAGCTAAAGCATTTACTTAAAATGCAATAATTATTAGTATCAGACAACACACGATGAAGAAATTCCATTCATCAATATCTTGTTGAATTCATTGCCACCATAAATGAAGACCACTTTTCCTTGAAGTTCTCCCTCCCTCCCTCCCTCCCTGATCCAAAGATCTTTTAAAAGGATTAGTTCCATGGAGCGTAGAATCACCAGTAGTTACTTGTCATGGTACTTGGAATGGAACTTTTGTGTTCAAAAGCTGTAGACTTCTAACAAACAAGTGCTGGTAGCAGGCATTAAGGAATGACTGTCTAGAGTCCGTCCTGTTTGTGAGTCTCCCAGAGACATCTTCTAGGCCACTGCTAACAATGGGCAGACTGTACGGATTTTCTGTGTGATTCAGTAAGGTAACTCGTGTATTCTTCCGATAATGTTTTGTGTCAGGCCAGAAGGAATAGTGCAGTCAAAGTGAAGAACACTTCAGTACAGTGCCTCAGATGGCTGCTATAATCCAGTCTGGCCTCGTGTACATTAAATGCATCCAAAATGGATAGATCTTCTGGTGGTTATTTTGCCATAATAGTTGAGAATGGAACTGCTTAGCTATTAGACTCCAGCTGGCTTGCATTGAAACAGAAAGTTGTCCACATCACAGAACAGTTTAGTGGCCTGGTTGGTCTGTCTCTTGAGCTGTGACATGAGTGTGCATCTGTCTATCAAAAGCCTGTTAAAAGATAAATGCTGGAAATAAATCAATCAGCAGGTTTTATGAAACAACACAGACAGGAGCCGGGAGCATCATCGAAAGTAACACAGTAATGCTCATCAAAAATGAAAAATATCCCCTAAAGAAATGGAGAGGGGAGGATTAACAGGTGTTGTGAATAATCAGATCTACATTACTCTGATGATGAATTGGACTTCTTGGGTACATAATGAGATCACTCATACTGGAGAGTATTAATGGTAAATGATAAAAAATATATCTTAATGATATGAAAATGATAATTCTGCTGAAGTCATTTGACTGCGGAAAATATATCCTTTTGTGAGGAGAATGACGGCTGTGTAGCCAGAGAAGACCTGCTGATGAGGATAAGGATAAAGTGGTAGAGCATCTGCTTTAAGTGAAAAAAGTCACAGGTTCATCCCCTGGTATCTCCTTGCCAATTCTTGGCAAAGACTAGCATCTGAAAGCTTGGAAAGTTACTTCCAGTCAGTGCAAATGAGATTTCCCTAGGCTAGTGCTCTCCAGATGTGTTAGACTACAACCCCTGTCACTTTCAGTCACCAGTTTGCTAGCAGAAGGAAAGAACAATATGCTTTCCCCACTTACAGAAACCAACTGAGGGCACCTGGAACTTACGTCAACCTTGGTGTTGGAACAGTACCCTCCATTGCACCTGAGCACAGTAGACTGGTTTAAGAGGTAGAAAATACAGCTGTTTTAACAGAGAAGCAACTATTCCTACACCCTCCATATCACTCAGCCCTGCTTTGCCTAGTTGTATGCCTAGCCCTGAAAATGGACAGCTAAATGCAACATACCTGGGGGCAACAAATTGAAGAAGGGTGATCTAAACAAAATTGAGTGATATGGACCATGGTCAGACTCAATACATGGAATCCTTTTACCTCCCCATACTGTCCAGCTCATCTGATTTGGCAGGGACAGTTCTGATTAAAGTGCTTTAAAAAGCACTTTTTCAGTTGCTTTTAAAATGTTCCGGTTCCTCTTTCCTCCTCCCACTTTTCCTGTTCCTCCTCAGCTTACTTCATGTTGCTGCAAACTAAATTCAGCAGTGGGGAGAGGAGAGGGCAGAGCCTTGTTCTTCCCAGTAGACTCAGGCAAAAGTAAACTGTTGCATCCTGTTCTAGCTTTTCTGACTCATTAGTTAACTTTTGTCATCTTGACTACACTCTGATGTTGCTTGGCCCCAGGTGTACAGTTTTCATGTGTGAAATGTTGGAGGGTATACATTAATATGTTCCCAACCATATTAACTGAGCTTACAATCTCTTTTTTTAAAAATATTTTTATTAAGACATGAAGAAGAAGAAAGAATATACCATAGCAAAGCAAAACAGTTACATTTCTTTACCGTGTATCAGCTAAGTGCTCTCTAAGAGATTTACAACGTGTTTAGCTAATTGCCCCCAACAAGCTGGGTACTCATTTTACCGACCTAACATACAAAAGAAGCACAAAATTTCACATGATATCTGACACACATCCACTTGAAGTACATAAAACTTACAATAATAGTAATGTTACACTAATAATACACTAACATAACAGTAATACTACCATAACAATAGCACTAATAAAACAATAACATTGCATTGACATAAAACAGTTGCAAAATAACTAAACCCTAAGCACATGTGCTCCCGCCCGTTTAGCCAAATTTGCTTTGAAAGCCAACAGGAGCCTAGGGGTTCACACAACATTGGACAATAATTTAAAAAGACCTCCTTCTCTGCTGGCAGAACATCATGTGGTTAAATTTCTTGTCAAGCTGCCCTCCGAACAAGAAAAAATGAGACAAAAAATGTAACTTTAAGTTCCCAATTAAATAAATATGAAAAAAAAAACCCTTTCCTCTTAGGCCATTTCCACACAGGCTAATAGAAATGGTGCAGAGCATCCTCCAGGGAGGATGTCTGCACCTGGGAGTGGACTGGGTCAGATCTACTTAACGTAGATCCACACCTCAGCCCGCTCCGGAACGACCCCAAGTGGTCATCAAGTGTGCTTTTGAAAGACAGCTTAAAACAGGTCTTTCAAAAGCACGGAGCGCGCCATTCCGTAGCCGCTCTCCAGTGCAGATTTGCAGGCTCGCACCAGTGTGAGCCTGAGATCTGCCGGGGGCAGCCTTTAGGCTGGTGAGCTTCAGCGGTTGGTCGAGACCCCTGACCAACCGGAAGCTACCATTTTCGTCCCCGGAGCAGTGCAGAGCGACGAGCACACACTGCTCCAGAGCAGCACGGACCGGACCGGGAAGCCAAGAAGTCTGGTAAGTAGCGGCATGGGGCAATTCCCTCGCCCCGTGCGGAAATGGCCTTAATTCAAGTAAACCATGAAATAAAGAAAGAGAGAGAGAGAGAGAAAGAAAGAAAGAAAGAAAGAAAGAAAGAAAGAAAGAAAGAAAGAAAGAAAGAAAGAACCAAAAGAATTGATGGAAGAACAGAACCCCTATCAAATTAATGGAATTTGTACTTAATTTGGAAGCATCAAAAGAGCAAGTCATAGGATAACAGGGCATCAAAACATGGGGGCTTCCTGTCCACAAATCCTATATTCAGAATCACACCCTTAACTCCTTCACTGATGTCCTAAAGAGAGGGGGAAAAAAATTATGCTGTCTTTTGGGGAACTTATCATCTTCCTATTCTCACTAAACCTAACAACAATGTTGACCATCACACTATGGTACAGATAGGAGGCAGAGAGAAGGCCTATGAATGTACGAAGAGCTTGTGTGGTCTGCCCTGCCCTGCCCTCTCTTTTGTGCATTTCCATTCCTGTCCTCCAAGTCTGTGTGGAATCACTCTGCATGGTGGAAATGGTGACAAAGGTACAGGACTAGCACACCTCCCTCCAAACCTTACCATACATTCCATAAATGCAAAGGAATGCAAAGAACAGTTGCCAAGTTTCTTGCTTGTGATGAGAAAGGGTGTCTCAGCATAGTGAGAAACTCCACTGAAAAAATAGTCAACTACCACAATTTTTTTTTAAAATTGGCATTTCAGGACTTTTTGCAAAAGCTTCATATATGCAAACACTAATGTTTTATGTAGGAAACAGTTCATTTTGTATAATGTTTTCATTTGGTTAAAAAAATGGTGATGCACAAATGAATCCTGATAATAATAATAATAATGGTGGTAGTAGTAGTAGTAGTAGTAGTAGTAGTAGTAGTAGTAGTAGTAGGTAAAAACCCCAAACCTGCTGTAATTTCACCCAGAAGGGAGATAACATTGGAAATTGTTTGTTATTTCAAGTAACAATGAAGTAAGTGACCATTTACATCCCACATCCAGACTGACTGCACAGGGCTAGAATATTGAGGACAATTACAGTTTGTGCTTTCTCCAAGGGTATTGGATTAACTGACATATGACCTCCACCTGCTAAGTAGATGACAGGTTAATACCTGCTTTGTTTTGGCCATAGGATAGCATATCTATATCTTCAAAATATTTTCTGGCCTATTCTTAGCACTGTGTTCACAGGATAATAGAATCCTACATGGAATGGACCACAACGGCTATCTAGTTCAAGTCCCTGCCATTCATGAATATACAACTAAACCGCTCCTGAAAGATGCCCATCCAACCTCTGGCCATTTCCACACTACATTGTTATAGTACTATTATTCCACTTTCAACATCCAGTGGAATCCTGGGGTTTGCAGTTTAGGGAGAGGCATTGAGAATTCTCAGCCAGGGAGCTCTTTGGCCTCAGTAAACTACAAATCTTAGAATTCCACAGGGTGTTGAAAGTGGAACCATAGCACTATCACATTGTAGAGCAGAAATGGCCCCTGTTTAAACACCTCCGGAGATGGAGAGTTCATCACAGTCTGTTCCACTCTCAAATAACTCTTACAATAAAGAAGTCCTTCTTAATGTTTAGGCAAAGTAATGGTTTGATTGTTGAACTAGGACACTGCTCAGCCATGGAAATCTACTGCTCAGCCATGGAAATCTACTGGGTGACCTTGGGCAAGTTACACTCTCATATCCTCAGAGAAAGGCAAAGACAAAGCCCCTCTATTTCTACCAAGAACCACCTCTGCCAAGAAAACCTGTGATAGGTTTGCCCTAGGGTTGCCATGAGTCAGAAATGACTTCAAGGCATACAGCAATAGTAGGTCTAGGTAGCAACCCTTTGTGGAGGTTGCTTCCAGGGCATATAGCATTGTTGAGGTACAGAATGTGTGACTTTTAAATTTATTGGACTAGATTTAGATTTATTGGACCTGTTATCCCAAACCAGCATAGTCAATGATGTGGATAATAAGAACTGAAATCCTAGATTATTTGGAGCTCTATATATTCCCTTGGAACCACTATTGAAGAAAATCAAGGAAGAAAGTACAAATGCAGGGTTAAACATGAGGAAAATAAATGATGTACATAACTTTAAAGTAGATAATGAAATAATTAAAGGTTTTCTGTACTTTGGCCCAGTCATGAATCAAACTGCAGTCGAGAAATCAGAAGAAGACCAGGATTTGAAAGGGCAATTATGAAGGAACAAGACAAGATTTCAGATGGAAAGATATATCATTGAATACTAAAGTCAGGATTGTCCATTTCATCACATGATATTCTAGTGGCTAAGGCTCAGCATCAAACATCTGTGTTGATCCTGTTGGATCTTTCTTTGACACTTTGGATCACCAGATTTGGCACCATTAGGAATAACAGAGAACACTTTGTCCTGGTTTAAATCTTTTTTGTTTGATTGTTCCTCCCCTGTTTCATTTCAGGGATCAATGTCAAAAGATTTTCCTACAACTGTAGGGGTGCCACAAGCATCAGTTTTGGGTCATCTTCTTCTTCTTTTTTCATTATATACCTTCCCTCTTAGATTTTTAAAATTTCAGTTTTGGGTTTTCACTATCACATTTATGCAGATGACACACAGAATTTCCAGAGATTTAAATCAATTGATGCCCCTTTGTAGAACTTTGTGATGGACTGCTTGTCAAGCATTTCTTTGTGGATGACCAGCTACTGTCTTAAACTGAATATGGAAAAAATGGAGATCTTGGTGTTTCAGCCTGACCATCCAATAACCCCTTTTTCATGGTCTCCACTGTATTTACAGAGTTGCACAGTGGATCCTGTTTCAGTTGCTAGGAACCTCAGAGCCTTGCTGGATGATCTATACCTTTTTATTGGGGCAATTGCAAAGGCATGTAATTTCCATCTCTTGAACATCCATAGGATCCTTAGGCTCTTGACCTCAATAGATTGCCTATCTGCATCTCCACAAAGCTGTGAGGTACTGAGGGTGGTTAGAATGCAAAGCTTTAAATACCAGGACCAAAAGTTTGAAACAGGTCCTGGCACAAACTGGTAGCCAGTGAAGGGATCTATGGGGAGAAGGGCATTTGCCTTCTTCCTCTGGCTTTAATTCAGAATAGTGCCATACAGGTTATTTTAAATCTCTCTAAATACTTACATTTCTTTCCCTAGTAGATCCCTTCACTGCCTACCAGTTTGGGTTAGGGCCCATTTCTGACTTTTGGTTCTTGTATTTAGGGCTCTGCACTCTAATCTCTCCCAGTACCTGGCAGCTTGGCTAGCACAGTATGCAACATCTAGGAATTGAAGCTCTATAGGCAAAGGATTATTGTATGTTCCATTGATGTGATGACCTCTGTTAGGGCTGCAAGCCTTCCAAGAACTGGCTCTGCATCTGTGGAACCATCTTTCTTTGGATTTCTTGCTGGAGGAGAATCTCATCTGTTCTTGTAAGGCACTGAAGATCTTCCTCTCTTAGGTTGCTGAGTTGTGCCTTAGGATGCTAAGATGAGTAGTAGTTGGTGTGATTTTGGGGGGAATTTATGTCTTTTTATACTGTTATGTTTTAGTTTCCTTGTCTCTGATTGTATATCTTTCATGTTCCACCCTCTGGTGGAAAGGGCATTATAAATATGCATAATAACAAGGATCCAAGAGCAAATCAACCCTGAACCTTCCCTTTGCTGTTATTGTTTGCTTTCAAGTCATTTCTGACTTATGGTGAGTCTATTACAGGATTTTCTTGGTAAGATTTGTTCAGATAGGGTTTGCCTTTGTCTTCCTCTGAGGTTAAGACAGTGTGACTCGCCCAAGATCACCAGTGGGTTTCCATGGTTGAGTGGGGATTTGAACACTGGTTGTAATCCAGCACTCAAGCTATTCCATCAAGCTGGCTCTCCAAACTTTTCCTAGAAGCCAAGATGACTAAACAGAGACTGTTATACATTTGGCACACAGTGGGCCCTTGGTACCTACGTGGGTTTGGTTCCAGGACTCCCTGTGGATACCAAAATTGATGGATGCTCAAGTCTCATTATGTATGATGGTTTAGTAAAATGGAGTCCCTTATATAAAAGAGCAAAATCAGAGTTTGCTTTTGGGATTTTTTTTTTTAATATTTT
Source organism: Cyclura pinguis (assembly GCA_030412105.1). Classification (NCBI taxonomy): domain Eukaryota; kingdom Metazoa; phylum Chordata; class Lepidosauria; order Squamata; family Iguanidae; genus Cyclura; species Cyclura pinguis. The sequence goes on along the minus strand of CM059601.1, from coordinate 13,375,687 downwards.
CAAACTATAGTTGATTGAACCTGTCAATATGGAGAGCTGACTGTATTATGAGAGAACATGATACATTAGAAAAGCCAATAATGCTTAGTAAGGGAGAAGGCAGTAGGAAAAGAGCAAGACCATGGCCCTTTCCGCACGAGGTGAGTGAATCGCTCCGTGCCGTTACATACCGGTTCTTCTGGTTCTGAAGTAATGCGGACTTTCCCTTAAGCCCTTCTGCAGGGCTCCTCCATTAGTCCACAGTGAATCGGAGCAGTGCGAGGTCTTTAGATCCGCACTGCTTCGGCTGAAAATGGCAGCTTCCTGTTTCTTCGTGGGTCCGGACCAACTGCTGACGCTGGCCATGCCCACAGCCCGCCCTCTGCTGATCGCAGGCTCGCATTGGTGCAAGCCTGCGCATCTGCACAAGTCAGCAGGAACGCAATGGTGCGCTCCAGAAGATTGAAAGACTGAGTTTTTCCGGTCTTCACTTAGCGCACTGGAGGACCACTTTGGGGTATTTTGGATCGGACTAAGGTGCAGAACTAAGGTAAGTAGTCCGGACCTAGTCCGATCCAAGGTGCGGACAACCTCCGTGCCAGGACGCCTTGGCCTGTTTTAACTTCCTCATAAGGAAAGGGCCCATATTATGGGTGGATGGACTCAATCAAGGAGGCCAAAGCTCTGAGTTTACAAGACTGGAACAAGGCTTTTGATAACAGGGTGACTTAGAGATCTCTCATGGACAGTCATCATAATTTAAAGTTGACCTGATGGCAATTAACAGTAAAAATATATTCCCTAACCTGAGTTTTACTGCTGTGAAGGCTTATAAGAAATCAAAGGAAATAAATTTATTAAGAGATTGATCAATAGAACTGAGAAAAATGTGTCTGCTTACTTTCAGAGCATTGACAGTCAAATTCATGAATGTACACATAAAGCCCACCTCACGTGATCTCCTCCCATGACACACTTGTTGCTCAAAGCCACACACTTTAATGGAATATAAAAATCAAAGAAGATACAACTGGAATGTCTAAGTGTACTCTGTGACCCTCATAAAATATATGTACGGGATGCTTTCATCAGGTGGTAATGCCTCGAGATGAAAGTTATGGCATAGGAACATGACTTTTACAATGCTGTAGCTTTAAAAAAATGATTTAAAAATACATCTTGTAGCTGGCAAATAGTGTCTTGTTTGGTAAAGAACACTTCCAGCCTTTGTCTGCCTTCTTCAGCTTCAAATAGTAAAGCCTAACCAGCAGATTCTCCAGGTATTTGTTCATCTAGGAACGTGAAGGTTGTGTGATTCCAAAGGGGTGCGAGGACTCAAAAGGATATAGGTTTAAGCCCAGAGGCACATCTAGGGTGGGGCAACTGGGGCTTGTGCCCTGGGTGCCAATGCCCAGGGGTGCCCTCCTGCCTGCCGCTGCCCCCCCCGGGCACTTGCCGCCTCCCCCATGCTCACTGCCACCCCTATCGCACCTACCACTGTACCACATGCCCACTTACTGCAACCGTCCCCGCAGGGGTCCTTCGTGGCCCGGTGCAGAGGTGGCAGTGGGGGGGGGACAGCAGCACCTAGGGGCACAGCTTTCGTACGTGCCCCAAGCGCTAGATATGCTGTTCAAGCCCCAAATCTGGCATGGACAGAGCCCGCAAGCCTGTTGTCATTCTTGAAGACCCCTTATGGACAGCAGGCGTAGGCTATGAAATGACCCGTGATACTGCTATGACCTTCCTGGGATCCCTTATGGATGGCAGCCACAGACTGTGAAACAGCCGTGCTGCTGCTGTGCTCTTCCTGGGATTCCTTATACCATAGACCCCTTATGAAACAGCCCGTGACACTGCTGTGACTTTTGTGGGAACAATCACAACATCCCATAGCCAGGATCTGCGAGTCCTTACAGCAATAATCCTAGTGAGAAGTTGCTGGAGCTACTCTAATCAGTTACAAGCAGCACAAGGCTTACTGCTGTCAAAATTGTTTCTAGGAATTTTCTCCAGTTTTCCAGGAGAAATACACCAGCCAGGTATGAGGACTGAGAAGAGGGTTTATTTCTTGTGATACAACTATATAGTTCTAGAGAGCTTGGACACTCTTAGGATGTCCTAGTACAATTAAAATGGCTGCCACTATCCAAGGTATCAGAAAGCAGAGTGATTCTCTTGTTAAGTTTAACCCTCAGTTAGTTCTGCATCTACTGCATTATAGCTGCAGGGTTCCATCTTCATTGTGTACTATTCCTGCTTCCTAAAACGTCAAGAAGTTGCTAGGACTCTGTGATCCTATTGCCTTAGGCAAGTCATTATGTCATAACCTCATAATACTCAAAGTATTCTATTGCATCTGACCAATCAACATTATATGCCATGGTGTACTTAGCATAATTGTAACAACAGACCTTTTTGGATCAGGAAAACCTTTTGTTGCATTCCAGCCACTCTGTTTCTGTGATTCTATGACGTGAACCCTTCTGAAATGGAATTCAGAATTTGGGCCACTATCCTTCAATGGCCAGAGAGTGTTACTGTTTTATCTATGCATGTATTTTATAGACACTGATTTCAAGGAAACGTATTTTTGGAAATAGTCAGCTTATATTAATCTACATGCCTGCATTCATATCCCCCTTCTTGCCTTTTTGCTCTATTTTTTTTTTTTTTTTGTCTTTCTTTGTAATTATAAGTTTTAAACAACATTTTTAAAAAATCAAAATTTGGGAACCCCAGCCTTACCACTTCTAACCTTACCAAAATATATGTGAATGCACATATGCTCACACACATACAGTTGTTTAATTAAATCCTCTAACCCATTAAGCAGATTTCTCTCCCCACCTTACTCAATGAATCAGTGAACATACATCATCTTATCTACCCATCTCCTTGTGCCTGCTCTGGAGCATTATGATTATCTAAGCAAATCAGAAGTGGCATTGGCAAATAGATATTAAGGCTGCCAGGCAGCTTCAGACAGAATTGACGCAGACGTTGGAAGAGATAAAATGTTGTATCTCAGTTCCATTGGGCTCTCTACAGATGTAAGGTTACTCACAGATCAGCCTCCATTTTCATCTTTGCTTCTGCTTCATTGCCCACATATGGGTTTCTTGAGCATGAATTATTAATAACAGAATCATTTTTGAAATGCCGGATGATGCGCCAATTGTTGTCAGGTTATAAATATGCTCCTTCTAATTGCATAGTTACCATTTACAATACCACATAGATCCAAGGAGTTACAATTGTTAGAGAACAGTTTTCACCCATCTGTTAACTAGTGAGAAATTGCTTCAGGCTGTGAGAGCAAGAAAAAGAAAATAATAATAATAATAATAATAATAATAATAATAATAATAATAATGCCCATTAAAATGTTATTAGCATAAATTCAGTGCAAGAAATTTCTTGAAATTGCCATTGGAAATTGTGATCCAATGTTCCTAAAAAGACAATAGGAGGGACTCAAATGACCAATGAGAACCAGTGTAGTGAAGTGATTTGAGCACTAGACTACGGCCCTGGAAACCAGGGTTCAATTCCTCACTCTGCCATGGAAACCCACCGTGTGACTTTGGGCCCGCCACACACTCTCAGCCCCAGAAAACCTTGTAATAGGGTTGCTTTAGGGTCACCATAAGTCATAAACTACTTGAAGGCATACAACAAAATATGCATACATCAAGGAGGACAAAACAAGAAGTAGGTAGGAGGACATCTTTCATCCCATGAGTTCGCATGGTTGAAATTGTCAAAACCATACAAAAAGATGTTAAGGTGTCTTCCAGGCTTTGTTTTCAATGGATAGTTAAACTAATCACCATTGTGTACACAGATAAATACCTGGGCTTTAGCTAGATCTAATAGGCTGCTGAGCACAGAGGTAACTTTCAAAGCATGTTAATAGGTCTGCCTGGTTGAGTGGGGTGGGGTCCGGGTTATAGTCCTACAAATTGCCTTTTAGTTACCATCTCTCTAGAAATAAAGTTTATTTATTAAAGTACTATTCTACCTTTCCTCCAAAAACTTAAGGCAGCATTGGTATTTCCTTCTCTCCTTGGCAGCTGATGGAGCTATGACATGTGCCTCCCCATGGAAAGAATCGGTTTGGTCACACCACCATCTTGTTTTTTTTTTTTAAGAACCTATTTTAATTTATTGTAACCACTCTAGGGACTGATCAGAACTAAATACAATAAAATATGTAAACAAATAAAGAAATTAACATGGAATTAAGACAGGGTATTAATTTCTTTATTTGTGAGATAGAATGCTAATTCTTGGTCTTCCACCACAACATGAGGAAATATTATTCAGCTTGAATCATCCCTACGTTGCTGGATTTTAAGGGACAACATTTGTACTGATGTGACCACTGTGCTGTTGTTGCTCAGCCACTGTGAGTCTCCCATTTTTTTTATTGCCGTCAATAGTCTGACTACTATATATACTCATGCATAAATCTAAAAATTTTAGTCAAAAAATTGACTCCAAAAAACTGAGTTGACTTATTCACAGGTCCATGTAAGTACTGTACCTAAACTCTTACCCTCTCCCCCCCCACAAAAAAGAGGAACAATCCCCTTCTCTGAGTAGAGTAGGAAAAGTCGAGAGCTTAGTCTATCCCGAGAGAATGTAAAAGAAGCACTGACACCCCCCAAAAAAAACTCTCTCTGCTGTGGCACCCCTTGTGCTCTTTTTGAATGCCTGGTTGGGAAAATGGTGCTTCCACTCAAAGGAACACCAAGAAAGTAGAGGGGAATTGTGCTTGTTTTCGGTTCTCCTGGGACAAACGAAGCTCTCACTTTTTGCCACTCTACTTAGAGAAGCGATGTTTCTCCTTTTGATAAAAGTTAAAGTACAGCATTAACTCATATATATAAAAAAAAGGAACCATCCCCTTCTCTGAGTAGGACAGTGAAAGGCTTTGTTGAATGCCCAGGCAGGAAAATGGTGGTGGCAGTATCTAGGGGCCTCCTAGGCCAGTGCTGGAGCTTTCCCCTCTCTGCAGAATGATCTTCGACTTTTCTACAGCTCAGATCAAAATCCATAATTTTGGCCCCAAAACCGGCTCTTGACTTTCACATGAGGTCAACCTATACCTGAGCATTGTAAAAGAGTTGCAACTCGCTGTTACCAGGCCATATGCCCTCACGCTTTGATGTGGTTTACCGTATTTGCTGGCACATAAGATGCACCTGTGTATAAGACACAACTGTCAAGGTCAGAGACCTGGGCGGCGAGCGAGCCCAGAGAAGAGAGTGGGAGAGCCAGCAAAGTCCAGCTGGGAGGAGACAAGCAAGCACTTATTCAAGGAAGTTCATTTACCAGAGCGCCAAGCGAAGCCGTAGTCAGAATTCCAAAGCCAAGGGTCAAGAGTCCAGAGATCAATTCAAGGTATCAGGAACCGGGTGCTGGGAGCAAGGTACAGGCAAGACAAGGGCTTGTAAGAAGTTTGCCACAAGCAAAGGGAAGCTTCCAGGCAGGCAGTTATATAGCCCCAGGCACAGGCGTGTCCGGTCACCGCTTCTTAAACTTAGCCAAGGAAGCCTCCCTTTGCACAGCCCTCTTGAGGCTCTGCCTTGATTGGGGGCTTATTGAACCAGGCTCCAGAGCCTCTTCAGAACTGGATCCCTGTTGCTCCAAAGGAGCAGGCACAGAATCGGATCCCTGTTGCCCTAAAGGAGCAGGCAGAGGGACGTCCACGCCTGCTTGGTCCATGGCAGCAGGGGTAGCTCTTGAGCTGCAGGACTCATCTCCGACCAGAGCCACAGGGACCAACAGCTGCTGCTCGTCATCAGCAGCTCTGACAGGGGCTTCAGTTATCACACACACCATTTATCTACTGGCAAATACTATTTGCAGGTGCATAAGACACAGCGGTGTATAAGACGCACCCTATTTTCCAACAGTATTTTTTTGGGGAAAAGTGAGTCTTATATGCCAGTAAATACAGTAATTGGCAAAATATGATTTTGGCAGAATTGGCAGAATACATTAATTGGCATAAATATAAATTATATGCTGCTATGGCTGAATGGCCATGATGGATGAGAAGAAAAGGCTGGCCAAACACATGCATTGTAGATTAGGTCAGAAGAGACCTTCAGGAGTAGCCAGGTCATAGTCAGGAAATCACCAGGAAACTCCAACAATAACGGGCTTGCAGTTATCCTCTAATGACTCAACCTCTTAAGACAATAGCATTTGGAAGATTCCCACAAGATGGCTGATTGTCTTAACTCCTCTCTCTCTCTGACCAAGCAAGCTTCCCTTTTGTCCTCGCACCTGTCCAGCAATTACCAAGCTATCAGGACTGCCATCAGCCCTTTGTCACCTAACACTAAGATCATTAGCCCATTTGGGACCTCATTGTCCACTCTGTGACCTCCATTGTTTATTCTGCCAGAGAGCCATTAACACCTATGCCCTCCAGGCAGAAATAGAGTACTTAAACCCCAGTTTTTGGCCAGTCAACTTGCAGTACACCAATTGCTGGTTGCCAGTCTCCCGCTCCAGTTCCTATTTATGTACTGTCCTTAGACTGTCATCTAAGTCACATCATTGCTTCTTTGCTGCTCTTCTGGATTGATAAATATCATCCACTTCGCTCTAAAATCTCACTATCCAAAACTTTCCTCCCTTTCCCTTCAGTTATCCTTGTGTGATTGCATGACTGCTTGGATCGCATGTGTATGTGTGCAATTCCTCTAATAAAACACTTAAGCTCACTTTTAGGAGCTCCATCTGGTTCTTCCCTGCGTAAGTACCAGTAAATATAGGTGTAAAAGATCTACTAAGGTTAGCTCCCTCTTGCAAGCCTCCTCTTTCAGCTAATATTCCCCATTTTTTCACAGAGGTACTGGCATTTTCGGTGGACTCCTGAGTCACCCAGTTTTGGGGTAACACTCCCCCCCACACAAACAATTATGTGAGTTTCAGTACTTTTGCAGAACTATATAAGCATGCCTTAAACTGGGTACGTGGTCACTCTTCTTAAATCATCCACTTTGGCTGTGTTTCTTGAACCCTCAGGCTAGCTTCTGTATTGAAGGCTAGATTTCTGGTTTGACAATGTCTTCCTTAAATTTTATTTTTAAATAAATATTCTCCTTCTTCCCTTCCCACTTCGTTTAAATTTTCAGTCTGAAAGTGCTGATAAACTTTTAACAACCTATTGCAGCCAAGAAAGATTTCATTGCTCCTTGCCATTTCTCATATACCATATGGCACGCCATTCACTGACTGTGCCCTAATGAGAATTAACGTTTGCAGGTAATTTTCTGTTGATTGTCTTGGGATAAACAAAATTTTCATACTTGTTTTGCTAATGTATTCAAGAAGGCTCACAAGGGAAAAAGATTAATCATCTAAAAAGGAAGCCAGGGTCTTTCATTCTGCTAAAGGAGCCAAATATGATCAGAGCAAAGCCACTTGTTGCTATGACAGCGGATACCGTTCAGTGAGGTAAATGGTGTCTCCTGAGCTGATTGGCTAAAATTAGATTACCATGATGACCAACCACAGGGACTTAATTTCATCAGAACGGAGAAATGGTGGGAAATCCTGTTGTGATCTTACAAAGGAATTTTCATTAGAAGGCAACAGAGTCAGGGGTTTCCTTTCATTATAAGGAATATGTTGCACCTAATAAAATAATTTGGGAGAAGCAGACAATAGAATTAGCCTAGCTATTATTGTAGATATCCACATAAGCTTTAATCTGTTTTTCACTAATACCACCATTCAAACTAAAGAACCTCTTATTTTCCTTATAATACCTCTGCTACCAAACACTGTCATCATGTACCTGTTTATATAATTGAAGATAAGCTAATTGCAGTTGATTAAAAAGGGATCTGGCAGTGCTAGAAGCATTTGCTAGAAACACTCTTGAATGGAGGAATGGACACAATGCATCTTTATTCCTTCACCAGAGACAGGTGGATCCAGACTTGCTCATTAAAGTCAATAGGATGCAAATGATGACCAACTTACATCCAACTAGAGTTTTGCCTGCTTTAGGGATCCAACTTGCTGTGGGTTTATGGGAGCTGCTGTCCAAGAGACTCGGGGGACTCAAGGAGAGGAAGACAGATGACTAGGATGAATGCCCTCTCATGTTCTTAGACAACAATTCCCGTCAGCACTAGCTAGTATAGCAAATGGTGAGGGATCATGGGGGGTTTAGTCTAACAACCTCTGAAAGGCAATATATCTTCTATCTTTGGGTTATAGGATAGCCCTGCACATATTTAACCCACACAGCCAAAATCAGCATTTCCATAATCTGTATGTTGTATCCCATCTGAATACTGACAAATCCTCTGCTTTTTTGAGCAAAAAGTAGTCTATTGAGCCACTGGGTGGGCTGCCATATATTGCTGATTTTGCACTGTGAGCAGGGGTTTTTTTTTCCCTCCACAAATTCTGCAAGCCTGTTAGAGGAATTTTCATTTTGTAAATGAAAGGAACATATACCCCTTATTCTCAGGCCCTTTCTGCACAAGATGACAGAAACACCTCATGGCGTTGTAGGAGCGGAGTTTATGGCTGTGTTTCTGCATCGTTTCTCCAACGCAGCATTCCGCACTGTCGTTCGCTTGAGGTGGCGAAGAGTGCTTTCTCGTTCCACACCACAGCATTCGTAACTGCTCCCCTGCTCCGCCTATGGCCTGCCCCAGCCCATTTCATTGGATCCTTTTCTTTTTTAATTTTTTAAAATCTTTGGAAGAATGTCGCTACGCAGAAATGACGTCACGTGACTTCGGCCATGCAGCATTTCACAGCATATGCCCCGGTTGTCTGCCTTTCAATCTTTACCAGCAAAATGGAGCATGGGAGATCGCTTGCCATAGTTCTGTGAGTGCTCCGTACATATATGGATATCCTCACATTGGCTGCAGCATTCCTGCAAAGGGAGCGGGCAGTTAGACACAGGCTTTTGGATGCCAGTCACCACGCACAATGGGCGAACCGCCATCTTGCTTCTTCTCTGGCAGCTGACCTGGATACCAGCTATTTCACCACCCTGCACAATGGCAACTTTATAAGGGTCCCCCCGCCCTGCAGATGGTGGGTGTGCGAACAAATGCGCAGGACCTGGTGGACCATGGAGGTCTTGTCAATGTGGGATGATGACCAGTGGCTCTACCGCTTCCGTATGACTTGTGCCACTCTCTTTGAAATCGCCGAGCACCTGTACCCACACCTTCAGCGTACACCCACCATTATGTGAGATCCCATTCCTGTGGAGGAGCGTGTCGCCATAGCTGTCTGGTGGCTCACAACCCCACTCATATACTGGAAGACCGCAAACACCTTCGGCTTGGGCATCTCCATGGTGGAAAAGATCACAATTGAATTCTGCCTTGCCATTGAGCATGCTCTCCTGGCATCGATGGTGTGCTTGGGTGACTATCGCAGGGTGAGCCACCCCTATTTCCCTCTGGATGCAAAGAAGTGCTCTGGGGCATGCTGGGCATATGCTGGGAGGGAGGCAGCGTGGGTGCTTCCAGGGGAGTGGGTGGCTCCCTGTCCATGCCATGGTAAGAGTGCGCAGCACCATGGGATTTCATTTCCTCATTCTTCCCCTCCAAGTCATTTCTCGATGGTGAACTGGTATCTGTAGTTTGAAAGGATCTGTTGTTTTGAATCCTCACTCTAGGGCCATGCAGGCTACACCTCTGGCCTATGGAAGAACTTCGTGGTGGGAGAAGGCAGTGGGGTGGTGGTGGTAGAGGAGTGGGAGGCTGCCCACCTGCCCTTGGCAACAGAGCGCAACACCATGGGATTTCCAGTCCTTGGTGCTGCCCTCGCAATCAGTTCCCGAGGGGTGAAGTGGGATCTGCATCGGCCTGCCTAGTGCCCTACGGCTGCACAGGCATTCAGTGGGGGGCAAGGTGGCAGGATCACACATTAGTTGAAATCTGCATTTTGAAATTTGCCAGCTCTGGAGTGTTAACTTTGTGTGTTAATGTTTTCCCAACCCCACCCACAGATAATGGATGGCTTCCAGGAGATGGGATTTCCCCAGTGCGTTGGTGCAGTGGATGGAATGCACATCCAAGTTCAGCCACCCAAGGGACGAGGGGAGGAGTTCATCAATCAGAAGGATTCCTTCTCCGTGCTGATGCAAGGGACGATGGATCATTGTGGGAGGTTCATTGATTTGGAGTTGGGTATGAGGACAGAACTCATGATGCCCATGCATTTAGGCACTCAACACTCTGGCAGGCAATGGAGGCTGGCGCTTTGTTCCAGGGAATCCCACAATCATTATAGCAGGGGTGCAAGTTGGCCCACTCATCCTGGCGGATGCCGCGTACCCCCTTCCACGTTGGCTCATGAAGCCATACGCAGGGCATCTGGATGAAAGGAAGCAGGCATTCAACAGGGCACTCAACCGCTGCAGAAACGTTGTGGAGCGTGCTTTTGGGAGACTGAAGGCAAGATGGGGTTGCCTCTCTGCCCCCCTGACTGTTTCAGAGCAAAACTTCCTACCTGTGATATCTGCCTGTGTGGTTCTGCACAACATCTGTGAATCAAAGGACCACATCCTTCATCCAGACCTGCACCCCCCCCCCAAACTGTCAACAGTCCTCAGATTCAGCAGGACATTCAGCCATTCACTGCTGGGAGGAGGGTCAGGGAGGGTGAAAGAGTGAGGGCTGCCATAGCAAGCACATTGTCTCTTTGATTTCCAAAGGCCACCCTTTACCTTTCACTCTTTGAAATTTACATGTTTGGGGGATTTCTGTTGCGGGCCATATTATAAGGGCTTCGCTCTACTGTGGACAATACTCTGTTTAAATGACTAAATAATGGTTTTTATACTGTGAATATTGCAGTGTTCCTCTTTCCTCATGCAGTCTCAGCTGGCCTACAAGTTTGCCCCACAAAACCACCTCTGTGATGGGAATCAAAGGTTGGGGGAAAAGAGATCTAGAGAATATACTAACAAAACCTTTCATTAACAAACATTATAAAAGGAGAACAGGAACATTACAACCGTTCACGCATATCATAAATCACAAGAAAGTTTTCTTTGCCCACAGTAGGAATAGTATAAACAGTAAAACCAGTATTTAAGGAGAATAGTAACAACACACCTCTTCACACATAGGCAATTTCTGCACTAGACTGCTTTAATGCTAGGATCCCACTTCCAGCATCCTATGGAATCTTGAGGTTTGCTGTTTAGGGAAGCGTGTCAAAGGTCCTTCCCCACACTGCAAACCCCAGGATTCCATAGGATGCTGAAAGAGGGATCATAGCACTATAGCAGCGTAGTGCAGAAATTGCCATAGCTGTCAATTTACATGGCACATAACATTCCCGAAGACTAGGTGAAAGGAACATACTGATGGAAGGTTCTTTTGCCATTTAGCTGTACTGTCAGCATTTCTGCCCAGTTGCCAATCCCTGCCTTGGCGCCATGCTATGAGAACTTTTAAAATTGCAATCCAACTTTGCAAGATCAACAGTTGGGACTCACCCCAACTGCTTCCCCCCCACAAAAAACAACAGAGCTACAACTTTGCTTCTGTTGATCCTTTGAACACATGCCCCCATTCCTTAGGGGCTGTAGCAGATAAGAGCTTTCTTTGCCCTCACTGGCTTGCCATCTATATGCCCTGCCTGAGAGACTCCCTGGGGAAGCTGTGTCTCTGAACCCTCAGTGGTATCCTGGTCTTCCTCACCGCTTGAAATATTATTGTGGGTGGGAGCGTTGCTAAGGTTGGGATTTGAGCTCTCCATTTTTTCAAGTATGGAAGTCATGACTCTGCTGCCAATGCGCAAAAGGGTCAAGGCTTCCTTTCTCTCCTCTGTGCTGGACTAAAGGTCCCTCTTATACAGTTCAATCAAGGTACTCAACGCACTGTTGCCATTCTGCATCTCGCCTAAGAACGCCATCCTATTCAGCTCTTGCTGCTCCTTCAAGTGCTCCATCACTGCGACAGCAATGACACTTGCCTTGGATCTCCTTCCAGATCTGTCTTGTGCACTGGCCTGCCTCAGCCTGGACACTGGAGAAAGTGCCGCGACGGCCATGTGGTTTGGGGAACTCCTTCTGCTATCGGATCTTTCTGAAAGCAGAGTCAGGACACAAGGTGTAAAAACAACTGTGCGGCATTCTGGCCAGTGTGCCACCAGCAAAACCATGCACTCTATGTGAAAACAACACATCAGCTTCTGTTCCACCGGCATACTCTCCAACTTCAGATGAGCAGGGGCTTGTGCTAGGCTCCTCTACAGTCTCCCCTGCTTGGCCTCCCTCCCCTGAATCCTCGTTCCCTGGAAAGGAAAGCAAAAAAGGCCATGACGACTGTCCAGTAATTTTTGCAGTACTTGCACAGGAGTGCACTTGGACTTAACATATGAGGGAACCATAGCACGTAGTGCATACCTACCTGATCTCTGGCTACTGCCATCAAAAAGATCCATGGAGCTTTCGTCAAGCATGTCCAGAGTGTCTGTCATCATGCCAGTCACTGCCGAGGAGGCTGTGAAGAAAAAACAGAAAGTATTTAGGGTTTCTGTGTAAACCATACCTGAGGGGCCTAAACATCGCAGCCTAACAGGATGATGCTGACAAGAGCTTGGAAAGGCATTCCAGGACCTACAGGAAGACCAGGCATTGGCCACTCCTGGGGTAGATGCTGGAGTTATCCTGCTCTTGACAGCATTCGCTGGCATGCACTGCCCACCTGCCCCCCCCACCCCCCAGGAACATGCTGTCAATGCCTCTCGGGAGAAGGAAGGCTTAACTGCTCTAGCGGCTGGAGGGGGGGAGTTCACATGTAAGTAACTTATAATTCCCACCAAGGTTATTGACTGCATTTCCCCAAAAAACGGCGAAGATGTTCATTAATACTTTACAGGACTTGCATTGCATTCATTCCCCTACTACCTTGTATTGCAAAACAACACACCACCCAGGTTACGATGGTACGTGCTCATACCTTCGGAGCTGCTGGGATTCACAGCCCGAGACTGTGAGGCAACGGGAACAGGCATTTCTGTTGCTGCATTCACATGTCCTCCCTGGGTGTCTTCATCATATCTTTCAGGGGCAAGGTGGAGGCTTCTGGAAACTCGTTTTGGGACCATGCTCGCATCCCCCCGAAGGATCCTATCCAGCTCCTTGTAGTAGGGACAGGTGACCCTCTCTCTACCAGTCATCGAGTTTGCGGCGATGCATCACTGGTACTCAAGACGCATTGCTTTGCTCTTGTATCGGCATTCTTTAGTAGAGCGTTGGTGGCCCCTGTTTCTCATCTCCCGTGAAACACCCTCAAAAATATCAAAGTTACGCTGGCTCGTCCTGAGTTTCTGTTGAATTCACTCCTCCCCCCAAATGTCCAAAAGGTCCTGAATCTCTGCCGCTTGCCAGGCCCTACCCCTTCCCTGGCTCCTCTCAGAACTGTCTTGCTGCATTAGAACCCCAACGCAGAGCAGCAGAATGTGTAAAAACGCTGGACAAGCCTGGCGCTGCAAGACCTGCTCCACGTGGTGTGCCTACAGATACAAAATGGCGTGGATCACGCCTGGTGACGTGTGCAGGAAGCAACGAAGCTGTGCAGGACCTCACTGGCCAGAAGTTTGTTCGGCGCCTTCTTTCAACCCCTAGAGGTGGTCACATATATCTACAGCCTGTTTCTAGGGAGATTTGTCAGTGGAGGTTTGAGCAGTGGGGCGAGGGAGGCTGGAGAGTGGCTGTGAGGAGGGAGGTTAGGTGACTGCAAGTCCCATGAGGCTCTGAAGTCTTCACTAGAGGAAGGCTTCAAAACCCCCACAACAGTTTGAGCAGCCCACCATTCACCCTTAAAAATAGTTAGGTGGCAATACTGTACGGTTCCCTAATGAATTATTAGGAAGGATTTAGTGGAATGGGAAAAAGAAATAAAAGAAGAAAATATAAAATATAAAAACCTTATAAAAACCTCACAAAAACCTTACCTGCTGACGTCTTCACAATGGAGGAAAATGGCGGTGATCTCTGTTCTGGTGGGCAAGGACAAATCAGCACGGGAAATGGCAGTGTGCCAGGCCAGGCCCACCCTGAACACACCCATTCCTGCGAGACTGTGCTTCAACGGTTCCACATGTAGTTGTAGAAATGTAGTAGAAGTGGTCTCAGGGAGTGAAAACGCATTTTTTCTGTTGCTCAAATACGATGCTTTAGCAACATGCAAAGGCGTGCCAGCAACTTAACATCAACTCAATAGCAACGACGTCGTGCGGATACCTGCCTCCTCAAGCCATCGCAGCTACGCAGTGACTACACCATGCGGAAAAGGCCTCAGTTTACTTCAGTTGCTATGAACTGAGTTCAAAGTGCAAAAGGAGTTTGCACTCAATTGCCTCAGCAGGGGCAAGGAGAGGAGGGAACAGAATCTTTCTCTTCCCAGTAAGCTCAGGCAAAGGCGAACTGCTGCACTCTTTCCCAGCTTAACTTTTGACCTCTTCATGTTTCTTGGCTATATGGCTCCCAATTTTTCATCTGTGAAATGTTGGAAGGAATGGGTCTAGTCTGTTCCTGGATAGGAGACAGCCTGATTTGGCCATGATGGAAGAAAGTAAATATGGCTGCCTCAAACAGCATTTGTTTCCTTCACAAAACACTCCTGACTTCACCTTAGAGTGTGTAGTAGACCACTGATCTCTCTCGCCCAACATTGTTTTTCCCTGGAATTGAAAATCTTTGGACCTCCAGATGCTTCAAACCACTCACCCTTACTAATGGTCATGCTAGGCAGGTCTGATGGGAATGTTTGGCCAAAACATCTAGAAGGCCTCACATTGTGGCCACCCATGGTCCGGATGTTCCTTTAATGAAGACATGGTCCACCAACTGTAGGAAATATTGGGGCTTGGTTGGAACAATTTAAGCCACTGTATTTTCCTTTCAGGTCACAGACTTCCTAAATTCCACTACTTGACTCCCCTACCTAATTCCTACCATTCCTTATTTCTATATCAGTGTCTTCTTTATGTCCATGAACTGTAGACCTGTGCTGCAGATGTCCAGTAACCCTGTTGTTTGTCATAAGTTACTTTCAAGCTCTGTTCTTGTCCCTGGTTAAGCTGCAACCAGCTTAGCGTGATGGGACAGCATCATATGTCTTTTGGCCCCACTTTACCGTTGGTTAGGATGATTACGGGCACAATTGAAATAGGCTTGAAACTCTGGATGCATTGCATATATTTGTTTCCTAGAAGATGATACCAGATTATGTAGATAGTTACTGGGCTCAGATCAATTGAAAGCAGAAGCTGGCAACTCTCAGGGGTTGGGGGACTGCCTTGACTTTCCATGACACCTTAAAGGACTGTATCCCTGGTCATGCCCCCCCCCCCAATTTTTTAAACTTCTTTTGAATTTTTTGAATTTTGAATTTTTTTTTACTTTTGGCTTGGAGCATGCATTATCTGGCAAAAAGCATTCACATTTTTGGGAGAGATGCTAGGGGGCTCCAAAATAGCCCTGGGGGCCGCATATAAGCCCATGAACCAAACTGTCTCTACTCTGATGTAAAAGCGGGATGGGAAGTTACTCTAGTTACTACATTAAAACAGAAATCTAAAACACACAAATCCCGGTTATTTCTACTCCTCATCATTTTTTCTGCTCTTCAACATTCCCCAAGAATGGGGAAGAAAGAACCTAAACAAATCAGTAATATAACCCAAAGAAATACATGAGCAAATGTAGTGGGATGTATTTTCCCCACTTTGAACGAAACAGGGATTTTAACTTTCTAAGGCCGTTGAAAGAAAGGTGCAAGTTTTGAAGTCTGCATAGGAAGCTTAGCAATACAAATATGTTGATTTAGGCAATCTCGCTCTTGCATCTTCTTTGCAATTTGCGACAGAGGCACCTAAAAAGAACTTTTCTGAGAGACTGAATTAACCTGAATTGACTTGATTTCTAAATAATTCCTTATACCTGCAAAATTTGTCCCTCTGCTCTCCAATCTAAAGAAGATGAAAAGGTTCAGAACAGATATGCATTGTTGATTCTAAAAGGGTGGGTTTTCAAAAACATATTAACAGCACTAATAAATTTCATTTTTCACGTGAATTTCAGGAGGGAGGGAGGAAGTTGACCAAGGAAGTGGCATTGAGAAAGTTTCCTTTCCTCCAGGAAACAACATTAATAATGCCAAACAAGAGTTCGCCGAACAAGTGTTCTTTGAAATAGCTGGGGTCTCCCTGCCCTCATTCCACCCGCTTGAAATTCCTCAAACTATAGCTGGCAATTATAGCTGAAATTCTGAAGTACCTCAGGAGTCACCGAATACGGTACAACCAGACTGCTGCTTTGTTGCTTTCTATATCTTGCTATTAATTTTCCCAGTTCTGTTCCCACTTCCTCATTCTATTTAATTTCTTGGTTTCAGGCACACAGGAGTTGTACCACTGCTAGCAAAAAACATATATGAATACCTTTCTTTTTCAGTTCCCTTTGGATTCTTGATTCCTTTCCCTTTTCATTCTTCACTTTTCTGTCTTATCCTCTTTCTCCCTTCCGCACATCCTGGCTAAATGTCTCCTCCTTCCCTTCTTTCTTTTTAACCCTCTTGTTCTTTTTCTTGTTCTTTCTGTCACAATGCCTACCTACATTCGTCTTCTCTCTTACTCTGTTGTTGTTGTTGCTGTTGTTGTGTGCCTTCAAGTCATTTCTGACTTGATGACTCTGAGACAACCCTATCATGGGGTTTTCATGGCAGGATTTAGTCAGACACTCCACTCAATTCGTGGCTAAGTGTTTTCTCCTCTTCTCTTTGTTCTCCGCATCTCCTCTGGCTTCTCCTTCTGCCCTCTCCCACCAAAACTTCCTGGCTAAACACCTCCTTCCTGCCTTACCTCTCTCTCTTCCCCATATTTTTTAGTTGTACTCATCTTCTCCCTCCTTTCCTGGGCCTTCTTCCTCTGTCTCGTTCTCTTCTTCCTTTTCAATTCTCACGGCTACATTTATCTCCCTTCTTACCCCACACTCCCTTCTTCTCTTCATCTTCTCTCTCCTTCTATCCTAACTTCTTCTACTGACTCACATCATCTTCCTTATCCTTTCCTCCCACTCTGTTTCTCCAAATCTTTCTCCTTTGTCCCCTTCCTAAGCAAACCTTGAAACCATGACTGGGACCATTTCTGCACCAGATTGTTATAGAGCTATTATCCCACTTTCAACATCCTATGGAATCCTGGGGTTTGCAGTTACGGGAGGGGCCAGAGGCCTCTGGCCCCTCCCGTAACTGCAAACCCCAGGATTCCATAGGATGTTGAAAGTGGGATAATAGCTCTATAACAGTCTGGTGCGGAAATGGCCTGGGATGTGTTACATTCTCAGCAGTTTAAAGCTATAAGTCTGTGTCATCATCATTGATATTGCTGTTGCCATCATCTTCAGTCCTCCTCAAAATATTTCTGGTTATTATTAATTGCAAGGTGACAAAGATGACTTGGCAGATGAGGAGCATTCCACCACCTGACCAATTGAAAAATTGGCAGTGCTAAATTTGGCGTATGCATACGTGCACAGGGAAAGAGCTAACTCTAGCTAGAGCAGAGCCATTCAATCAATGGGAACTTAGTAAGTTAACCTTTATGTAAACTGAATTGATTCAGTTAGGTCTTACTCTACCAAATGGATTTCAGCCAAAAGCTCCCATAACAATCGTAGCTACCCTTTGGCAGCTTGGGAGCTTGGCCTCAGCACATTTGTCAATGCCGGTGAGCGACAATTGGATGTTAATAAAATCTGTCTGTTCCTTCCATGGTGTTTATCTAAGATCCCACCACAGACCTATTTATGAATTCCCGTTGTCTGGGATCAAAGAGCTCTGTGTGTGTATGTGCGTGTCTGTGTTTAAAAAGAAAGTGAAGGAGAGAGAAGGAAGGAAAGAAAAACATTTTTGCCAAAATGTATAGATAAAGAACTGTGCACACATAATTAATGTCAGGGCCAGAGAGACAAGATAGAAATAAGTTAAAAAGAGATGAATAAAGTGTTTTCATGATGTGGGTCAAGGGGGAAAAACATAGTTTGCAACAGGTTGGATGGTTCCTGATGGACATTATGGTACTGTTTGTCCACAGGCCCTCCTCCCTCCACCTGTAGAAAATAACAGCTGGTAAGCAGGGAAGCAACTGAAGAAAGATCTTTTGCCTTTAATCTACTACAGTGCTGTTCTGTGCCCACTTTAGTATAAGACTCAGTAGCTTGGGGACAAAAGCTGTTGATGGATCCACACAATTACCTGCTCTAATATTGCTCTCAGCTGTCTACCTTGACTGACAATGGTGGATAAAGTTTAGTTAAAGTCTGGGAAAAAAGGTTTTATGTAAAAAAAAAAAGAAAGAGAGAGAGAAAAAAAACCTACACTCAGTCTTTGTGATCCGTCTGCTTCCCTTCCCCCAAGGGTTGAGTTTGTTTCAGAATAATTATTGTGATTCAAAACCACCACTGGACTGGGATATTAGTAATCCAATCTGTTTACGTAGATATAGGATATCTTTAATGTTGTGGGCAATTTGCTTAGAACAGGGACAGCCAGTTCTGATATGCTGTGTCCCACTATATTTTCTAGCCACTGGTCCAAGGGTTTGACCAGTCTGGTTCCCTCACATAGGCAGCCTTTGTAAATTTGGCAACACCTAAGCTTCCCAGGAGAATCAGTATGGTGCGGTGGTTTGAGTGCTGGGCCATTTCCGCACTACACTGTTACAGTGCTATTATTCCACTTTCAACATCCTGTGGAATTCTGGAGTTTGTAGTTTACTGAGGCCAAAGAGGTCTCTGGCTGAGAATTCTATATGCCCCCTCCCCAAACTGCAAATCCCAGGATTCCATAGGATGTTGGAAGTGGAACAATAGCACTACAACAGTGTAGTGTGGAAATGGCCTGAGTGTAGAACTAGAATCTGGGGAGAGCAGGGTTTGAATCATTGGTTGGCCACTATGTGACTCTAAGTAAGTCACATTCTTTTCTGTTCAGCCATGTACCCAATGAGTGACATTGGGCAAGTCACACTCTCTCATCCTCAGTGGCAGGCAATGGCAAGCCTCCTCTGAAGAACTCATACTAGGAAAACTCTGTGATTCACAACCACTTTCATTTTCATTTTGGGATGCTGGCCAGGTGTGTGGTAGGTTCCCTCCTTTTTTTGAATGGGTGGACTGTACTTCTTGTAGCTAATAATACATGGGCCTCCAATATTTCACAGATAAAAACTAGGAACTTTTTCACATTACATTAGTGCTATTATTCCACTTTCAACATCCAATGGAATCCTGGGGTTTGCAGTTTAGGGAGAGGCATTGAGAATTCTCAGCCAGAGAGCTCTTTGGACTCAGTAAACTACAAACTACAAAATTCCACAAGATGTTGAAAGTAGAATAATAGCACTCTATCAATGTAGTACAGAAAGACCCTGGGACACACATGGACAAGCAGCATTCGGCTACGGTCAAGATGACAAAAGTTATTAAGGAGGAAGAACACACATGCTAGGAGAGGCTGTAACGGCTGGCTTTTGTCTGTGTCCTCTGAGAAGGGCAAGATTTCGCCCCTTGCATTAACTGAATGCAAACTACTTTTGCACATTGAACTCAGTTTGCAGCAACTGTAATAAGGAGGAAGGGGGAAAGCAGGAGGAGGAGAGAGAAACTGGGACTTTTTAAAAGCAGCTGAAAAAAATGGAACAACAGAGGATTAATCAGGACTGTTCCAAACAAACTGAGACCTTTAGAGGGTATGATATTATTCAAGTGGTGCAGGGTGCTCAAATATCCAAAGAAAAAGCAGTGCGATTGAAGCAGTATATAGTCACAGGATACTATTCCATTTATCTTTGCTTTTAAACTTGAACTGCCGGAGGTCTAACTGATTTCTTCCAAACCTGCACATGTGCATGTTTTTAAACTGTCTTAAATGGTTTTAACTGGTTTTAGAGGGTCTTGTTCTAACTTGCCAGACTGTTTGCTATGCTTTCAGTTTGTGTTAAGTTATTGTTTTACTGTCTTAAATGTGTTTTAAATTGGTTAAGTTGATTTTAATGTATGCCTCACTGAGATTCTATGATAAGGGCAGAATATAAGTACTTCAATAAACTAAAAAGTAAAATAAATAATATTTGCATTTCTCTTTTTAAAAAAGTGATGAGAGAACAAAGGATGTTTTGTAATGGACTTTAAACATGCTTTATTTGAAAATAGACACACAGGTTTAAAGGGTTTCTTTGGGTGAGGGAATGATTAGAGGTCAGCCTCACTGAACTGATTGGAGCTATCTTCCAAGGAAATATCTTGTGGAATCAGCTAAATCAGTGGTTCTTAACCTGGGGTGTGAGGACCCTCGAGCTCCACGGAGCTCTCACAGGGGTTCTGCAAAGCCCTGCTGCTGGACACCAGTAGAAGCAAAAGGGACACAACAGCAGCAGGGGTGTGTGTGTGTGGGGGGTTGCCTAAACCCTCATTTACAAACAAGTGAGCAGTTCAGCACCCACGTACCGCTGCTGCCACATCCATGATGGCATGGTGGCTGGCATGTGCATGACCCCAAACTGCTCCCTCATTTGCATAATTTGGGTGTGCACACATACACCCTGATGCCACACACATCCTTTGCTGGCATGTCCCCAATGAAAGGGACACAGCAACAGGTTCTGGAGAATTCCCAGGTTTGAATCCCCACTCGGCCGTGGAAACCCACTGGGCAAGATTTCTTCAGAGGGGGTTTGCCTTTGTCTTCCTCTGAGGCTGAGAGAATGTGGCTTGCCCAAGATCACGTCGGGTCTGAACAGGGATTTGAATCCTTGTTTACAGATGCCTTTAATAATAATTAAAAAAATTGTAAATTCCAATAAATACTTGAATATTTAAATCTAAATTTAAATATTTAAATCTTGAGTTAAGTCTTGGGGATCTCTGGCAACAAATTATGTTTACAGGGGGTCCCCAGTGAGGAAAAAGTTAAGACCCACTGAGCTAAATGAGTGAAGGGGAAACAAAGTCAGAAGATTCACTTCACAAAATTGTTTTTTCTTGAAGTATGGGATCAGTTTTCCTTCTCTTTATTTGGTCCAATAAATGTTTCTTTTCAGTGCTATTCCACTAGCCACAGAGGATATCTGCAATGGAAAGAATGTGTTACAGTTAGCAACCTTTGTATGCCTCTGTTCACTAACTGGTAGTTTGCATATTTGATAACTTCCTGTTTGCTTGCCTTTTCCATACTTGCTCTCTTCCTGTATCATGTTAACCAGCAGCTGTTTTCTCTCTTGCCTCCCAGTTGTCTATTTGGATCATGTATTTGTTTATGGATAAGTACTAGAACTAAAACTGCTTGTTTTCCAAAGAAGAATAAACTTTTTTGTTCTTTTTGGCTAGGCCTTGTGGGTGTGCGTGGGACTAGTTCTTGCTCAGCTTCTCCCTTACCCATTTGATTATACCACTTGAGATCCAATGCTATCTCTCACTTTTCCAACAGAATGTGCTATTATGAAAATCAGGCATGCATCATATCCTCAAGAATAAAGGAATAAAGCCCCTCCTTTCATGCCACGGTTCTAACCTCAATCCTTCATCTTGTACCAGTTATTTTTTTTAAAAAAAATATCAAAAATACAAGGGGAAAATTATGACAAATGATGTCCAATTTGATTGAATGAACAGATTAAACACGTTGGTGTGAAAGTGCCTGTATGCATACAATCTACAGGATTTGCATGTTCATAAGAAAATTCTAGATTCACTGTGTACAAAGCTTGAGGCAGTTACTTTTTTGAATGACAACACCAGGCATCCTCCAGACAGCATGGCCAGGAGTAAGGCAACCATACTCCACCAGGATTTTTTTCCCCCCCAAACATATTGCTGCATTTCTGTTTTTAAATTCAGTGCATGGCAATCAAGAAATATCAAGTTAAACTACAAGACATTAATAGACGATCACCACTGTGCATATTAGTAGTTACTTTCAGTCCAGGATGATCTTAGGAATAAGAAAACTGATGCCCCAACTGAAAAACTGCAAAGAGCTGCAGTGCTGGACAGATCTCTTTTTGGGCCCAAATTCTGTTTGACTCTTGACTAAAGAATACCCATTAAATTAATGGGATTTCCCTATATCTTGATTCACCATTCAAAAATTGACCCAATGGGTTTAGCTGGGATGAACAAACAGAATTCCAGTATTTATTTGTCTTCGGTCATTTCTGCACAACGTTGCTGTCCTGCGATGGGGATGTGTTGCAGCCAGTCTGCGAGTTGTGCTTTCACACGACATCATCACGGTCCCGCTGCCAACGTATCTCCATTCATCACGATCATAGGATATTCCTTTACTGGAAAAAATCTGGTAATGGCCCCTGATTGCACAACATTCCATCACCGGCAGCCATGCGGAAAGGGAGGAAGCGCAATCTAGGTGCTTGCTGGCCAGGTGCAGAGGGGAGCATTTGGGTCACACTTCCATCCCGGTAGTGGCACTGCCAGGATGGTGACGGGATGATGACGGAAACAGTTAAGGCGCAGAAATGGCCTTAGAAACCCCTGCCTTCTTAGGCCACTCCCGCACCGGGCTAGTAAAACGGTGCAGAGCGACCTCCGACGGAGGTCTTCTGCACCGTGGAGTGGACTGGGGCGGACTCCTTTTTGTAGTTCCTCACCTCAGTCCGGTTCGGAGCGACTGGTCGCGCAGCGTGCTTTTTAGAGGTTTTTAAAAAGCACAGAGCGCGCTACTCCGTGCCCCTCAATCCCTGCGCTCCGGAGCAGATTTGCAGGCGTGCGCAAGTGCGTGCCTGCAGATCTGCCGGGGGTGGGCTTTAGGCTGGCGAGCTTCTCCAGTTGGTGCAGAGCCTCTGCCAACCGGAAGCCGCCATTTCGGACACCGGAGCAGTGCGGAGCGACGAGCTCACACTGCTCCTCGTCCCGACAGACTTGCTCGGACGGAGAAGAAGTCCGGGGAGTCCCGTTTTCGCATGGCTCCTTCCCCACGTCTGGAAAGGGCCTTAAAGGGAAGTTCTAGCTAATTAGGGCCATTTCTTCACTACACTATTATAGTGCTATTATTCCACTTTCAACATCCTACGGAATTCCGGGGTTTGTAGTTTACTGAGGCCAAAGAGCTCTCTGGCTGAGAATTCTAAGGCCCTTCCCTAAACTACAAACCCCAGGATTCCACAGGATGTTGAAACTGGGACAATAGCACTATAACAGTGTAGTGAAGAAATGGGCTAGGACTCACATATGACTTTTTCTGAAATTGGTCCAAATTTACAAGAGAAACTGCAAACTTGCTTTTGATTTCTTTGCCTAGTTTTATTCCCCCTTTTGTGTGTGTGTGTGTGTGTGTGTTTACATACAACAAAACCTGAGGTAAAGATAAGTTCTATTCCCTCCTGACCTGTTTATTTGATGTCGCTACATCCTGGAACCAACTATGGAATTTCACTGTAAACCCTTAAACCGTTTACTCATCACTGTGTATTTATGTGTTTCCAGGAGAATTAAATTACAAGGAAATGAAACTAAAATGCACGCACATCTCTGAGCAAAAGCCTGAGGTTTCTGTGTCGCTTTACAAATGAGTGTAGTAAGTCTTTCTCTGATCTTCAGCCACAAAACATAAGCAGGGCTATGTGTGCCTGCAATTTGAAAATCTGGGCTTTGGCACAGGAGTATTTAATACATGGGGATGGGATACTCAGTTCCCCGGTTAACCAAAGGGAAGTGTCCAGCCCTCATGGAGTACAGGAAAGTTTGGAAATGCAAGGATGGTATTTGGGGAAACCTCAGAAACCAAGCTGGGGTGAATCAATTTCTTTGCTTGCTTCAGAAACATGGACTATCATGTGTCTTGCTTTGCCTACAGCCACCTAACTGATCTTATCAAGCCAGCCTGTAAGTTGTTATAGTTGTGTGCCTGCAAGTACTTTCTGACTTATGGTGACTCTAAGGCAAACCTATCACAGGGTTTTCTGGGACTGAGATCGTGTGATGCATTCAAGGTCACCGTGGCTGGGCGAGTGGTCTCCAGTGTCATAGTCCAAGGCCGTTTCTGCACTAATTTGTTATAGTGCTATCATTCCACTTTCAACATCCTATGGAATCCTGGGGTTTGAGGCCCCTTCTTAAACTGCAAACCCCAGGAAACCCTAGGATGTTGAAAGTGGAATAATAGCACTATAACAGGCTAGTCTGGAAATGGCCCAAGACTCAAAGCACTACACTATGCTAGTTCTCAGCTATATGACCTAAATACAAATCAGTGTTCAGGGCAGTAATGCTCAAACCTTGTAATTGACTTGTATTGATCTGCAACTTAGAACTCATCAAGGAAGGGGGAAAAGTCTCCAGAAATATCAAGAGTTTCCAGTCCTTTTTGTTTTGTTTTACCTGCATATTTCCAGTTTTGTATCAAACCTCTTTTTTGGAAACATCCTGCATTTCACTCCCTTCTTTTCTTCCTTCTCCTCCTTTCCATGACCATGTTACATTGAGACTGAGGCAACATTTCAGAAATTAATTTTCACCAATTTCTACTCAGCCTCCTTTATAGTTCTTCAATGGTAAAGGTCAAATTGCTAAAGTGCTTTAGCAATGTTACGCTAGTTAAACATTAGAATCATTTTAATTTGGTTTAAACACTCCTCTTTCTTTCTGTTGATCTCTGTTGCACCTGTGTCCTGGAAACAATAATTGTGTTTAGTGTCGGTGGCCATCTTAAGTACTTCCGAGAATATAGAAAGATGCAAGTCAAGGCACCAGATCCCGTATGATCTTGGAAGCCAAGCAGGGTCAGCCCTGGATAGTACCTGGATAGGAGAGTGCCAATGAATACCGGGTGCTGTAGGCTATGTTTCAGAGGAAGGAACTGGCCAAACAACCTCTGGGTATTCCTTGCCTAAGAAAACTTTATGGAATTCATGGGTTCACCATAAGTCAACAGGGGACTTGAAGGCATACATGTTAGCTTAAAATGTGCATGAGGGATGTTAGAAGATTCTCCATTGCCTTCTCATTAGCATGATTAACAAGAATATTGATTAACTGTTTCTATTGGCATGTTATATGACTAACCTCTGGTTTGTTAATGTCTGTATGAAACTATTATTGCTGAAATTGGGAGTATGTTACCTCAGTGATAGCCTTGCTTGTGAACATGCTTGTGGGAAGGAGAAGCCAAGTGTAACCAGACATGCATTCTAGACTTTAAAAACGCTGATTTCTGTAAACTTAGGAAGTTACTTGCTGAAATGACGTGGTCAAGAATACTGAAAGAGAAAGGAGTTCATGATGGATGGCAGTTTCTTAAAAGTGAAATACTGAAGGCACAATTGAAAACTGTGCCAATAAGGAGGAAAAATGGCAGGTATCTAAAGAAACCAGAATGGTTGACTAAAGAACTCTCAGCTGAGCTAAGTGTTAAAAGAAACATGTACAGGAAACGGAAAAATGGTGAAACCACCAAAGAGGAATTCAAGCAAATAGCCAGGATATCTAGGGAGAAGGTCAGAAAAGCTAATGCGTAGAATGAACTCAGGCTTGCCAGAGACATTAAAAACAATAAAAAGGGCTTTTTTAGATATGTCCACACCAAAAGGAAAAACAAGGCAATGATAGGGTCGCTGCATGGAGAAGAGGGCCAATTACTAACAAGGGAAGAGAGAAGGTAGAACTACTCAGTGCCTTCTTTGCCTCAGTTTTCTCCCAAAAGGATAGAAGTACACAAACTGGGGAGTGGGGAACAGGTAAGGAAGAATGGGAAATGCAGCACAGAATAGGTAGAGAAGTAGTACAGGAATATCTGGCTAAACTAGATGAATTCAAGTCTCCAGGGCTAGATGAATTACATCCAACGATATTAAAAGAACTGGCAGAAGTCATTTGAGAACCACTTGCAATAATCTTTGAGAACTCTTGGAGAACAGGAGAAGTCTAAGCAGACTGGAGGAGGGCAAATGTCATCCCCATCTTCAAGAAGGGAAAAAAAGAAGACCCAAATAATTATCATCCAGTCAGCCTGACATCAATACCAGGAAAGATCCTAGAGCAGATCATTAAAGAGTCAGTTTGTAATTACTTAGAAAGCAATGCCATAATTATTAAAAGTCAACATGGATTTCTCAGAAATAAGTCATGCCAGACTAATCTTATCTCTTTTTACAATAGGGTTACAAGCTTAATAGATGAAGAGAATACTGTAGATGTAGCATATCTTGATTTCAGTAAAGCCTTTGACAAAGTTCCCCATGACATTCTTGCAAAGAAGCTAGTAAAATGCAGGCTAGACAGGGCTACTGTTAGGTGGATTTGCAATTGGTTGACTGACCGAACCCAAAGGGTGCTTACCAATGGCTGCTTTTTATCCTGGAGAGAAGTGGCTAGCGGGGTGCCACAGGGTTCTGTCCTGGGCCCAGTGCTATTCAATATCTTCATCAATGACTTAGACTAAGGAACAGAGGGCATGCTGACCAAATTTGCAGATAGGAGGGGTTGCTAATACCCCAGAGGACAGGGTCAGCTTTCAAAATGACCTTGACAGATTGGAGAGCTGGGCTGAAGCTAACAAAATGAATTTCAACAGAGAGAAATGTAAGGTCGTATACTTAGGCAGAAAAAATGGAATGCACAAATATAGGATGGGGGACACATGACTGGATAGCAGTATGCATGAAAGGGATCTAGGAGTCTTGGTAGATCACAAGCTGAACATGAGTCAGCAGTGTGATGCGGCAGCCAAGAAAGCCAACGTGATTCTTGGTTGCATCAATAGGAGTATGGTGTCTATATCAAGGTTAGTAATGGTACCATTCTGTTCTGCATTGGTTAGACCTCATTTGGAATACTGTGTTCAGTTCTGGGCACCTCAATTTAAGAAGGATATCAACAAGCTGGAATGTGTTCAAAGGAGGGTGACCAAAATGGTGAAAGGTCTGGAAGCCATGCCCTATGAGAAACGGCTTAGGGAGCTGGGGACGTTTAGTCTGCAGAAGAGAAGGCTAAGAGGGGACATGATAGCCATGTTTAAATATTTGAAGGGATGTCATGTCAAGGAGGGAGCAGCCTTGTTTTTTGCTGCTCCAGAGACTAGGACAAGGAGCAATGGATTCAAGCTGCAGGAAAGGAGATTCCACCTGAACCTCAGGAAGAACTTGATGTCAGAGCTGTCTGGCAGTGGAATATGCTGCCTCGGAGTGTGGTGGAGTCTCTTTCTTTCGATGTTTTTAAGCAGAAGCTGGATGGCCATCTTTTGGGAATGCTCTGATGGATGTTCCTGCACAGCAGGGGGTTGGGCTGGATGGCCTCTGTGGTCTCTTCCGATTCTATGATTCTAATAGTTACACATTGCTCTGGTCATCCAGATAGTGGACAGAAGAGTTAGGTAAGAAATAACAGTCAGTCTTGAGCGAAATACTAACCTAGTTGATGTATTCTGCTTTCCTAATCAAGAAAAACAGTATAAAAATGTGAAGATTGAAGAATAAATTTATCCTTCTGGATCATCACTGCTAGTAGGGTGGACTGAACACAATTCTGATGATCAGTGGGATCCTTGGGCCAAAGAAAAATCTTTTTTGTATTTTATTGTATTGCATTCTTTGCATTCTGTGGTGCTGCCTTACTTTCTACCTGGTTTCAGAATTCATCCCAGCTCTGTGTCCAACTCATCCACATATGGTGGGTGTAAGATTTCATTCCACTCTCATTCTTTCTCTCTCTCACACAGATATATTTCATTCTGGAAAATGTTGGTTTAATTTAAATTGACCTGAGAAGTAGAAATGAAAAGCCCTTGGCAATGCCAGGAGTTTCCAGAAAATATTTTGGGATGTAGAAAAAATCATCTGGATCTCCAAAATAAATTTGGTTCATGCAGAAACCAACCCTGGGACTTTTAGAGGCTTCTTTTTCATCTGGAGGGGTTCATAGAGGCAGATCTTCCTATCCATTTCCAAACCAGGATGGCTGTTGGTGACTTAAGTGCATAAACGCCACTTGATAAATGGAAGATTCTGTAATAGCCACTTTCTTGCTTGTTACTAACATTATTTTTTTGGCATTTGAGTGATGTAGGAAATACACCTGCTTTAGAGATAGACCGAGCCCATTTCTAGCAGAAAACAGAAAGGTGTTTTGTACTCTAAGTAACACCAACTATACTTAGCGTTTTACTTAGGCTTAA